>VONZ01001018.1:0-250037 GCA_012976165.1 Labeo catla | reverse complement strand
TGCATTTTCCATGGTAATGCAATGTCTGATTTATAATGGCTTTCAAAGGATGAATTTTGAGAATTTAGGTTTACAATTGATATATACTTTCTTATGATTTCTAAAGCGTGATAGGGGGAAAAAAAGGCAATGAAGAAAATCGTTTTGTGACAAAGGTCAGAACTTCTGTTAGGATGTAGATTGTTGAGGTTCACTCGTCATAAATTAATCCATTACTTTTCGTACATCATTTGTAACACAAAACATTGGCAAAATATCTATTTAGGAGTCTTAGACCAGAACTTGGCTAATCTCTGCCCTGGAGGGCCGGTGTCCCTGCACAGTTTGGCTCCAACCCTGATTAAACACACCTGAACAAGCTAATCAGTGTCTTCAGGTTTACTAGAAAGATACAAACAGGTGAGTTTTATCAGGGTTGGAGCTAAACTCTGCAGGGACACCGGCCCTCCAGGACCGAGTTTGCCCTGGCCTGTCTTAGACCATTCCAACGCTATATAGTTTGTCATGATTAAATTAGGGTTTATTTCTAATATGGTGAAGTAAACTTAGCCGTCCCACTGAGGGGATGGGTGACAGTTAAAAGGTTAAGACACTAAACATACACACATTAGATTCCATGCACTGGCTTAAACCCAGGCTCCAGAAGTCTTCTCGTGTGAGGCAAATTTGGCCTTGCTTAATGATCTGTTCTTCTGATGGCCGATTTTTGTCCAACACATACTTTAACTAAAAATAAAGAATGTTTAACAGATTAATTAATGATTATCATTTAAATAAGCAAAGTGTCACAAAAACAAAACAAAATTAAAAAAAAAAAAAAACCACACACACACAATACTTACCAGTCCATCTTGAATAGGGTCCAAATCCTTCTCCCATCTTGCACCTGAACATGCGTATGGATGCTCTACCTGCCATTTGAATGTTGAGTAGCAGTGGTCCTGGAGAAACATCCTTTCAGCTGGTCCACCTGATGATACACAAATATCATATGCACAGGGCGTTCTTTAGAACTTCCGCATATAGATAAGCCAGATCAAAAACTTCCAGTATTACGTAATTTGATGTCATGGTATACAGGTAGAAACTCTTAGGCAGACCCTCACAGAAACCTCTCCTTCCTCGTTCTTGTCAGAAACGGAGAAACAAAATAATTGCAATCACAGCAACTAATGACTGTGGCATTAATTTACATCTTCATGTTATTTAACAACATTTAACACATAATTTTATATGCTGAACCTGGTAATCCCAAAAGAGTACCTAGACACGTAACTCTATATTTAAATGCTGACAAATACAGATTATCGTAACTGTTTAGGCTAATGTTAGCTAGCTAGCAATGTTATCTCGTAAACAACATTGTAATGGTATTCTCGATAATCGATAACTTGCCTTCATTGTCATGAACACGTTAAACATTTATGATATTTTAAAGCCTTTATTTCTTAAATCTTCAGCTGTGAAATTATATCCTGGAAATGACAGAAGATGATTACTCATTAGCTCAGTTGTAATTTCAACTGCCTAGGTTTTTTTTTTACTTCTTGTTTTAGGATTCATTTAAAAAAAAATAAAAAATTATAATATATATACACATATACATATACATATATACACTACCGTTCAAAAGTTTGGGGTCAGTAAGACTTGTAATAGTCTTTAAAGTAGTCTCTTATGCTCATCAAGGCTGCATTTATTTGATTAAAAATATAGAAAAAAAAACAGTAATATTGCAAAATGTTTTTACAATATAAAATAATGTTTTTTATTTTAACATACTTTAAAATAGAATTTATTCCTGTGATGAAAAGCTGAATTTTTATCAGCTGTTACCCCAGTCTTAAGTGTCACATGATCCTTCAGAAATCATTCTAATATGCGGATTTATTATTAGAATGATCAATGTTGGATAATATCAACAGTTGTGCTGCCAAATATTTTTTGGAACCTGTGATTTTTTTTTTTCAGGATTCTTTCATGAATAACACGTTTAAAAAGCACAGTGTTTATTCAAAATATAAATATTTTATAACAATGTAAATTATTTATTATTAACTTTTAATAAACTTTTAATTATTAACTTAATACATCCTTGGTGAATAAAAGTATTAATTTCTTAAAAAAAAAGAAAAAGAAAAAAAGAAACAATAAAAATGTACTGACCCCAAACTTTTGAACGGTAGTGTGTATATGTGTGTGTGTGTGTATATATATATATATATATATATATATACATATATATATACACATACATATATACTATTATAAGTATTTTCAGTATTTTACTGTAGTTAAGTAAGCCTAAAGCAAATGCACAAATGCAGGAAATCACAAAGTCTCATGTTTTTTTATAAAATAAATGAATATCCTTTTTTTTACTGAAATCCTTAACTAGTTAACATCAAATTAAGTTTTTTATTAATGGTACACAATTAAATACTACAAAACTACATTTTAAAAGTTTTATCTTTAACTGTAGAAGCTACTCAATATATTCGGCCAACAAATACTTTTTGCTGCTGTAGTTTTGTTACTCTGAATTTACTCTGAATCACTTAATGCTGTTTTGACATTAGCTTCTCAGACGCTTTATTTCAACCATTGCTAGTCATCTCTGTCAATCATAAAGATTCACAGAACATTACAATTTACACTCACGTTTGTCATTCCTGAGAAAAGTATGTGGACATTTGGTCCTCACATACAAACAAAAATTTTCTTCAGATTGTTAATGGACAACGTACATGTAGACCATTAGTAACAACAGGAATTACAAAATTAAAAATAATGCAATAATTCTGAGTCTAGCATTTAATTTCAAACTGTTCTATACAGATTTTTTATCAAGCACTTACTTTTCAATCTGTAGTATGTCCTCAGTCTTGACACATTGACCTTCTGACAAGTTGACCCTTTCACAGTAGTGGCAACCCCCTTGGAAGAGATACTGGCAACAGTATATGGTCCTTGGTGCTGACTTGTAAATGTGTCTCCTGTTCGTTGTCTCTTGGGATCCCGTGAGAGCAGAACATCATCACCGGCCTGAACTGAACATACTCGCACAAACTTGCGTTTGCGATTTTGGAATGTCTTTTGTTGCATGCTCTGTGCTTTCTTTATGTTGTGAAGAACCTACAAATAAAGAACAGTACCCATAATTAAAACTCATTGAAAACCCATACAGAACTCTCTGTTCTCTTGATGGGATTTTTTAAAACCAACAAATCAATGGAGTTTCAGTCCGGCCAAGATAGAACAATACAATGGAACAAGGTTTAATCATTACAATGTAACAATGAGTGAGGGAAAGTGACTTCACATGAAGGTTCAATTGCTTCTATAACTAGAGAGCGATAAAGCAAAATCATAGAAAAAAAATACATATATCAGCCCATGCCTAGGTATAATTCTGATTCACTACTTCATTTACCTTTATTATTGCAATACAAACCGTTTCATTGAGAAGTTTCATCTTGTTGACTCTGGCGTCAATGTCATCTTCAGGGTCAGCAACTACAAAATCATCTCCCATGGGACAGGCATTCATGACCTCTGGCAGACGTGGGTGTTGATGGAAGAGGAGGAAGTAGGGACTGTGTCTAGTCGAGTACTGATCACATAGGAAGCGTCCCATTAACTGATATATTTGTATTAAAGGGAAAAACTCCACTCTTTACATTAAATAAATTCACCAATTCAGTTTTACCATTGACAACTAACTACAGATATTATAAATATAATAAGTAAGCATGTTAAGACAAAACCTGCTTTGCAGTGTTGATTCCATACACCACAGCAGGAAGGTGGAGGTCCCAGTCATTGTGGTTGTCGTTCACATACTTTCTGAGAGCACGCTTGATATTCTGATTTGTTCGTTCGTCCTGTACATATCAATACATTAATAAGATGAATAACCATAAGGCCACAATCTTTACTTACTGAACTGGTATCCAAAGAGTTACCTGCCCATTGGTTTGGGGATGGTAAGCACTGGAGACGGCATGTTTGATTTTCAGCATACTAAAAATGCTGTCGTTGAGCTGCAGAGGGATCATAAGTTAAATTTGCAGGACTGGAGTAACTATAGACAACTATTTAGATGGGACCATGGACCACAAAATCAGTCATAGGGGTACATTTTTTTAAATTGAAAAATTTACATCATCTACGTATGCATCATCTGAAAGCAGAATTAATAATGTATGAGATAACCATTTGAAAATGTGGAATCTAAGGGTGCAAAAACAAAACAAAACAAAAAAATCTAAATATTGACTTAACTTTAAAATTGTCCAAATTAAGTTCTTAATGCATATTACTAATCAAAATTTTTTTGATATACTTATGGTACGAAATTTACTAAATACACTAATGGAACATGACCTCTACTTAATATCCTAATGATATTTGTCATAAAAGAAAAATCAATAACTTTGACCCATACAATGTATTGTTGGCTATTGCTACAAATATACTTGTGGTACCTACAGCTGGGTTTGTGGTCCAGGGTCACATATGTTGAGACAAGAGTAGGGGGAAAAACATAATTAACATTTACAAAACTTTACCTTGCAGACGAACTCCTTCCCTTGGTCTGTAATGATTTTCCTAACCATGCCGAACATGTATAACTTTGTGGTTATAACTGCAGACACCTCAGCTGCTGTCTTAGATTGCATAGGTTCTGCAATCACCCACTTGGTGTATAGGTCAGTCATAGTAAGGATAAACTTCTTGTTGCGTGCTGTTTCTGGCAGCGGTCCAATCAAATCCAAACCAAGCACCTCCCAAGGTTCTTTTACCTGCATGGCACAAAATTAGCATCAACTAAATGCTGCTAAAACTGTACACAAGATTGATACTAGCTTGTGGAGTCTTATCAGTTTGCTAAAACATTGTAAGCTGTACGTTGATGGAATGCAGGACTGGCACAACTGTCTTGATGGGGTCATTTAACTGGCAGCGGTGACAGGATCTGACCTAAAAGGCAACACAAAATGTCCAGAAAAATATTCAGTTGATACAAGCTGGTGATGACAATAAATATGACTTCTAATTCAAGTAGGTATCTAACAATCAGAGGTGACAAAAGTAGATACAGTTAGTTAAGATACTTATATTGTAGTACAAGTGTGCTGTGAGTACCACTAAATTAAATATAAATTACTGTCAAAACACAATACTGCCGTGGCAAAGGCAAAAGACCGTAACGTCGATTTTGGTCAAAAATGAGTTGATATTTTTGGCACATTCAAGACATCTTTTATCATGTGTATAATATCTTGAGTCAATTTAGTTGTTTTTCTGAGAAAATCATTGATTGTCTTAACCGTAACTTCAAAAACCCCTGAAGAAACCACCGTAAACACCAGTTACCACTCTTTCACTTTGTTTGGAACACTCAAATTGAGTTACGGCATTATTCCTTTGTTTCGCAGTGCACCAATATGAAGTTACGGTGCCAGCTTGGAGTTATACAGTGTTTTTCCTTTTGTTTTACTGTCCAAGTCTGCTGTGTTTTAATAACGGATTAACTTGCATACTTTCATACATCTGATCTGTCACTGAAGCATTAGACAAATGAATTAGATAGATAGCGATCGGCCAAACAGCTCCATATAGTAACGCACTGTAAAGAGATATGTTGGCAACATCATGTAATCATGAACAATCTTTAAAGATTTTTGTTTGTTTGTTTTTTCCTTGTTATAATGCAGATTATTCAGCAGACTGCCACTTCTAGTTGGAATCGAATGCCGTAGCATGTAGCATGATCAATTATAAAATCAGCAGGCTACTAACAGTTTGCAATTAAATCCATATCTTACCTTTTCTTGTAACCCAATAAAATCAATCCACAAGCATTCTGACCACTCCTGCTTGCTGGCATTCACATAAATCCATAAGTCGTTATTTTAGGTTCGGCTATTTAATTCAAGTCAATATAAATGCAATTATGCCATGTCTAGCATTCTCTTACGTTACTGAGCATAGCAAAGCATTGGTACTCAGGCTCCCTCTAGTGGTATGCAAAGGAAATTACTGCCTTTTGCCTTGGTGAGACTGCTCACTTTTTGCAGACACTGCAAAGGCAGAGTACAGTAACTTAAACATAGGGGTAAAAATCAAGTTTGAGCTCACAATTTTTTAATGTAAATAATTTTCATTACTAAAACATTTATTTGCCAAATTTCCTACCTATAATTATTTTTTCTCAGTTTCACACTCTAGCAAGGTCTTTTGCCTTTGTATGGCAGAATACATTTAATCTTTATTTGAGTAAAGTTTTTTTTTTTTTTTTAACATTTATGTGCAGTCCGGTTTTTATTTAACTTTTAGGACCAAAACACATTTTAATTTAACCTTTATTTAAGTTTTTAATTACCTGTTTGTAAGCACTATGCAGTGTTAATGTTCAAACTGTATTTACAATGTTAAAGTGGGTGGCAACAACAAATAATCTAATCAAGAAAAAAACCTTCTCATTTTTTAACTGTGCAGAGGGGTAGTTGAATAGTTAGGCCTACTGTATTTTAATGTTGGAGAGCCAAATATCTTCTGAGGTGGTACTTGGTATAAAAAGTTTGAGAACCACTGTTGTAGTACATTACCCATTCTTTCACATCCTGGATGATTGTAGGCCAGTAGTAAGCGGCAATCAGTGGTGGGCAGTAACGAAGTAGCTGTACTTCGTTACTGTACTTAAGTACATTTTTCAAGTATCTGTACTTTACTGGAGTAGTTTTATTTTGAGTAACTTTCACTTTTACTTCACTACATTCCAAAGCGTAAGATCGTACTTTTTACTTAACTACATTTCATAAAACATATCGTTACTCCTTATAATATATCACGTGCTCTGAGACGTACAAGCGGTGTCTGATTCATGAATAAACTGATTCTTTTCAATGAAGCTGTTAAATTGATTCGCCAATCGCACCAAACGATTCATTCACGAATTGGAATGATCCGATTGCAGCTGTTCTCGAGTCGACAACTCATTGATTCAAATGATCCGTTTAGAGCGAGGCTCCAGTCAACTGAATTCACAAGTAAGAACCGGGAGATCTTGTGAGCGCGCGCGACTGATGCTGCGAATTTTAGGATTAATTATTATAACTGAAAATCATATTTAGGTCAAAGCTGTCCGTTGTTTGTGAATTACATCTGCTGTAAAGGGTGATCTGTTTAAGCGCAGTGAAATGCTTGAATTCAGACACATCAAAAACGAAAAATTTAAATAACAGCTTAAATAAAAAACTCCTGCACGTTCATATTCCTCGCTGATGTAATGTTAGCAGTTTTATTAAAATGCTACACATGAAGCCCTACGTGACGTCTGTTTTTATATTGTTTAGCAACCGTATAATTTTTTATATTGTTTGGATCAGCAAGAGTAGACAGATATGAATGTTTATTCATAACCATACTGAAAATAAGTAAATATTGTTAGCTGATGCTAACTGTCTAGCTGCTTGCTGGTGCTAAGTTGAGAGACTTTTTAGATCCACATATTCTAAAATCTCCACATATTTTTATTTAACCACATAGATGGATTACATCTGAGAGAAAAAGAAAGGGGGTCATGCTCAGAACATGGTAACTACAGTAATTATCAAAGTGGAAAGTGATGCCCTCTGGGGGCATTGGGCCAGGGGTGTTTTTACACAGATAATATTTGAAAGGAAAAAAAATCACTATATGAAAATATAATTACATTTTCCTTAAAATGTTCTTGCTAACTTCAGGCCTTATTCTCATGTCATATATAACTGTGACGTTATGCAAAACAAGCTTTAAAACTTTTTTCTTACTGGTGAAAATTTGATGGTCAAATCTGTTTTCTCTCAGGTACATCAACAACAAAAATGTATTTTTTGGGAAAATCCCAGGTATTTTGAGCAGTAGGATTCTAAAAAAAATATGTGCTAATATAAAATTCAATTAAGTAGCCTATATAAAATTGCAAAATAAATCTATCAGTACTTTTTTACTTAAGTACATAAAAAAATCGGGTACTTTTGTACTTTCACTCAAGTAAAATTGAAAGAGGAGCACTTTTACTTTTACTGGAGTAATATTTTATTATACGTATCTGTACTTTTACTCAAGTACTCAACTTGTGTACTTCGTCCACCACTGGCGGCAATAACCCTGTTTTGAGTGCCTCTGATGCCACAGTGATTTCCCGTCCCAGGGTTATTGTGGCACTCCGTAAGAACAGACCTCTTCTCCTCCTCTGACAGGACAACTAGCCTCATGTACTGCCTACTGGGGCCAACATAGAAGAGTCTGTCATCTATTTTAACAGGAAAAAAGAAAAAGTCAGATGTTGCAATTCAAAGTAAAAAGAAAAAGATCAAATTACTACCTGATATCTGACAGATTAAACTACATTACGAAAACGAACCACAGTTTTACTACAAATAAAACAAAACAAAACAAAACAAAACAAAAAAACAAACAAACAAACAAAAAAAACATGGTTACTATAGTTAAACCATTGTAACCACAAATTAACCATAATTAACCACACATGAACCTTAGTAACTATACTATACTATATATACACTAACTACAGTTTAACCATATTTTTATTTAGTATAAAAAGACATGGTTACTACACTTACACTTTTACTACAATAAAACCATGGTTACTTTTCGTAAGGGATTACTGTCACTCTATATTAATATCAAAATACATCAGCTGAACACGCACAATAACGTTGCTTGATATTTTAAACAACATTTGTAATTAATAAAGTACATGGCCCAGGCTGTACCAAACAGTCAATTATCTTTTTTATTATGAAATGTCTCATACTTATACTTACCTTTGATGATAAAATTCGGAGACACCCGTCTCAGCTTCCGACGAGTGGTAGAACTGTCAGGAATTTCTCCTTTTAAGAGAAACCTTTGAAGCTGTGTGTAAAATGCAAAAGAATCCATATCACTAGAAGTAGGGGTGGGCGGATCGATCCTAATATCGATAGTATCGATACCACCGTTGGTATTGATATCGGATCGATAGTAGCCTTCCGAGATCGATACTTTTATTTAAATTTCATCTAATTTACTCTAAAGTACATTGCTCCTGTTTCATAAAAGAGCGGACATGTCTCTAAATACCCCGCTCCTTTTATATCTCGTATGCACCGTTGCTCCTCTCTGCTCTGCTGTTATTAGTTGTCCTTTCATCACGTGACTCAGCAGCGCCAAAGCGCAAGCACTTCCGGCTGTTCTGTTGTGTTCTTTATTTATTTAAAATGTATTTGCATTTACATTTATTTGTTTAAAGACATTGAAGAAGAACTAAAAGAGAAATGGTTTTGTTATTATATTATTGTTTCTGAACAAACACCCCAGACTGAAGGAAAGTTAAAAAAATTCATTGTTCTCTAGTGATAAGTTTGTGTTTGCAAATCCAGATCATTACAATAATAAAAATGTTTTTATTTGGCTTAAAAGTGTTTAAAATTTGTCCTGGGTTTTAACATATACATTTAATTATAGCTGCTTTGAGAGCATTCAACTCATAAATCATGACACACTGTTCTCCCCTACAGAAAAGTACATTTAGGTTCAAGTGCATGCTTTTTAAAGTAAAAGTATCAGTATCGGTATCAATATCGGCGATACTGGCCCTGTATTTACTTGGTATCGGATCGATACCAAATTTTGCAGTATCGCCCAGCCCTAACTAGAAGACGTCGTAAAAATTTGGCGGTGACAGGAAGTGGCAGCAAGCGTGCACATGCGCAGAGCAAAACTTGTGTTTCCGCACATGCGCAGTACAAATCGTGTTTCAGGTACGGATCGGGTAGTGACAACACGGTCGGTTTTTCCAGGCGCGTCCGTGCGGATAAACGGTCCGTGTGGTGTGATTCGAATAAGTCACGCTGTTTCGTTCCGCTTTTGGCACATAAAAATTATATCGAACATTTATCGAACTCTTCATATCATTTTATCGAGGAAAATTATATTGCGATAATTATCGTTATCGAATTATCGGCCAGCCCTAGTGGAAGCTATATCTCAATTTACATGTTTACACTTATACCAGTGATTCTTCCCACGGTACTACCTGTGTGTAACACCTCAATAACGGGGCAGTTTTCCCTCTGATGGACCAGGCAGTTAACCTCAGAAGAACTAGGCACTTCACAGGAGGCGGCGGGGGGTGCGGAGTAAATATCAGAGGCAATAGGTGAGTTAATCAAAACTTCGGTTTTTACTGTGAATTGTTTGTGATTTTGTTTCTGTTTTTCCTTCAACAGGTACTTTTTTTCTTCAAAACATACAACAACAACAATAATAAAACAGGGAAAACAATAACGATACCCTTGGGTGCACCCACTAATTAACTATACAGTACACAATAAATCACTCTCACAATCAATCAAATTAAATGACCACAGTGAGTGGTAATAAACAGATAACTGCAGTATGCAAATTAATCTTTCAGAGTCAATTGTCAATCTGTTTGTGCAGTTTGTGCAGTGGAAATGATGATCCTCAGATTCTCGGTTCCCAAAGAGAAAAAATAGTTTCAGTCACTGGAAACAACACTCTCTTACTTGGTTGAAGAAAACTATAGTGAAAACTGTCTTTTGTCCAGGTCCGTGATCCTTTCACTCAAGGTGGGAGGCTCGCCATCAATTACAGGAATCTCCAATGAAGTTTATCTTCACAAGGGAAAAAAACCCGGCCTGTACATTCACAGACCAGTACACATTAATTTTGTGCATCAAGAATGAGTTTCAACGAAATACATAACACATGAATGAAATAATACATACATGCATATTATTTATGCAGCTTATGTCATAATAACGAATTACCTTGTCCATTCTCGTCTGTTTTCACAGGTACACGAAATCAAAATGGCGTCAGCGAACCGCAGTGACGCACTGAATATGCAGCCTGACACAATCACACAACAAACGAACAATCACTCTATATAACATCACAGTTTAACACAATTTAGTCTTATATGCATAAAACAAAAAAAACTATTATATACGATCTGTTGTTATTCATTTTTAACATTGGTCTTATCAGTTTTACAACTCACCAACTCCACACGCAAGTTTTGTGGTACAGGATTAACACAACACACTGAATCATCCAATGTCTTATGCTTACGAGCTGTTTTGCTCAATTAATTTGAAGCTTGAAAGAAATGAAGATCTTTTTTTCTGTTTTTGTAACTCGCTCATCCGATCAGGTTTCTCTGTCACTCTGTCTCAATCTAGCTTGTACAACGCTAGCTGCACGCAAGTGGGCGGAGCCAACAACCGAATGCTCTGATTGGCTGCTTTTAATTTCTTAATTCAATCCAAACCACTTGTATATTTATTTTATTCATTAAACAGGGGTTACACTTTCCCCCCCTGAAATCATGCAAGTCCCTTTGCATGCTCTGAGTGGCTGATTAGTCACTACATTTGTTAAAACACTGGGCGGAAAGGAAAGGTCACTTGAATTTTCAGTACCATTGAGGGATTCAACAAGGGCAGTGCTTAACCCGTGGAACAAAGACTGAACCACAAAGGACAGGGGATTTCCAAGTTGGAAGTAGGTAAGTCTCCCAGGTTCTTCTCTCTGTCTGGTAGAACGCCTGAGTGGAATACGCAAATTCTGTTGTCCCTCAGTTTCTGATTGTTGCCCTCTCCCTTTGACAGGAGCATCCAGAATTTCAGCTACATTTGTCATTTCATCTGTTTGAACAGTTAAGTTCTTATCTGATTCAGTGGGGTCTTTGTCAGGTATTTTACTTGTTTCAGAGACTCCTGGAGCATCAACAAGTGAATTGTCAATTGGAGCTTCAACAGGTGAGTATTCTTCTGGAGCATCGACAGGTGAGTATTCTTCTGGATTTGCTTGCACAGTATCATCATCTAAAAGTTTTGAATTAGTTGAGCTTGCATTCACAGAAACATCCACAGCTCCTTTTGATCTACAAACGTCATGAACTGTAGAAAATCGTACTACTCCCATGACTGGAAAAGCATCATCATGCTGACCATTAGGATATTCATCCTCTGGATCAGAAAAAGAGTTGTCATTATCCGATGGTTCAATATCAGGACTCCTTCGTGTTCTAGGCTTAGAAGCGGGTTTGGTCAGGGTAGGACTTGAAGCTTCTAATGCTGGTAAGAATCCACAAGGAAGCAAAAGGTCCCGGTGAAGTGTACGAAGTGGACCATCCCTTGTTTCAGGACGAACTGTGTAGACAGGCAAGTCACCAGCTCGCTTTACCACTACATACACCTCAGACTCCCACTTATCTGCCAACTTGTGCTTACCACGCAGCCGAACATTTCTCACCAACACGCGATCATTGACTTCCAAGGAGGAGTTAGTCACCAGTTTGTCAAACCTATTTTTGTTCCTCTCTGCATTCTTAAATGCTCTTCGAGAAGCAAGGACATAGCTTTCTTCCAGATGAGACTTCAGATGTTTGACATATTCAGAATGGGACGTCTGTGGACTGTCTTGATGTGGTAACCCAAAGGCAAGGTCTACAGGCAAACGAGGCTGGCGCCCGAACATCAATTCATAGGGGGTGTATCCTGTCACTTCATGTTTCGTGCAATTATATGCATGAACTAATGGCTTGACAAAATCCCTCCAATGAGTTTTATCTTTCTCTTCTAATGTGCCAAGCATATCCAGCAGGGTCCTATTGAAGCGTTCCACAGGATTCCCTCTTGGATGATAAGGCGTTGTTCGGATTTTCTGAATGCCTGATACTTCACAAAGTTCTCTGATTGTACGTGACTCAAAATCGGGCCCCTGGTCACTATGAAGGCGTTCGGGAAACCCGTAATGCACAATGAAGTTCTCCCAAAGACACTTTGCTACTGTTCTTGCCTTTTGATTGGGTGTGGGGACTGCCACAGCATACTTGGTGAAAAAATCTGTGATCACTAATATGTCTCTTGTGTTACTTCGGTCGGGTTCCAACGAGAGGAAGTCCATACAGACTAATTGTAATGGCCTAGTGGCCTGGATGTTGACCAGGGGTGCTGCTTTTTGAGGTAAGGACTTCCTTCGCACACAACGACCACACATTCTAACCTTCTGTTCTACATCAGCAGCCATTTTTGGCCAGTAGAATCTGGATCTAACCAAATCCAATGTCCTCTCCATCCCCATGTGACCCATACTATCGTGCAAACTACTCATCACAGAGGATCTTAATGCTTCAGGGAGCACTAGCTGGCATGTGGTGGAATCTTTATCTTTCCGACGTCTATAAAGTATTCCGTCCTTCATTTCAAGGCGATTCCACTCCTTTAAAAAATATGGAAGACTTGGAAGTTCTTTTTTTACTGCTGGTGAAGGTTTTTCTCCCAATTCCAAGTGTGACATCACCTCTCGAAGAACTGGATCAGCTCTTTGTCTGTCACCAAGGTCTTTTGAAAGATAAGGTAGAACAGATGACCCATCAGAACTACCCTCTTGTTCATAACAATCAGGTACAGAGCTGGAACTGAGGGAGAGGGAGCTTATAAGAGCAATGCCCGGCCTAAGATCAGCTGATTGCCTGACAAGATGCTTCTCGCAGATAGCTTGAACAACTTCATCTGTGGCACTGACAGAATCTTCAGCATTTGCAAGCTGATGCTCTATAAATTGTTGGATCCTTTCACGTTCCTTCTGCGTCACAGGACTTTCTGGGGATGGCTCCTGAGGTCGCCTTGAAAGGCTATCAGCATCAATGTTCAACTTGCCTGCCCTGTACTGCAAGTTAAAAGAAAAAGTGGAAAGGGCTGCAAGCCAACGATAACTAGTAGCATCCAATCTTGCAGTGGTAAGAACATGAGTAAGAGGGTTGCTATCAGTGATGACAGTGAACTGACTGCCATAAAGATAATCACTAAACTTTTCAGTTACCGCCCATTTTAAGGCAAGAAATTCAAGTTTGTGAGCAGGATATCTAGATTCACTGTGTGATAGCCCTCTACTCGCAAACGCAATAGCGCGCATCTGACCACCTTGGTTCTGATACAGTGCAGCCCCCAACCCCTTTGTGCTGGCATCGGTATGGAGGAAATAGGGGAGTTTGGGGTCTGCAAACCCCAGGACAGGTGCGGTGGTTAACTTTTCGATGATGGACTGAAAAGCTTCTTCACAAAGAGGAGTCCAACGGGTCCCAAAGGGCTCCTTAGGATGGTAGTATGGGCCCTTTTTGTCTGTCTTTTTACTACCTTTCCTTGATGGTGGATAGCCTGAGGTAAGGTCATTGAGCGGTTTCACGATCCTGGAATAATCCTTAATAAATCGGCGATAGTAGCCTGAAAAGCCCAAAAATGATCTCAGTTCTTTAAGGGTCTTGGGACTCGGCCAGGTTTTTAAGGCTTGTATCTTTTCTGGGTCCGTTTCCACTCCACGTTCCGACACAATATGTCCTAGATAGCGAACGGAAGTTTGACAGAATTTACATTTCTCCAGAGAAAGTTTTAGCCCGTACTCTTTGAGGCGCGATAGAACGTTCGACAGACGTCTCTCATGCTCCTCCAGAGTGTCTGAGAATATTATCAGGTCATCCAAAAAGACCAGTACTTCCTTTAGATTAATGTCCCCCATACATCTCTCCATCAATCTTTGAAAAGTACTTGGTGCATTGGTCACACCTTGGGGCATACGATTAAATTCCCAAAACCCCAGTGGGCAGACAAAGGCAGTTTTGGGTTTGTCTGATTCCTCAACTTCTATCTGGTAGTACCCAAATTTCAAATCAAGTACGGAAAACCATTTCGACCCTGTCAGAGCTGAAAAAGTTTCCTCAAGATTGGGCAGAGCATATGCATCTTTCACTGTCTGAAGATTTAACTTCCTATAATCTATACACAGCCGCACATCTCCGTTCTTCTTTCTCACCACCACTATGGGTGAGGAGAAGGGTGACTTGGACTCTCGAATGACTCCACTGGAGAGAAGATCACGCAGATGCTTGCGGACAGCCTCAACATCTTGTGGGTGAATTGGCCGTGCCCTGTGCTTAAAAGGAGTCTCATCATTCAACTGTATGCGATGTTTCACCTTTTGAGTGTGACCAAAGTCTAAGTCGTGCTGGCTGAAAACCTCTGGCATATCTTTGAGCATCTTGGTGATGCGGTTTTTCCATTCTGGTGATAACGGGGAATCACCAAAGTTCAAGGTGAAATCAAGCTCCTGCACAGCCAATTGCTCATCTTCTGGCGAAGTGTTTGGTTGATGGAGTACCGAGTCAACCACGTGAAGCTCTGCTATTGTACACCTTGGCGGGATCGCTACTTGATGTTCGGATTCATTGGTGAGCACCACTGGTAATTGGTGAGGCTGGGTTTTTGGAAAAGTAAGCAGGCAGCGTTTGACAAACACCCCACCAGGCAAAGATGAACTAGATGGGTGCTCCACCACTACACACTTGTCAACCCCAGCGGACACTGCAACGGAACCTTCCACAACTACAGTCTGCCCTGCAGCCATGACTTCAGGTACTTTGCTATTCAATCGCACATAGCCAAAAACACCACTTGCGTTTTGCTTCCGCCTGGTCTCTAGTGTGCTCAGAACCACTCTGTAACCGAACGAAGATGGTTGGTAGGTTGGGGAATTTGACTTTAAAGTCTGCTCAAAGAGAACATCCAAGGTGTTTGTGCCTACTAAAACCATAGACTGATTGTGTGGTTTCACATCAGGAACTACTAATGCTATGGTAGGCACCTGAACACTCACACCCAGAAATTCCTCAGGAAAGGTAATGTCTACTTCTATATATCCCTCATATGGAACTGAAAGACCATTGGCTCCTTCTACTTCCAAGATGTTAGCGATGGAGTTAATGGGGTACTTGGAGAGATGCTGCTCATAAAAGGACTTGGGGACTGTTGTTACTTGTGACCCAGTGTCCAATAAACAATGACACTTTGCACCCGCTACACTGATTTCTGCCATGCATCTTGCGCCAACTAACCCTTTTGGCAAACTAGAGCTTTGCTTTCTGGAAGATTTAAATTTGTTGGAGACTCGGTTTACAGTAGGACGGTTTTCTGACTCAGCCCCTGTCTGTCCCACAACAAGGGCTGACTTTAGTTTAAATCAGTATTGGGGGTGGGGTTCTGAGAGTCCCACAGGAGCTGCTTCTCCCTTAGTAGTTTTCGCTTTGCAGTGACAAGTGCAGGGTTAGGTTCAGAGGTGCAAGAAGATGCAACGTGGCCGTCCTCACCGCAGGTAAAACAGTACCATGGTCTTGGTCTGCCTGTTGATTTTTTATTAACCGGAGCCTCACTCTCAGTACGAGCAGTTCCTACCCTCTTCTTGTCCTGTTTGCCTACTGCTTCTGGCAGTTGGGACTTCTTCTGAATCTTAGGTTTGGTTGTAAGGTTGGCTAGTTGACTTTGGAGCTTAGCTATTTGTTTCTTGAGCTCCTGCGTTTCAGCGGCAAGTGAAACCGTGTTTGAAGTTTCTTTTTGCTCCCATTCAGCAGAGACCCATGTCCTTTGAGAATGCATTAGAGCTCTCTGCTTAGACGACCCAAGATGTTGCTTCATTCGATTGACTTTTGCTGTATGTTTGTCTTCTTCTGTACGTAACATTAACAGAAGCTGTGCAAAGGAAGGAGGATGGTTTCGCTTTTGTTCGAGCTGCAGTTCAGTAATCAAATCATTATCCCAGCAGCCCCTACAAAACTGCTTGAGAAGATGTCGTTCTGCCTCCTCTGGAGAGACACCACCTCTCTTTATAGTCATCCTCAAGGCTGTCTGCAATCTATAAAGGTAAGCAGATGGTTTCTCACCAGCGTCTTGCAGAGTATTCATAAATCTTGCAAGGAGTTCATCACCATCCTCAACAACACCAAAAGCGGAATCCAGCAACTGAAGGTAAGCTGAAGATGGAGCTTCAGGACTCAGATGCTTTATAACATCTGCTGCAGGTGGCAAAAGACTTTCTACAATCTTCCTGGACACATGCAAATCAGATAAGCCAGGGTCTTTCGAAATAAGCTCAACACTGGAGTGCCAGGTATCATAATCGACTTCATTTCCAGGTCTAGGATATTTACCAGAGAATACCCTGAGCCGTGATTGTACAGGTCCTTGAGCAGCCGCATCACCACTCCTCACCACATGTTCAACAATGAGTTTCTGGACTTCAGTTGGATTGAACACCTGCTGAGAAGTATAGAGAGGTGGAGCATTTGATTTGATAGGCGTGCGCTCTGGCAGTGGTTCATCTACCCGACTCGGCCTATCAGGGGTAACGCTATGGCTCTCGCTAAGAGGCATTTGGGATGGATGTTCACTGGGGTTTCCATCCCCAGCTTCAGGATCAGTGGACATTGGTGTGAGTTCTGCACTCATTTGAGACAACATCTGGCTCAAAACTGCTTCAAAGTTTGTTCCACTTACTTTGGCTATTTCTTTTAACCCTTGCAGGTAGGATTTAGTGACACTACTGCCCAATTGCTGCGTAAAAACGCTAGACAATGCTCGCACCTGGTAAGTGATACCTGGATCACTGGACAGTTGGTGGGTATAAGGCAGCTGGGGCTTTAGAGATTGTAAAGCTTGACCACTGTTATATTCAATTATTGTGCTCTGATAAAACTCTGACTTTGTATCACTGACGACGAGGGTTCTAGCAAAAGAGCCATACCTTTTCAGGATGTCAATTAATTCATCGTCATGCTCCGTGTCAGTCAAGCCACTCACGATCACAGAGTTTGGTACTTTAATACCCTCTGCCTCAACGATATCCATTGCTGCCTTTTAAGTATCAAAGAAATAAACTCACTTGCACTGTAGTTAATTCTCAGCAACAGCGCCACCTCCTGGCTGGCTCGCCACAATTGTAACACCTCAATAACGGGGCAGTTTTCCCTCTGATGGACCAGGCAGTTAACCTCAGAAGAACTAGGCACTTCACAGGAGGCGGCGCGGGGTGCGGAGTAAATATCAGAGGCAATAGGTGAGTTAATCAAAACTTCGGTTTTTACTGTGAATTGTTTGTGATTTTGTTTCTGTTTTTCCTTCAACAGGTACTTTTTTTCTTCAAAACATACAACAACAACAATAATAAAACAGGGAAAACAATAACGATACCCTTGGGTGCACCCACTAATTAACTATACAGTACACAATAAATCACTCTCACAATCAATCAAATTAAATGACCACAGTGAGTGGTAATAAACAGATAACTGCAGTATGCAAATTAATCTTTCAGAGTCAATTGTCAATCTGTTTGTGCAGTTTGTGCAGTGGAAATGATGATCCTCAGATTCTCGGTTCCCAAAGAGAAAAAATAGTTTCAGTCACTGGAAACAACACTCTCTTACTTGGTTGAAGAAAACTATAGTGAAAACTGTCTTTTGTCCAGGTCCGTGATCCTTTCACTCAAGGTGGGAGGCTCGCCATCAATTACAGGAATCTCCAATGAAGTTTATCTTCACAAGGGAAAAAAACCCGGCCTGTACATTCACAGACCAGTACACATTAATTTTGTGCATCAAGAATGAGTTTCAACGAAATACATAACACATGAATGAAATAATACATACATGCATATTATTTATGCAGCTTATGTCATAATAACGAATTACCTTGTCCATTCTCGTCTGTTTTCACAGGTACACGAAATCAAAATGGCGTCAGCGAACCGCAGTGACGCACTGAATATGCAGCCTGACACAATCACACAACAAACGAACAATCACTCTATATAACATCACAGTTTAACACAATTTAGTCTTATATGCATAAAACAAAAAAAACTATTATATACGATCTGTTGTTATTCATTTTTAACATTGGTCTTATCAGTTTTACAACTCACCAACTCCACACGCAAGTTTTGTGGTACAGGATTAACACAACACACTGAATCATCCAATGTCTTATGCTTACGAGCTGTTTTGCTCAATTAATTTGAAGCTTGAAAGAAATGAAGATCTTTTTTTCTGTTTTTGTAACTCGCTCATCCGATCAGGTTTCTCTGTCACTCTGTCTCAATCTAGCTTGTACAACGCTAGCTGCACGCAAGTGGGCGGAGCCAACAACCGAATGCTCTGATTGGCTGCTTTTAATTTCTTAATTCAATCCAAACCACTTGTATATTTATTTTATTCATTAAACAGGGGTTACATGTGCATATATCAACAGCATCACTGGGTTGTAGGTTGCCAAGTTTAGGGGACAAATGGGTTGAAATTTGCATGTGTGGATTGTGTAAGAAGGATGCACCTCGTACAAGATCTGGCCATTACTGCAGGAAGTAGGGGTGCTGAGGATACTGCAGCACCCCCTAGTTCGGAGCTAAAGAAAAAATGGGAGTGCTGGGGGGTGTGGGGTAAAAATAAATAAATGTCAATTTTGTAACAAAAAAAGAAATAAAACTAATTTTATTCATTCAAATATTCATTAAAATTCATTGGAAAAAACACAATGACAATAAGCAACAATTGTCGCGTGACGTCACCACGTCCGCATCCGTCATTGAAGATTAAAAATACACCAGTCAACATTTCGCAAAAACACAGATTTTTTTCGCCGAATGAAGCGCCGTGCAGCGCGCACAGACTGGGGACGGTTCTCCGCTTGTTTGCAATGCAAGGGTAAATAAATAACTGATGTTTGATAAAGTACAGCGTTTTCTTTAATCAAACTATGTCTGTAAAGGCTAATGTTTTTTTTTTTTTGTGTGTGTGTTTGAAGAGTGGAAAAGAGTCTTAACTTTGCCGTCTAGTTGTAGCCAATATACTTTTGTAGGCTACGTTTTAAATAACCTGTGAATATAGAGCTTCATCACTATATCATGAGAGTTTGGTGTATTAAATGACAAGAAAAACTAAGCGCCCATATAACTACAATGAAAATTATAATCTTTACGTTGATGAAAGCACATAATGCAATGCACTTGCTGCCTCAGATACAGCTGTTCATATGACAGACAAAAACACAGATCGTCATTCGCTGGTCAAAAACCAATTAACTCCATTTGAGGTTTTCTTTTTTTATATATATATATATATATATGAAATGTAAAGTGCAGTCTCGATAAAGCCATAATACCAATTCTGACGACTGTATTTAATTAAAAAAAAAAAAAAAACTTTTTTTTAATATTCTATTTTTATTTCTATATTTCAGTGCTTGGTGTCTCGTGGTATTTTTTTTATTTACCAATTTAATTTTATAGGCCCACAATAAAATAGTACCAAGATTTAAGATGAAACTGAAGTTTTAATAAGAAAATGACAGTTTTGTTAATAAAATTTGTAACGCAAATAAAAAGGATTTCCTCTTCAAAAACGATCGTAGTTTGTGGTTCATTATTAAATGAACTTGAATTGTTAAGTTGTACTAAGTAACAACTTAGATATTTGTGTTTGCTAAACTTAACAGATGGGTAAGTAACCCAGCTGCCTTCAAATTTTGTTGATTCAACTCAAATATCTAAGTTGTCACTTAGTATAATTTAACATTTCAAGTTGAATAAACTTTTTTTTGAGTTGACTGAACTTAAAATTTTAAGGCAGCCAGGTTACAAATTATTTTAAGTTGACTCAACAAATTGTTTTTACAGTGTATAGCACAATGGCACTAAAATGCTAAATTGATTTTAATTCTTAAACATCTGATTGGAGAAAAAAATGTGTAGCACAGGATTATGTTTTGTAATTTGTAATTGTATTGTATTCCCTGTAGTGCATTCATTTTTATTTATTTTTTTATTTTAAATATGTGGCCCACATTTTACTTTTAGCCCAAATGTGGCATTCACAATTCTCAGTATTAGCCAGATGTGTTTTTTTAATGTTGCTGAACCATAGAACATGTTACTAATAAAATACTCATTATTAATGTGCTTAAACAAAATGACATTCTGTGTATTTGAAAAGTTTCTGAAGAGTTGCTGGTTCGCACTAGAGGATGAAAAACAAAGTCTTTAACTTATTTTTAGTTGTCTGGGCTAATATTATATTTTATCTATAATATATATCAAACATATTTGGATTACTCTGATTTATTCATGCCAAACCTGCTGCCACATTACTAGTTTATAACTTGTTGCTATGTTGTTCTTGATGGTTGCTTCCTGGCACAAATTAAGAGAGACTTTTGCCCATCAATTTGTGCCAATTTGTGCATATATTTTAATGAGCAAAAGTGAGGCTTAAGATAATAATATACTGACAACTAATTCAATGCTAATTCTTCTTCTTGATGGTTGCTTCCTGGCCCAAATCAAGTCTTGAATAATACTAAGAACATAACATTACCTTTTTAACCCTTTAACTGTCACTCCCATTTTTGAACATAGACGTAAAAATACACTATTCCAACTTAATTTTTTATAATTCATGAACGAAAACATTTTGTAATATGATTTAAATGTACATTTTCAATGGTAATGCAATGTCTGATTTTAAAATGGTTTTCAAAGGGTGAATTTTGAGATTTTAAGTTTTCAATTGATATATAATTTCTTATGATATCTAAAGCATGAAAGGGAAAAAGACAACAAAGAAAGTCTTTTTGTGACAAAGGTCAGAACTCCTGTTATGATGTAGATTTTTTTTTTTAAGGTGCACTCTTGTCATAAATTATTCTATTACTTTTCCTACATAATATGTAACACAAAACAGTGATAAAATATCTATTTAGGAGTCTTAGACCTTTCCAATATGTATAGTTTGTCATGATTAGATTAGGATTTATTTGTAATATGGTGAAGTAAACGTAGGCGTCCCGTATATGGAACGGTGACAATTAGGGTTTTAAAAAAAATCAGTATTTTGCAGTTTTTCCAGAATTGTATTGATTTGTTTTATTTTGTATCTGCATTCTCATGGTTGATGTTTGGTGGTGGCCTACATTTTCTTTAAAGACTGTTGTCACCAAGCAGATGTGGCTTTAACAAATCTCAGTATCAGCCAGATTTTTTAATGCTGCGTGACATCATATTAAAGTGTTTTTGAAAATTTTCTGAGTTGCTAAAAAACAAAGTCTTTTACGTATTTTCAGTTGTCTGGGTTAATATTATATTTTAAACTGATTTCTTATATTAAACAGATTTGGATTACTCGTTTCATAACTTTGTGGTTGCTATGTTGTTCTTGATTCTTATTTATCCACTCATGAGAAACTGTTATTTGTCTTAATATAGTAGGTCAAGTATTAAAACTATAATTTTTATAGGGGGAAATCATATAAGCTCATGAAATTAACTTTGTATCAGCAAGTCATATTTTTGCTGTATAGTGGAGACTGCTGATAGTCAGCTGTTAATCAACTCAGAGATGAAGAAAGACAAACAAAATCTATAAAAAATCATTGCCAGTTTAGGACAGGGTTCATGTGTCAATGTTTGATGTTATAATTAATAGCACATGGATGTTAACACTCATTTACTTTTTTTGTATCAAGAATAACATATATTTTTATGCATTATACATAATAAACATTTTATCATTTTGTAAAAACAATTCTTAAATGTTTCATACCTTCACATTTGAGATATGGGTAATCCCATTTTCCATTTGACAGGCAATGAATTGTTCGTTGGCCGTACATCTTCAGGTTCACATCTGTGCAGCGAAAAACTAAAATATGTCCAGGTTTATAAGGTGGAGCAGTACCTGGATGTCCCATTAAAATGTTCCCCCTCACAGTTAACTTCTGCAGATGAAGAGATAAAATTCAGTCATTATTAAAAGATAACTTGTATAGTTTTACTGGAATAAAGCAGAGCAGTTTAATGACAGCTAACTTTATCGAATTTGGACCCATATTTGGGTTTTATGGTCCATGAGCTTTCATGGAAAATGAACAAAAAAATATTAATTCAGAGAGGCATTATAAATAAATGTGATATACAAAGATATTATTAGATTTTGTACAACATATTGTCTACTCGATGTATCACTGTGTTACCTTGAGCATTTGTTGAGACATCCATAAATATTAATAGAAGAACAAGAAATATCTTACAATATTTCTGCCCCACCAGACACGACTCAGCTCTACGCCCCCAAAAATGATTTGTTGAAAATCTGACAGCCCTCTTCTTCACAACTTCATGTTCCAGTTTAGTTTACTGATGCTGAATTAAATATTTAGTTCATGTTTTGTCCATGTTTGTGCATTAATATTAGCTGACATTTTTATTTTGAAGAGTCTAAAAAGACTTGATGTATTTTATGTAGATTCGTTGGCTCTGAAATTGCAGAACATTTTATATAGCCTGGCTGTCATTCCAGTTTGTTCTTTTGAAAAATTATAACTGTTTCAGGTTTCAATAAAGTAAGCACAGAAAACATCAATATAGTTTAATTCATATAAATATTGAAATTTTACTTTTTTTTCAATTAATATGTTATTTAATTAATAGTAGGGGTGTGACGAGACACTTATCCCACGAGACGAGACGAGACACGAGACTGGGT
This sequence comes from Labeo catla, assembly GCA_012976165.1. Lineage (NCBI taxonomy): Eukaryota > Metazoa > Chordata > Actinopteri > Cypriniformes > Cyprinidae > Labeo > Labeo catla. The sequence goes on along the minus strand of VONZ01001018.1, from coordinate 226,591 downwards.
TCACGAGAACGAGACGAGACGAGATTTTTAAACTTTTCTTAAGAAATCCTCAATGATGAAATATATAGGGAAAATAGTCTTTTATTCAACTGAAAAAGACAAAATGCAAAAAAATGAAGGTGCATTTTGAACTTTATGAAATTAAACGTCTATTTTAATTAATTATATGCAATTATATGTAAACAACATTTAAACAAGAGCTTCACGATTCTGAATAAATTGAGAATCCTAGTTATTTTTAATAAATTGGAGACCATGATTCTCTCACGATTCTGGAGAAAAAAAGATTAGAAAACTAAACAAAACAATAATTTACTAGTGGTTCTGACAAACTGTTTATTGCTTAAGTCTTTGCTAAAAACATATATTCATTTAAACATAACAAATATTCAATGAAGGAGTCAGTGTCTCACTTCATTAAGACTTGTTTGACCATTGAAATCTCCTGAATGAATGATTCAATGACATGTTTTAAACGGGCAGTTGTCGCCACCTGGTGGAAGAGGATCAGCGTTACAATGCATACACGTGTTAAAATACTTTCGTTTTGATCGCTACTGTAGACAATAAGTGTTTATACCCAAACTATAAACTTTTATCCCAGTACTTCTATTATTTAAATGTCTGTAACACCGAAATAATGATTATAATGTGGTTGAAAATGTGGTTTGTGCTGCTCTCTGCATTCACATTTACCTCGATCCTCTGATTCATTAACATGGGCAGCGACAAAACCTGCTTCTCACGCTCCACTGACACTCGTCATTCAGGAATAAGATCGCGTGGGTGTTTGAATCGACACCTTGATATTTTAAGGATTAATAGTGCAGCTCTAATGTAAACACTTCAAAATGTTTTGCATATATAAGATAGTCACGAGATCTCGCGAGATCCAACTGGTCTCGCGAGACGCATCGGATCTCGTCACATCCCTAATTAATAGTAATAATAATAATAGTTGATTGATAATTGTTTAAATTAATATAATAATTGATACATTTTTTCAGTCATGATGAGTCTGCATCTCTGGTTATAAATGTCTCATTGGACTGTTCAGTGAGTAAATACATGCAAAAAAATGTAGGGTTAATCGTTCATAAAATGTTCATACATGCACATCTAAAGAATCGTGTGTTTCTTTATTTTTTTGTTTTTTTGCTTTTTTCCTTGCAATAAATCAAAAACAGACATATTGATCTGGGGAAAAAAATATCTACTTCATTTATTTTTGCTTGGTAGTACAGCCAACACTTCATTGATGTTTTATTTCTACTGTCACACACACAGAGGTAAAGTCATCACTCCATCATTACACTGTCATCTAAAGTCAATACCTCTTGAAACTCTGCTCCACTGACACTTAAAGGTGATGTGATCATTATGTGTTGCGAACATCTTTTGGTCATCAGCATAGGCCAACTCTATACCTCTTTCATCCATTATCTCCTTCGTCACAGTACAGGGCTCTGAAATAAACCCAACATGTTACTGTCAGTGTCACAATATACATTCATGAACTAATCATCACAACCTACAACTTAAAACTACAAGATCATGATGTATATAAATCATATATATAGTGAAGCTTGTTCATACTTACTTAAACACTTAATATTTCCACTCCACTGGCCTTGCTGACAGGTCAAGTATTTGGAGAAAGGTGGACGTCCATCCAGTGTGTATTTATTAAAACAGATGTATTCAACTCTCTCCCCTGTATTGTATTCATTTTTTGTCATATCTTTTGTATCTGCATTATCCACTTTTGGTGGTGGCCCACATTTCACTGTGCCTGTCAGAAAAACTCTTTTTCATTTAATGAATTATTATGTTGTGAGATTAAATAGCAGAACATACTAGCACACAGTGGTTTTGGTGTTTGGTGTTCTGCCACTTTCTCATACCCAGACATGCAATTGTAATTTTGTTTTGCTCCCAGTTTCATATCTCCTCTGAAGTAATATTCTGGTCTAGACACATTCTGGTCATGTGGAACTTCACATCTATTATCTAAAACAAGATTCACATGCTTTTAATAACCTAAGTGTTTCTCTGTAATCTTACAAACAGGTTCATAGTTCCACTGCCCATTATCTTGGCATGTAAATAATTTTCTTGTTTTTTTTTTTGGTTTTTTTTTGTTTCCAAAGTACTCGTGTTTTTCAGAGCAGGTGATCTCCAGTCCTTCTCTAGCTCTAAGAATAGTTTTTTCCTCTGGGTTGATCTTTTTTGCTCCAAATGTGGTTGACTTCAGCTCACAAGTTATTTCCGTACAAGATATGATTGTGTTGTATTTAAGTGTTAAACATAGTCCACTTATTAATTGATTATTTAATTTATTTTACTTTATTACACTTATTTCCTTTTGTATAAAGGTTTTTTGTTTTTAAGATGTTTTCATGTCAGAGAACAGTGTTTAGATAAATTTTATTTAGAAGAAAACAAACTAATATGTGTTTTCTGTCATTTTAAACAATCCAAACGGTTTTTTTTGGAATAGCATCAGACCTGTGTGTTGCCTCTTGAATAATAATACTGAGAACATAACATTACCTTTGAAGAACATGTAAGTCTGAGGCTTTAAAAAGAAATCTACTGCTATTTTTTTTAACCCTTTAACTGTCACTCCCATTTTTGAACAAAGACATGAAAATGCATTATTCAAGCTTAATTTTTTATAATTCATGAACGAAAACATTTTGTAATAGGATTTAAATGTACATTTTCAATTGTAATTCAATGTCTGATTTTAAAATGGTTTTCAAAGGATGAATTTTGAGATTTTAAGTTTTTAACTAATATATAATTTCTTATGATATCTAAAGCGTGAAAGGGAAAAAGACAACAAAGAAAGTATTTTTGTGACAAAGGTCAGAACTCCTGTTATAATGTAGATTATTTTTTTTTTTTTAAGGTGCACTCTTGTCATAAATTTATCTATTACTTTTCCTACATAATTTGTAACACAAAACAGTGGTAAAATATCTATTTAGGAGTCTTAGACCTTTTTCATTATGTATAGTTTGTCATGATTAGATTAGGATTATTTGTAATATGGTGAAGTAAACATAGGCGTCCCGTATATGGGACACTGACAATTAGGGGCTTAAAAAAAATCAGTATTTTGCAGTACAATTCTATTTTCCAGAATTGTATTGTATTGATTTTTTATTTTATTTTGTATCTGCATTCTCATTATTGATGTTTGGTGGTGGCCTACATTTTCTTTAAAGACTGTTGTCACCAAGCAGATGAGGCTATGTTGTCATTTGTCTTAATATAGTAGGTCAAGTATTAAAACTACAATTTTTATAGGGGGAAATCATATATGTTCATGAAATTAACTTTGTATCAGCAAGTCATATTTTTTGCTGTATAGTGGAGACTGCTGATAGTCAGCTGTTAATTAACTCAGAGATGAAGAAAGACAAACAAAATCTATAAAAAAATCATTGCCAGTTTAGGACAGGGTTCATGTGTCAATGTTTGATGTTATAATCAATAGCGCATGGATGTTAACACTCATTTACTTTTTTTTTATCAAGAATAACATATATTTTTATACATTATACATAATAAACATTTTATCATTTTGTAAAAACAATTCTTAAATGTTTAAAGCAAGTATATTATTACTGTATTGCTTCATACCTTCACATTTGGGATATGGGTAATCCCATTTTCCATTTGACAGGCATTCAGTTGCTCGTTGTCCGTGCATCTTCAGGTTCACATCTGTGCAGCGAAAAACTAAAATATGTCCAGGTTTATAAGGTGGAGCAGTACCTGGATGTCCCATTAAAATGTCAACATTGATGAGTTGTTCAGCCTCACAAGTAACTTCTGCAGATGAAGAGATAAAATTCAGTCATTATTAAAAGAAAGTTTGTATAATTTTACTGGAATAAAGCAGAGCAGTTTAATGACAGCTAACTTTATCACATTTAGACCCATATTTGGGTTTTATGGTCCATGAGCTTTCATGGAAAATGAACAAAAATATATAAATTCAGAGAGGCATTATAAATAAATGTGATATACAACAATGATATTAGTATATATTGTACAACATATTGTCTACTGTGTATCATTGTGTTATCTTGAGCATTTGTTGAGACATCCATAATTATTAATAGAAGAAAGAGAAATATCTCACAATATTTCATTTTAAGCTGTAAAGCTTTAATGCTTAAACGTGGCATTAACAATTTTCAGTATTAGCCAGATGTGTTTTTTTTATGTTGCTGAACCATAGAACATGTTATTAATAAAATACTCATTATTAATGTGCTTAAACAAAATGACATTCTGTGTTTTTGAAAGTTTCTGAAGAGTTGCTGCTTTACACTAGGGTATGAAAAACGAAGTCTTTAACTTATTTTTAGTTGTCTGGGCTAATATTATATTTTTCTATAATATATATTAAACAGATTTGGATTACTCTGATTTATTCATGCCAAACCTGCTGCCACATTACTAGTTCATACCTTGTTGCTATGTTGTTCTTGATGGTTGCTTCCTGGCACAAATCAAGAGAGACTTTCGCCCAACAATTTGTGCCAATTTGTGCATATATTTTAATGAGCAAAAGTGAGGCTTAAGATAATAATATACTGACAACTAATTCAATGCTAATTCAGTTGCCAGTTTGGGACAGGGTTCATGTGTGAATGTTTGATGTATGAATGTTAGATGTTTTAATGAATAACGCATAGATGTTAATGTTTTAATTTTACTTTTGCATCAAAAATATTATGTCTATATATTTTATATACATTAAAGATATTTTCAGAATTGTTAAATATTTAAAGCAAATACATCACTACAGTATAGCTTCATACCTTCACATTTGGGATATGGGTAATCCCATTTTCCATTTGACAAGCATTCAATTGCTTGTTGGCCGTACATTTTCAGGTTCACATCTGTGCAGCGAAAGACTAAAACATGTCCAGGTTTATAGGGTGAATCGATACTTGGATGTCCGTTTAAAATGTCAACATTGATGAGTTGTTCAGCCTCACATGTAACTTCTGTAGATAAAAAATAAAATTCAATTATTATTATAAAGTAGTTTTGTAATTTTACTGGAATAAAGCAGAGCAGTTTAATGACAGCTAACTTTATCACATTTAGACCCACATTTGGGTTTTATGGAGCTTTCATGGAAAATGAACAAAAAATAATATATCAATTCAGACACGCATTATCAATAAATGTGATATACAAACATGACGTTATCATATATTGTACAACATATTGGATGTTTATCCTTTAGTTACTCTGTGTGTCATTGTGTTACCTTGAGCATTTGTTGAGACATCCACAATCATTAATAGAAGAAAGAGAAATATCTCACAATATTTCATTTTAGGCTGTAAAACACAACATATGTTCAGTTTACAAAGTTATAAAAGTGTATAAAGAGTACTGACAGAATGTCCTACCAAATATTTCATATTTAAAGGCTGCTTCACTTTGAACAGAACTTCAGCTCCACCCCCCAAAAACGATTTGTTGAAAACCTGACAGCCCTCTTCTTCACAAATTCATGTTCCAGTTCAGTTTACTGATGCTGGATTAAATATTTAATCCGTGTTTTGTCCATGTTTGTGCACTAAAATTAGCTGACATTTTTATTTTGAAGAGTCAAAAAAGACTTGATCTATTTTACAAAGACTAGTCTACTCTGAAAGTACAGAACATCACAGATGGCATGACTGGCATTTCAGTTTGTTTTATTTAATTTTTTAAAGATGATGACTGAGTCAAATCTCCATAAAATAAACACACAAAACATGTCAGTACAGTTTAATGCATATACATATTAAAGGGTTCATTATTTATGTATTATTTATGCTCTGTCTCATGTATAAATCATGATCATAATACATATAAGCATGTCAGTTGTCAAATTAATAATCAGCAGAAAACCCAGAGCACATTATGGCACATTCATTGTACTCTCTAACAAATCACATGCTCACTTGGCTGGCAATAAATGGTTTAATGTCATTTTCAAACATGCCCATTTTAAATGTTGCTTTTAGCATTTATTTGGTTTTACTGGCAAGAAATCCAAAATAAACTAAATTGAAAAAAAAAAAAAAAAGATTTATTTGGATCTGCTGCATTTGTTGTTAAGCATTGTTTTATTTCTACTGTCACACACACAGAGGTAAAGTCATCACTCCATCATTACACTGTCATCTAAAGTCAATACCTCTTGAAACTCTGCTCCACTGACACTTAAAGGTGATGTGATCATTATGTGGTGCGAATATCTTTTGGTCATCAGCATAGGCCAACTCTATACCTCTTTCATTCATTATCTCCTTCGTCACTGTACAGGGCTCTGAAATAAACCCAACATGTCACTGTCAGTGTCACAATATACATTCATGAACTAATCATCACAACCTACAACTTAAACTACAAAATCATGATGTACAGTGTATACAGTACATGATATATGGTGAAGTGTGCTCATACTTACTTAAACACTTAATATTTCCACTCCACTGGCCTTGCTGACAGGTCAAGTATTTGGAGAAAGGTGGACATTCATTCAGTGTTTATTTATTAAAACAGGTGTATCCAACTCTCTCCCCCGTATTGCGTTCATTTTTTTGTCATTTCTTTTGTATCAGCATTGTTCACGTTTGGTGGTGGTGGCCCACATTTCACTGTGCCTGTCATCACTGAAAAAACATGGCATTAGTAAATCTCTTATACATTTCATTAATTTGCATGTTGTGAGATTTAATAGCAGAACATACCAGCACACAGTGGTTTTGGTGTCCATCCGTCTTGTGTACATGTGGCCTCTGCTGCCATTTTGTCATACCCAGACTCACAAGAGTAATATTGTTTTGCTCCCACTTTCATATCTCCTCTGAAATAATTGTACAGTCTGTACACATGCTGGTAACGTGGAACTTCACATCTATTATCTAAAACAACATCTGCATATTTTTAATAACATGCAGTGAGTTCATCACCAAATCCAGAAGTGTTTCTCTATTATTTTACAAACAGGCTCATAATCCCACTGCCCATTAGCTTGGAATTTTTATATATTTACCATTTACTGGTTATAATTGTAATTTTATGTCATTTCCATCTTATTTGAAAATAACATATTTCAGAGCCCATTTCTTTTTGGGCACATTTTTTTATGACATCTTCATAAATGAAAAATGTATCTTTAAAGTGAATTTTACTGCACAACTGTAGAGCACAACCATCTTTGTCACATTTTTGTACTCATTCTGTAAGAAATCACTCATTCTTTTTTCACTCAAATCTGTAAGAAATAGTGATTGCAGTGTTCTCCATCTAGACTCATTTGTTCTAATTTACTAGGTCAAAAATTGAATGAATGTTATATGAAAATATAACATATAAGCTCACAAAATTAACTTTGCGCAACCATCACACTGACCATATCTGTCAACATTTGGCTTTGCTTTTACTACTGCATGTTTTCTGCGTAAAAAATAAGGGTAGTTTTTTGACTTTGGTCTAAACAGAGCGGAAGGGCTTATTGAAAAATGCTAATTCATTCTCTACCAGCAGATGACACTTTTCGCCAGGAATATAACCGTTTCCTCCGTAGCTGCAGTAAACAAAGCAGTGCAGCATAAAACTTGCAGCGCTCATATTTAATTTAATCATTTATATATTTAAATTAATCCATAACCGTTTGAAGTAGAAGCTATATCTCAATTTACATGTTTTTCACTGGAGGAGTCTTCTCCTTCCACTTCTACCAGTGATTCTTCCCACGGTACTACCTGTGCATTTATCAACAGCATCACTGGGTTGTAGGTTGCCAAGTTAAGGGGACAAATGGGTTGAAATTTGCATGTGTGGATTGTGTAAGAAGGATGCACTTCGTGCAAGATCTGGCCATTACTGCGGGAAGTAGGGGTGCTGAGGATACTGCAGCACCCCCTGGTTCGAAGCTCCGCTTGTTCGCAATGCAAGGGTAAATAGGCCAATTATCTGTTTGTAAACATTCGGGATGCACGCGCAGCATGGTTGCAGAAAACCCGGGAGAGATAGCCTTTACGGCTAGAGAATTACAAGGATACGGCACAAAATATTAGATTTAAAAAGAGTATAGATTATATTGATTAGATGTAATTTCAAAATGTTATTCGCATATTACAAGAGCTTGTCACCCACACTGTAAAAAAAAATTGTTGAGTCAACTTAAAATAATTTGTAACCTGGCTGCCTTAAAATTTTAAGTTCAGTCAACTCAAAAAAAGTTTATTTAACTTGAAATGTTAAATTATACCAAGTGACAACTTAGATATTTGAGTTGAATCAACTTAAAATTTTAAGGCAGCTGGGTTACTTACCCATCTGTTAAGTTTAACAAACACAAATATTTAAGTTGTTATTTAGTACTACTTAACATTTCAAGTTGACTAAACTTATTTTAGTTGACTGAACTTAAAATTTTAAGGCAGCAGGGTAACAAATTATTTTAAGCTGACTCAACAAATTGTGTTTTTTATTTTTTACAGTGTACTCTCCCTCCCACAAGGCAATTTTTTAAATCACTCAGACTTACTTGTTCTTAAAAGGTAATGGTATGTTTTCAGTATTAGCTCCTTGTGGTTTCTCGGTTTGACCGATTTGAGCATCTATAAACAATACAAAACATCGGCATTTTGAGTTTTTGCTAGTGATTCCTATGGAGAAAAATCACTTCCTGCCCTCCAACTGCATTTCGCACCACAGCAATGATGTCATGTGCAAACAACCTATTCTTTAATATTTCTATAAAAAAAAATACATTGCAATACACAGGCTTGGTCCTGTAGTCTGTGTTACAAGGCATTTTTATAGAAATAAAATCAATTTATTTCAGCTGGACATGGGACGCTACATATCTGAGGGAGGCGCCGCGCGTGACGCGTCTGTTTTTTTTTAGTTGACTGAACTTAAAATTTTAAGGCAGCCAGGTTACAAATTATTTTAAGTTGACTCAACAAATTGTTTTTTACAGTGTATAGCACTGGCACTAAAATGCTAAATTGATTTTAATTCTTAAACATCTGATTGGAGAAAAAAATGTGTAGCACAGGATTATGTTTTACGGATTTGTATTGTATTCCCTGTAGTGCATTCATTTTTTATTTTTATTTATTTTTTTATTTTAAATATGTGGCCCACATTTTATTTTTAGCCCAAATGTGGCATTAACAATTCTCAGTATTAGCCAGATGTGTTTTTCTATGTTGGTGAACCATAGAACATGTTATTAATAAAATACTTATTATTAATGTGCTTAAACAAAATGACATTCTGTGTATTTGAAAAGTTTCTGAAGAGTTGCTGGTTCGCACTAGAGGATGAAAAAAGTATTTAACTTTTTTAGTTGTCTGGGCTAATATTTTATTTTTCTATAATATATATCAAACATGTTTGGATTACTCTGATTTATTCATGCAAAACCTGCTGCCACATTACTAGTTTATAACTTGTTGCTATGTTGTTCTTGATGGTTGCTTCCTGGCCCAAATCAAGAGAGACTTTCGCCCAACAATTTGTGCCAATTTGTGCATATATTTTAATGAGCAAAAGTGAGGCTTAAGATAATAATATACTGACAACTAATTCAATGCTAATTCAGTTGCAGTTTGGGACAGGGTTCATGTGTGAATGTTTGATATATGAATGTTAGATGTTTTAATGAATAACGCATAGATGTTAATTTTACTTATATATATATATACTTACTTATATTTTATATACATTAAAGATAATTTCATAATTGTGAAATATCTGGGTTGATCTTTTTTGCTCCAAATGTGGTTGACTTCAGCTCACAAGTTATTTCCGTACAAGATATGATTGCGTTGTATTTAAGTGTTAAACATAGTCCACTTATTAATTAATTAATTAATTAATTAATTTATTTTGCTTTATTACACTTATTTCCTTTTGTATAAAGGTTTTTTGTTTTTAAGATGTTTTCATGTCAGAGAACAGTGTTTAGATAAATGCATTTTATTTAGAAGTAAACAAACTAATATGTGTTTTCTGTCATTTTAAACAATTGTAGGGTATCAGAGCGAATCAGACAAGTGGAAGATTCGATCAGAACATTTGGTTGAAACCAAAGAGCCAAATTCCACAAAGGGGCCAGGACCACGTCATAAATCTGTCCAGGAAACCCTGGCGCCAGCCAGCCTGAAGTAAGCCTAACCAACCAACTTTCACAGCTTTGAACAACTTGCAACATTAAAACAAAAGAACACAATTATTGATAATCCCAATTCAGGAAGGAGATTGTCAATATTGGTGCGAGAAACCCAAGATTAATGATCAAAGATGCAGCACATCAGGACCATCACATGAGGAAACTTTGTTGGGTGGTGCTCCCCCACCCAAGACAAGAACCAGACCAAGTTCCTTCTAAATTCCTTTGTTCCTCGGAACATGCCCTTAGTTCACCGAATGACAGAGAGACTGTCCCTTTTACCTAAATATGCACCAAAATGATGCTTAAAAGGACTTATGAATGAACATCAGACCATTGCATAACTCCCTACTATGTATGTTACCCACACATTTGTCTATTATGTTCTAATCACTCGTTGTTTATGTCCTTTTAATAACTATTGAATAGCTTAAGGGTTTATATTCATGTTTGGTATGTATGAGTTTGAAAATTCATGCTTTGAACGTTTCCACCGATCAATTCATTGCCAAATGCATTGTATTCATGTTATAGGAATCATGGCCAAATTATACTCTGCAAGAGCGGGAAAATTCTGACCATGTGACTGATAAGATAACATGCTGATTTATGTTTTGGGAGGAGAAACATAGCAACATCCCGAGTTAAGACAACATCTAATTGGTCAAGACACCATTTTGGGATGTGTCCAAAGCTGAGTTTAAAACCACAGGACACCATCAAATTTGGCTTTTAGTTTGTGCTTTTTGCTATTTCCATCGCTCCTAGCCATGCTCTTAGCCATCATTTTTAGCCGCTGTTTTTTTGCGTTCTTTGAACGCTTCCTGGCTTGCACGCCAGCCACTCCTCTAAACGAAAACATGAGGAGATCGTCACATATCTTTCTTTTACTTTAATCTTTTCTTTCCGTTGAGAGTTTCGTGTTCTAAGTTAAGTTTTGCCGCTAAGCCGCGTCTCGGACTTCGTGCCTGCCTCAAAACTTCAACCAGCGTACACGACTCCATCCTCCAGCCAACAGCCAAGACATCACTTCCAACGACCACGAACTTCCGACCAATCAGCAACCTTGGGGAATCCCCTTTCTGCAACGACGTCATCAAAGGAAACCCCTTAACACAAAGGCAACGCAAGTACAACCTCCAGATTCTAGCTGAACTGGTGCATTTAATATAAAGTTTAATAACCTCATTGAGAAACTCAACGCGAGGGTTAATTAAATGATTGATGGTTGTTCAGGTCTAAGCAATTGCATATACTTATGCTATAAACTTGGGATTTCACATTTTCACTCTTCTAAACTCATTCTTTCCTCGTCTCTCTCTCTTTCCGCAACTTGTATGAATGTGTGAATGCGCGTCTATGTGTTAGATTAGTTTATATGTCTTAGGTTTTTCCAATAAATTCCTATTTATATTGAAAAGAGAAGTATCTTGTGTTTTGTGCTTATAAATTAATGTCTTAAACTGCCGACCTTGTTACCGTGCTAAGAAATAGTGTTTTCACTATATTTTGGATATTAGGATCCAGTACAGTGTTGATGTTATACGGCTCGCTCAATGAATCACTGGCCGATTCATTGATCCGCTGTAAAACGGAGATTCTGTTCAATCTTAAATGATTCCCTTTGAGCTAAATTGACTTCTGTAGATCCCCTACACAATCCAAAAGTTTTTTTTTATAAAAAACTGAATAGCATCAGACCTGTGTGTTGCCTCTTGAATAATAATACTGAGAACATAACATTACCTTTTTAACCCTTTAACTGTCACTCCCATTTTTGAACATACCTGTGAAAATGCATTATTCAAACTAAATTTTTTATAATTCATAAATGAAAACATTTTGTAATATGATTTAAATGTACATTTTCAATGGTAATCCAATGTCTGATTTTAAAATGGTTTTCAAAGGATGAGTTTTGAGATTTTAAGTTTTCAACTGATATATAATTTTTTATGATATCTAAAGCGTGATGGGGGGAAAAAGGCAACGAAGAAAGTCTTTTTGAACTCCTGTTATGATGTAGATTTTTTTTAAGGTGCACTCTTGTCATAAATTAATCTATTACTTTTCCTACATAATTTGTAACACAAAACAGTGATAAAATATCTATTTAGTCTTAGACCTTTCCAGCGATATAGTTTGTCATGATTATACAAGATGCTATCTGTCTAATCAGATTCAATGATATGCTAAGCTATGCTAAAAGTGCTACCACCAGACCCGGAGATCGGCTGAATGGATCCAAAAACGGTAAAACTCAACTGTTTAACTCTAGGGGAGTTGGAAAATGAGCCTATTTTCAAAAAATATGGAGTGTTCCTTTAACTGAGATAGTGAGCCATCTACTAATTATAATTGTAATTTTATGTCATTTCCATCTTTAAAAATCTTTGTTTTCCACCAGGAAACACATTTTTTCATGACATCTTCATAAATGTAAAATGAATCTTTAAAGTGAATTTTACTGCACAACTGTAGAGCACAACCGTGCAATAAATCAAAAACAGACATATTGATTTGGGAAAAAAATATCTACTCCATTTATTTTTGCCTGGTAGTACAACCAACACTTCATTGATGTTTTATTTCTACTGTCACACACACAGAGGTAAAATCATCTCTCCATCATTACACTGTTGTCTAAAGGCAGCACCTCTTGAATATTTGCCCCTCTGACACTTAAAGTTGATGTGATCATTATGTGGTGCAAACATCTTTTGGTCATTTGCAAAGGCCAACTCTATACCTCTTTTATCCATTATCTCCTTCGTCACTGTACAGGGCTCTGAAATAAACCCAACATGTCACTGTCAGTGTCACAATATATATTCATGAAGTAATCATCACAAACTACAAGATCATGATGTATATAAATCATATATATATATATATAGTGAAGCTTGTTCATACTTACTTAAACACTTAATATTTCCACTCCACTGGCCTTGCTGACAGGTCAAGTATTTGGAGAAAGGTGGACGTCCATCCAGTGTGTATTTATTAAAACAGATGTATTCAACTCTCTCCCCTGTATTGTATTCATTTTTTGTCATATCTTTTGTATCTGCATTATCCACTTTTGTTGGTGGCCCACATTTCACTGTGCCTGTCATCACTGAGAAAACATGGCATTGGTAAATCTCTAATATGAGAGTGAGGTAATTTTAATACAGTGTTTAAGAAAAAGATTTGATGTGCTGAAGAGATATTTAAAAAATAGTCGGGTACAACGGGGCTAAAGGCGCCCGGGGTAAAAGGTGCCTTTGATATTATTCATCTAAATCACTAGATGGCACAAAAACATGGCGTAGCACTTTCCAAAACATCCGCTTTTCAAGATACACGTGTGTATTTGTTTGATCCTTGACGTGGTCGCGCAGCAGTGCAAAGTTGATTCTGTGCTTACTTGATCTAATATTTGATGTTTTTTAAAATGTTGTAGATTTAAGTAGCAAATGAGAATCGCTAAAATGAATGCATATATTTCGAGACAAAGGTCGTCTTTATGATTTTCAGTTTTGTTTAAGATAATTAAAGAAACAGTTTTTAAATAACGAAAGAATATGTAAAAGTATGGTATTTGGGGTAAAAAGCACCCCTGCTGTTGGGGCTAAAGGTGCACAGTAATTAACATGATAATTAATAGAAGGCTGACTTTTCCATTTGTTGACATGACATGGTAAATATCATATATTATATTGGGTGTCCATCTTAGAGATCATCACCAAGTTTAGGATGAAACCATATTTCAAAAACATGCTGTTAACTGTATCATGTAATAAAATATAATTTGTTACTACTGTAAATACATATTCAATTATTATTGGATCTTCTTCAATACTTTCAGAATCTTTACATTTTTTAAAATGATTTTGTTTCTGTATTTTAAACTATATTTTTTATATTAACATATTTTAATGACAGTATATTTACTGAACAAAAATTAATTCTTTTATTTTTCAAAATAAGCATAAAATAGTACAAACTTTGCTAAACTGATTGTTTTCAACAAGTATTGAATTTATTTAAAAAAACAAAACAAAACATTATTTTAGCTAAAGTATTTGTATCAATACCGTGTGTCTTTTACCCCATGCTGGTAAGTGTGTGGGGTAAAAGTCCCCCCTTGCCACCTCATACATTTATAAGGTATTTAAACAAAATAAACAACTTGAATGATTTATTTTCACACAAAATCTGTTGCTCCATTAATGTTCAATACAACTTATATATTTTTTATGCAATTATATATTTTAGGTGCAGTGAATAGCACATTTTTTCTTAAGGTGGCCCTTTAGCCCCACTGTACCCTATATTTTATATATATATATATATATATATATATACAGGGCCGCATTAAGACCTCACTGGGCCCTGGGGCTATGACTTACTGCAGGGCCCCCCATCAAAATAATGATTTTTTTCTAATGTTTGACACAAATGGTAACAGTATCTAGGCTGCTTTAGAGGAATAGTTCACACAAATTCTGTTGTTGTTCTAAACCTGTATGAATTTCCTTCTGCTGTTAAACGCAAAAAATATAGTTGAAACAATACTTGTGAACAAACAGTTGCTGGACCCTCCTTCATAGTATGACAAAAAAACACTATTGGAGTCAGTGGGGACCAGAAGTGTTGAGGAGAACAAAAAAAATCATACAGGTTTAGAGCAACTTGAGGGTGAGAACATGATGACAGTATTTTTATTTTTGGGTGAACTATCCCTTTAAAATCTCATCATATAATGACAAGATCTCATATAGCCTACTACTACACATGCTTTACTTTACATTACGTTCATTTTTAAGACACAAATGACTGCGTTGATGAGGAGACAGGCATTTTGGCACGTAACTATTTGAACGTTTAAGTGCAAGGCACGAAAAAGACCTCGAGTTTAGTCAGGTGCAGTACAAGCAAGTGCACGCTGTGCGTATCAGGCTGAAATCATCTTAACGTGTGCATTTGCCAAAATGAATTCTGCCTTGCTGCTTAATGTCCTTGAACAGTTAAATTTGTTTTAAACCACAACACTTAATATGCATTTAAATAAAAGGCTTAGCCTTCATCATGACGTGCGAAACAATTTACATATTTCAACCAGGTTATCTCTCAACCCATAAGCGAATATACGTTGTTCAAACACAAAAAGCAATAGGCTCTACATCCAGCAAGTTTATAATCAAACTAAACTTAAATCTGTGTGAATGACAATGCTGTGTTTTTATCTGCTCCATGTGCCCGGTCCACTTGGTATTCCACAACTTTCTCACCATCATCAGCTTTAGTAAAATAACCTAGATGGGGATTTGACTAACTCAGGTTTTCCCCTCTTCTCATTTTTTCAGATAGCCCCCTTTGTTTTTAGAAAAGCTGACATTTTTACTTATCAAAGATAAATTCTATTGCGTACCATTTCCAGATTATGCCACAACGAAGTGATGAGAGGTGAATGTGGACATTAGGCGCAGTGATCACCTGAGATACGTGCACTGGTAAAATATAGAATAAATGCATTTGATTTGTAAACCAAATTCAAAAGTTTTATTCTCTAATGGTAATTCATGGAATTTATAGTAAAGCTCCTAATAGTGCTAATATGTGGGGGGGTGTGGTGGGGCTTTGGAGATCGACGCTATCAATGGCCAGTCAATCTACTCCACAGCCAATCACGGGTCCTTGCTCGGGCCCCGGGGCTTCAGCCTAACCTAGCCCAGTGGTTAATGCGGCCTTGTATATATATTGGACTTACAACTATACAATTTTTTATTTTTATTTTTTGGTCCTGATATCACAAACATACCAGCACACAGTGGTTTTGGTGTCCATCCGTCTTGTGTACATGTGGCCTCTTCTGCCATTTTCTCATACCCAGACTCACAATAGTAATATTGTTTTTCTCCCACTTTCATATTTCCTCTGAAGTAATCATATGGGTAATGCACATGCTGGTCACGTGGAACTTCACATTTATGATCTAAAACAAGATTCACATACTGTTAATAACATGCAGTGAGTTCATCACCAAATCCAGAAGTGTTTCATATATATTAGACTCACAACTGTACAATTATTATTATTACTATTATTATTATTATTATTATTAATATTATTATTAATATTACTATTATTGTTATTATTATTATTATTAATATTATTATTATTATTATACATTTATTTTTTGCTTCCGATTTCATTCATTTGGACATGTTGTAGGAGAACATACTGGTACACAGTGGTTTTGGTGTCCATCCGTCTCGTGTACATGTGGCCTCTTCTGCCATTTTCTCATACCCAGACTCACAATAGTAATATTGTTTTGCTCCCACTTTCATATTTCCTCTGAAGTAATCATATGGGTAATGCACATGCTGGTCACGTGGAACTTCACATGTATTATCTAAAACAAGATCCACATACATTTACTAACATGAAGTGAGTTCATCACCAAATCCATTATGTATTATCTTACAAACTGGCTCATAGTCTCACTGTCCATTATCCTGGGATTTAAATAATTTGCTTTTTTTTTTTTTTTTAACCAAAGTACCGTGTTTTTCAGAGCAGCAGTTTTTCTCTAGCTCTAAAAATAGTTTTGCCCTCTGGGTTGATCTTTTTTACTCCAGATGTGGTTGACTAACTGTGGTTGGCTCAAAAAGTTATTTCTGTACAAGATATAATTATGTTGTATTTAAATGTTAAACATGGACTACTTTTTTTGTTTACTTTATTATACACTTATTTCCTTTTGTATGAATGTTTTCGGTTTTAGGATGTTTCATGTCAATAAAATGTTTAGATAAGAGCTTTCTAAAACAAACTATAATGTGTTTTCTGTTATTAACAAATCAATTTCTCTTGCTGTTTTGAAAATCAGCAGACCTGTGTGTTACTCCTTGTTTAATAATAATAAGGACATAACATCACCCTTTAAAAACAAGTCTGTAGTATTTTAAAAAAAGGACGTTACATCTAGAGAAAGAAGAAATAGTCATTGCAGTGTTCTCCATCTAGACTTATTTATCCTTTCATAAGTTGTCATTTGTTCTAATTTACTAGGTAAAAAATTAAATGTACAATTTTATATGTGAAAATCATATAAGCTCACGAAATTAACTTTGCGCAACTGTCACAAGTATGTCATATATATATATATATATATATAAATATATATATATATATTTCTTTTAAGGCAATAACTTAATATTAATTAAGTTATTGCCAGTTTGGCGCAGTTTATGTGTGAATGCGTATGTATGAATGATAGATGTTGTAATGAGTAAAACATAGATATTAATGTTGTAAGTAATTACTTTTTTTATTTTCTTCCACTTTTTTATATTAAAAAAATCATAGATTTTTATACGTTATACATAATAAACATCTCACATTTTGTAAAAATGTTTAAAGCAAATATTAATATTCATACCTCCACATTTGGGATATGGGTAATTCCATTTTCCATTTGACTGGCATTCAATGGTTTGTTGTCCGTACATCTTCAGGTTCACATCTGTGCAGCGAAAAACTAAAACATGTCCAAGTTTATAAGGTGGAGCAGTACCTGGATGTCCCATTAAAATGTCAACATTGATGAGTTGTTCATCCTCACATGTAACTTCTGCAGATGAAGAAATAAAAGTCAATTATTATTAAAAGATAGCTGTTATGGTTTTTCTGGAATAGAGCAGAGCAATTTAATGGCAGCTAACCTTGCTTCAAATTTAGACCCGTATAGGTTTTATGGTCTATGAACTTTAATAGAAAATGAACAATAACTATATAAATTCAGACAGTCTTTCTCACATTTCCGGGTTTCTTGTAGTGGAAGGCATCATAGTTTGGTAAAATCCGAGAGCAGTGAATGGAAGAGTATCACAAATATATTTTTTGCATTCCCATTTGCTCAAATAGCAAAAGAAAAACTGTCAGAAGAGAGAACAATGTCAAATTTACCGTCCCACCCATAGACGCTGCATTAGAAACATTAGCGTCAACTAGTTTTTTGTAACTTGATGAAAAGGTGAGATAATACAAAGTTGGGGACTTTTTTTGTATTAAGAATATAATTAATATGTTTTTATACTTAATACATAATAAACATTGCAACATTTATTGCTTCATACCTTCACATCTGGGATATGGGTAATTCCAAGAAATAAACATTCAGTAAACAGACATCACAGCAGGTGGGTTATTAGGTCAATTGGCTGCTATTACTTTAAGAGCTGCCATTGCTGAATGTGTATTATAATATATGTGACCCTGGACCACAAAACCAGTCTTAAGTAGCACAGATATATTTGTAGCAATAGCCAAAAATACACTGTATTGATCAAAATTATATATTTTTCTTTTTTATGCCAAAAATCATTAGGATATAAAGTAAAGATTATGTTCCATGAAGATATTTTGTAACTTTCCTACTGTAAATATATCAAAACTTAATTTCTGATTAGTAATATGCATTGCTAAGAACTTCATTTGGACAACTTTAAAGGCGATTTCTTAGATTTATTGTACCCTCAGACTCCAGATTTTTAAATAGCTATATCTCCACCAAATATTGTCCTCTCCTAACAAACAAATTTGTGTTGCATTTATCCCTGCCAACCTCTCATTACAGTGGTAGTGCGCATCTGTGATATTGCTTGGTTAATCTGGGTGGTTGGCAAGTGATTACTTCTTGGCCCAAATCAAGAGAGTTGGGTTCTGATTAGTTGCTTACCAAAGTTTAGGATCTACTTTGTATGAGCAATAGTGATGCCTGCAAATGCTGCTAATAAAACATGTGAGCTTTGTAGGGTATCAGAGCGAATCAGACAAATTGAAAATTCGATCAGAACATTGTTGAAACCAAAGAGCCAAATTCCAAAAAGAGACCCAGGATAACCAGACAACATCATAAATCTGTCCATGATACCCTGGCGCCAGCCAGCTTGAAGTAAGCCTAACCAGCCAAATCTTTCACAGCTTTGAACAACTTGCAGCGTTAACACAAAAGAACACAGTTATTGATAATCCCAACTCAGGAAGGAGATTGTCTATTTTGGGGCAAGAAACCCAAGATTAATGGTCCAAGATATGGCGCATCAGGACCATCATAGAGACATTGTTGGGTGTTTTCCCCCACCTAGGAGACAAGGACCAGACCGAGATTCCTTTTACAGCCTTTTTGACCTTTGTGTTCCCTCACAGAGAGCATACCATCATGTTCACTAAAATGACACACTTTTACATATATATGCACCAAAATGATGCTAAAAGGACTCATGAGAAACTAATCATTTCTATGCATAACTCCATATTATGTATGTAACCCACACATTTGGCTATCATGTCCTAATTACTCACTGCGTATGTATTTGAATAACTGTTGAATAGTTTATAGGTTTAAATTTGTGTTTAGTATGTATGAGTTTGAAAATTCATGCTTTTAACATTTCCATCGATCAATCCTTTGTAAAATATATGATATTCTTGTTATAGAAATCATGTCTAAATTATATTCTGCAAGAGCAGGGAAATGCGGACCATGTGACTGGGGGCAGTCATGGCCTGATGGTTAGAGACTTGGGCTTGTAACCCAAAGGCTGCTGGGTCAATTGCCACACCAGCAGGAATTGAAGGTGGGGATTGTGAATGAACATCAATGCTATGACTGAAGTGCCCTTGACCAAGGCACCGAACCCCCAATTGCTCCCCGGGCGCTGAAGCAATGGCTGCCCACTGCTCTGGGTGTGCGTGTTCACTTCTCACTGCTGTGTGTGTGCACGTGTGATTGGTTAAATGCAGAGGACCAATGTCAAGTATTGTATACTTGACAATACGTTGTCACTAAAATAAGATAACAGGTTGATTTATGTTTTGGGAGGAGAAACATAGCAATATCCCGAGTTAAGACAACATCTAATTGGTCAAGACACCATTTGGGAAGTGTCCAAAAGCTGAGTTTAAACTCAGGACACCATAAAATTGAGCTTTTTTTTAGCTATTGGCATTAGCCATGCTTTTTGCCATAATTTTTGTTGCTGCATCTTGCGTTCTTGAAGCGTTTCCTGGCTTGTACGCCAGCCACTCCCCTAAAAATGAAAACATGAGGAGATTGTCATATTGTGTCTTTTACTTTAATCTTTTTCTTTCCGCTGAGAGTTTCGTGTTCTAAGTTAAGTTTTGCCGCTAAGCCGTGTCTCAGACTTCGTGCCGCCTCAAAACTTCAACCAGCGTACATGACTCCATCCTCCAGCCAACAGCCAAGACATCACTTCCAACGACCACGAACTTCCAGCCAATCGGCAACCTTGGGGAACCCCTTTTTGTAACAACATCATCAAAGGGAATCCCTTAACACAAAGGCAACGCAAGTACCACCCCCAGATTCTAGCTGAACTGGTGCATTTAATATAAAGTTTAATAACCTCATTGAGAAATTTAATGCGATGATTAATTAGATGATTATTGGTTGCTCAGGTCAAAGCAATTGCATATGTTGCTATAAACCTGGGATTTCATATTTTCACTATTTTAAACTCTTTCTTTCCTCACTCTCTCTCTCCTCTGCAACCTGTGTGAATGCATGTGTTTATGTGTTAGGTTAGTTTATATGTCTTAGATTTATCCAATAAAGTCTTACTCATATTAAAAAGAGAAGTATATTGTGTTTTGTGTGTACAAGTTAATGTCTTAAACTGTGTTCAGCCGTAGAACGGAGATATAAAAATCTTATAAAACCTATAAAATCTTAAATAATTCCCTAAATTATTTGTTTTAAAAAACTAAATTGACCTGTTTCCTTTACAGCTTACCTATACATGTAAGGAATGGGACTTCCCGTTCTCCATTTGACAGGCAGATGATTTTGCTCTGTCCTTGTAATATTGATCCTCCCCCAACACATTAAAGAGTTATGGTCTGGACAGAGCTTCGGATTTCTTCTCTCGGCAACAGATCACCAACATTAGCTCTTCTTCTTCTTCTTTTTTTTTTTTTTTTGGTGTACAGATTAGTTTCTGTCTTTTGCTCTATAGGCTACTATATGGGTTGTTGATGTGACCTGCCATTTTCACTGTCTCACTAGGGCTGGCAGTCGATTCCTTGATTCAGAGGCGTTGGGAATTGAGAGTCGATTCCAAAGTTTAGAATCGAGTCTCCATTCATAGCCGTTTTAAGTTCAACAAAGCTTATCTATAGGCTCCTCTCAAACTAAAGGTTGCGTCATACGAAGGCTGCATATCTCGGCTGTTGTCATCAAACATCGCTGAACATCGATTGATGAAAATAAACTGAATGAAAAGGGTCGGTACTGAGCACGTCTGAGTTTGAGGATGCAGCTTTGTTCACTAATAGTGATTAGAAGTCGTTTCTACGAAAAGGTTCTTTCAGATAGATCATTTTAATGAACCAGTTCAAAAACTATTCCAAAGTTATTTTACGGTAAAACGGCCTTGATCGAGGGTCTTGATTCTATTTCCATCTTAAATAAAATGCTATTTTTAACCTTTCTATGATAATTCTGACAGAAAACGCTGAGAGCACAGATCAGTGGCTGAGAGCACATCTGATTTGACAGATAAACCACGAGCTCTTATGTCAGTGTTGTTGTTCTGGTTATTTTGTTTCAGTGTACAGTTTGTTAATTTTGCGCAAAACATACCATTGAAGCAAATATCATTCAGCTGAACTGTGCCTTGTTCCATTCATGCAATAAACCCATAACCACTGCTGCGTTGTGGCATATGACTAATTTCTTGTGCAATGCAGACAAAATTACAATTTAAATACAGAAATGTATAATTTTTAAAAATAAAGCTTCATATTATGATTAGGCTACTTTCTAAGACCTTTATATCCTACAGTCATGGCGAAATTAGGTTCATCCACTTTATAAAAATAAGAATCGAAAACAACAGTGAGGAATCGAATCTCACCGATTCTAGAACCAGCAATCGAAATCGAAACCAAAATTTTCGGAATCGACAGTGTCTCACAAGATAAAAATTTATTTAATTTAATTTTTATTTTTTTGTTTAATTTTTTTAATTTAATTTAATTTTTACAAATTAATTAATATTGTCGTTATTTAAAATGCAGTAAATTGTTAAACATTTCTTTGTCCTACATGAACTTCTTGTTATAAAAGCTGCAGTGTTATTTTAATTTTTTTTAAATTTTTGTATGAAAAACGCCATTTTTTTTACAAAATTGAGTATTGTATCTGGTCGGTATTGAAAAGGCAGTTTTTAATTTTACACAAAATGCGATATCCGCCGTGTTATTCTGTCATGTTTTCTCCCTATCTTTCCAAACCGCAACAAACGCCTCCTTTCTCTGCAAAATGCGATACGTCCGCTCAGCCAATCACAGCGCACCATTTCACACATTGTAAACAGTAAAGGCGGTGTTTTGAATACACCCCGTATCCTAGATCCCTGTCTGTCGTTCACTCCGACGTTGTGTCGAGCAGTGGGCAGCCGCATTGCTATCGCTGTGATGCCCAGGGAGCAGTTGGGGGTTCGGTTTGCTCAAGGGACTGACCTCAGTCGTGGTATTGAGGGTGGAGAGAGTGCTGGTTATTCACTCCCCCCACCTTCAATCCCTGCTGTGACTCAAACCTGCAACCTTTTGGTTACAAGCCCGACTCCCTAACCATTAGGGAGTCTGCCCCTATGGCACAAGGGATCTATGGCACAAGCAGCGGTCTCTCCCTTCTCAAACACAGATAAGTGTTGTGAGAGTTCCCCTGGGTGCTTCAACGGCGATCTTGAAGAACAATCTTACTCCTAAAAGAGTAATTTCTCTAAAAGAGCTGGCGCGCTTGGGATTGTGTGTTGATAAACATCGAATCCACTCTCGACCCGGGGATGAGGGATGGATCCAGCCCCATCCCGACCATCTGTCATCCGGCAGACAGTCACTATGTGATCAGTAAGAGCGTTCCTCCTCTCAGTTATCTTACAGCACTATGGCCCTCCGTAAGAAGGCCAGATGCTGAGTCTGCAGACCAGGATGTGTTGGGCACTCACCTGGTATCTCTGCATGTTGGCAAAGGCACCCCATGTGTCTTGGGGCTTTCATCTCCTGGCATGGCGCCCTTTGCTCTATTAAACAGCCATGACATCCCCACTCCAGGTATGTCGGCTGTTGTTCCTCTGAGACTGCTGGCAGAGTCCTGAGATGATTGGGGCCCAATCTCTCCCGTTGGCTTCTCAGGACTACCCGACTCGGCTACATGACTCAGGTTGCGAGGCATCCGCCAAGTTCTATGGAATTCTCTTACAAAATCAGCTCAGGGCGAGAAAGGCTGCTGGACCTGATGTGTATGAAACCGCTGTATCATACCGAACTTCATACTGAATCCCGAGATGGGCATGGCTCCCAGGCACACATTCTGTGTACATCACACTTTTGTGTCGCAAACCTTCAGCCCTTGGGGACACATTTTGTTTCTATGGGCAAGGGTGGCCTTGGAACAAGTGTCTACACGCACTGTTGTCACAACAGTTGCTTCCAAGTCAAGCTGAGGCGCTGTGTGCAGTGGGCATGCAGCCTCAGGGGTCTGGTTAGGCCCTCGGCTGCTTTGGCATTCGATTGCCTGGAGTTGTTGACAATACTTCGGGCCCTGAAGAGGTCTCAGCCTTAGTTCAGGGCAAGCACGTGCTGGTCTGCACAGACAACACAGCGACTGTGGCGTACTTCAACTACCAAGGTGGTGTACGTTCCTTTCGCATGTCACAACTGGCCCACCATCTCCTGCTCTGGAGCCAGCACAGACTCAAGCTTCTGTGTGCCACTCACATTCCAGGCGACAAGTTCGCTCCGAGGTGGTAGAATCCACTCATTGCCAGTGGTGGTACGGCCTGACCGAGGCCCCCCCTCGGTACAGATGCATTGGCACACAGCTGACCAAGCAGCTTACGCAAGCACGCTTATCCCCCAGTGAGCCTTGTTGCACAGATGGAGCCTTGTTGTCCCTGATGGGAGACGTTGTGTCCCTCATACCACAACTCCGGACTGCCTTTGAGTGGATCGAGACGCTCTTGACTCCTCAGAACAGAACTAGTGAGCAGATGCCACGCTGGCCTATTTATACCCGGATACCCGGGGCGTGGCTAGCTATGCAAATTCTGCACACCCAATTTCATTGGCCTTTTCTAAAAGATGTCAGAGGTGTTTTGGACTCCCAAAAGCGTACAAGTGTAAGTGTCGTACACTCAACACAACGTCTCCGTTCCCTCCATCAGGGAATGAGGGTTACTATACGTAACCAAGATGTTTTCAATGTTGAGTAATGTATCATTACACAGACATTTTATATACAAAGTGTAGAGAGAGTGTAAATAAGAGATTCACTGTGCAGTGTAGAGAGTTTCGTTGATTTATAATGGAACTTTGTGAGATTGCGATAAACTAAGATGAGTTACAGCTTTTAATGATTTTTAAGGGAGTTTGTAAAAAAAAACGCCACCTACTGGCAGTTTTAGTTTAATTTTTAAAGTATCTTAAATCATTCAATATTTCTGTATTCAAAATTGTATACTTAAAACATTAATCTCAACAATTTATGAATTTGATTGCACGCATGCCACCTCTGAGCCTCATTAAACATATACAAATACACCTACAAGCCGCTTTTTTTTGTTAAGACTGATTTTTCATTTGATTGGTAACTTATTCTTATTCTGTTGTTTTAATTAGAAACTTTTAAAAGCTTATAAAATATGTTTTAAAAAAATTGACATCAAAGATGACATACTTTTAATGAAGTTAAAAAATGCCATTACAAAGGTAAAAATAAAATCCCCCTCTAATTCACTGTAAGGAGTCAAATCACCTTGTAATGGGATTAGAAATTTTTGATCAGATTTTTTGATTATTGATTAGAAGGTGCTCCTAAAATTTTGACTGTGCTCCTAAATTTTTTAAGTTAGAAGCTAGGGATGTCACAATACTCAATATAATATCGAACCGTTCGGTACGACATTCACGGTTTAATACGCGCTTGTGAATTGTGTTTTTTCGATTTTGCATTTAAATAACTTCCTTGTTTTATTTCTCTCAGAATTTGCTGTACATGCGCCCGCAATTTCACGTGCTGAAATGAGGAAACGCTTCCCCGCTTATATTTGAAAAAGCAACAGGCGCAGAGCATCTTCCATTCTAATGACATGCAATGACAAGCCTTTCTAAACCTGTTGTCCAACAAAAGTTATAAAAACAAAAGTTTTAAAAAAACTATAACTTGTTTTTAATTCACAACATCAGTCGAGTGTTTGAAATAACTTCCTTATGTGATCTAATGTGGATTCTTATCACAGAATGAGGCAGACGATAAATTCTATACTCATATTCAGTGTATGTCGATTAGCAATGCCTTATGAAAATACCCGAGATGTCTTGAAGAACACAGATAAACCATATATTATTGCAGACGAGTGTTTATTGTCCTTACATTTCGTCATTCAAAACGTTTAACGTTTTGAACTGTGGACTAACTGTATTGTTGCATCCCTATTAGAAGCACAAGTGCTCCTAAAAAGAAAAGTAAGCGTAGAGCCCTGATGGATTTATTGCATTTTGGGGGGGAAAAAAATCTGTTTTTATAATAAATCTCTGAAAATTAAAATCTTTAGGTTATCATAACCTAAAGATGCTATGTGAAAGCTTGAAACAGAAAATAGTGATTTTCATCAAGTAAAAACACATTTTACTTAAATGAATCAAAACGGATTTATAGCGTTTCAAAACCAAACTCCTCATATATATATATATATAGCTCCCAACATATCTGTGAAAATGTATTATTCAAACTTAATTTTTTATAATTCATGAATGAAAACATTTTGTAATATGATTTAAATGTACATTTTTAATTGTAATTCAATGTCTGATTTTAAAATGGTTTTTAAAGGATGAATTTTGGGATTTTAACTTATCAACTGATATATAATTTCTTATGATATCTAAAGTGTGATAGGGAAAAAGGCAACGAAGAATTTTTTTTTGTGACAAAGGTCAGAACTTCTGTTATGATGTAGATTTTTTTTTTTAAGGTGCACTCTTGTCATAAATTTATCTATTACTTTTCCTACATAATTTGTAACACAAAACAGTGGTAAAATATCTATTTAGGAGTCTTAGACCTTTTTCATTATGTATAGTTTGTCATGATTAGATTAGGATTATTTGTAATATGGTGAAGTAAACATAGGCGTCCCGTATATGGGACACTGACAATTAGGGGCTTAAAAAAAATCAGTATTTTGCAGTACAATTCTATTTTCCAGAATTGTATTGTATTGATTTTTTATTTTATTTTGTATCTGCATTCTCATTATTGATGTTTGGTGGTGGCCTACATTTTCTTTAAAGACTGTTGTCACCAAGCAGATGAGGCTATGTTGTCATTTGTCTTAATATAGTAGGTCAAGTATTAAAACTATAATTTTTAAGGGGGAAATCATATATGTTCATGAAATTAACTTTTTTTTTTTTAGCAAGTCATATTTTTGCTGTATAGTGGAGACTGGTGATAGTCAGCTGTTAATCAACTCAGAGATGAAGAAAGACCGCAAACAAAATCTATAAAAAATCATTGCCAGTTTAGGACAGGGTTCACGTGTCAATGTTTGATGTTATAATCAATAGCGCATGGATGTCAACACTGTCATTTACTTCTTTCACTTTTTTGTATCAAGAATGACATATATTTTTATACATTATACATAATAAACATTTTATCATTTTGTAAAAACAATTCTTAAATGTTTAAAGCAAGTATATTATTACAGTATTGCTTCATACCTTCACATTTGGGATATGGGTAATCCCATTTTCCATTTGACAGGCAATGAATTGTTCGTTGGCCGTACATCTTCAGGTTCACATCTGTGCAGCGAAAAATTAAAATATGTCCAGGTTTATAAGGTGGAGCAGTATCTGGATGTCCCATTAAGATGTCAACATTGATGAGTTGCTCAGCCTCACAGGTAACTTCTGCAGATGAAGAAATAAAATTCAGTCATTATTAAAATAAAGTTTGTATAGTTTTACTGGAATAAAGCAGAGCAGTTTAATGACAGCTAACTTTATCAAATTTAGATCCATATTTGGGTTTTATGGTCCATGAGCTTTCTTGGAAAATGAACAAAAATATATATAAATTCAGAGAGGCATTATAAATAAATGTGATATACAACAATGATATTAGTATATATTGTACAACATATTGTCTACTCTGTGTGTCATTGAGTTACCTTGAGCATTTGTTGAGACATCCATAATCATTAATAGAAGAAAGAGAAATATCTCACAATATTTCATTTTAAGCTGTAAAACATAACAGATGTTCAGTTTAAAAAGTATAAACTGATAAACTTGACACAATCACCTACCAAATATTTAGTTTTTAAAGGCTGATTAATTTTCCTTATTTAACACAAATCAATGCTAAAATTTCTGTAGTGTTGAACACGAATGAATACTAATGAAAATCCTTGATTACCTGTTTTCCAAAAGAGGTTTTCATTAACACTTAAGAGCGGTGGTGATATGAATCTCTGAAGCCTGTGTAATGTAGATTAAAAAACAACCAGTCTCTTCCCTCTGCCCTACCAGACACGACTCAGCTCCACGCCCCCAAAAATGATTTGTTGAAAATCTGACAGCCCTCTTCTTCACAACTTCATGTTCCAGTTCAGTTTACTGATGCTGGATTAAATATTTAGTCCATGTTTTGTCCATGTGTGTGCACTAATATTAGCTGACATTTTTATTTTGAAGAATCAAAAAAGACTTGATGTATTTTACGTAGATTTGTTGGCTCTGAAATAACAGAACATTTTATATAGCCTGGCTGTCATTCCAGTTAGTTCTTTTAAAAAAATTATAACTATTTCAGGTCTCAATAAAGTAAGCACAGAAAACATGTCAATACAGTTTAAGTCATATAAATATTGAAGTTTTTTTTTTTTTCAATTAATATGTTATTTAATTAATAGTAATAATAATAATAGTTGATTGATAATTGTTTAAACTAATATAATAATTGATACTTTTGACTCATCTGTTTTCTTAAAAATGGTTTAAAGGCTGAAATGTGAAGTTTATCATTTTATAAAACATTTAGTTTTTGTTAAAACCTGTATCTGAAATGTAAATCATGCATTTTACAGTCATTTCACAGTTTAATGTGTTACCACATTGGCCTACCCGCTCATATGGTATTGCTTTTATTTGTGCAGGTCTTTAAAAAAGGTCTTAAAAAGTCCAAAATTTGAGCTTAAAAATCCTGCAGATTTTTACAGGAACACTCCACTTTTTTTGAAAATAGGCTCATTTTCCAGCTCCCTTAGAGTTAAACAGTTGAGTTTTACCATTTTCGAATCCATTCAGCCGATCTCCGGGTCTGGCGGTAGCACTTTTAGCATAGCTTAGCATAGATCATTGAATCTGATTAGACCATTAGCATCTCGCTCAAAAATGACCAAAGAGTTTCAATATTTTTCCTATATAAAACTTGACTCTTCTGTAGTTACATCGTGTACAAAGACGGATGAAAAATGGAAAGTTGCTAGGAACTATACTCTCATTCCGGCGTAATAATCAAGGAACTTTGCTGCCGTACCGTGGGTGCAGCAGGCGCAAAGATATTACGCAGCAGTCAACTCTGCATCTACACAAATTTAGTGCCAAACACTTTTAGGCGCTGCGTAATATCATTGCGCCTGCTGCACCCATGGTACGGCAGCAGAGTTTATTGATTATTATGCTGGAATGAGAGTATAGTTCTAGTCATATCAGCCTAGAAAATCACAACTTTTCATTTTCTGTCAGTCTTAGTACAAGATGTAACTACAGAAGAGTCCAATTTTAAATAGGACAAATATCGTCATTGTATATATTCATTTTTGAGCAAGATGCTATCGGTCTAATCAGATTCAATGATCTATGCTAAGCTATGCTAAAAGTGCTACCGCCAGACCCGGAGATCGGCTGAATGGATTCGAAAACGGTAAAACTCAACTGTTTAACTCTAGGGGAGTTGGAAAATGAGCCTATTTTTTAAAAAAGTGGAGTGATACTTTAACTGAGATAGTGAGCCATCTACTGGTTATAATTGTAATTTTATGTCATTTGCATCTTAAAAATATTTGTTTTCCACCAGGAGACACATTTTTAGCACATGTTTTCATGACATCTTCATAAATGAAAAATGAATCTTTAAAGTGAATTTTACTGCACAACTGTAGAGCACAACTCTTTGTCTTTGTCACATTTTACAGTCATTATGAGTCTGCATCCCTGGTTATAAATGTTTCATTGGACTGTTCAATGAGTAAATACATTCACTGATTTGCAGCAAATAGGAAAAATGTAGGGTTAATCGTTCATAAAATGTTCATACATGCACATCTAAAGAATTGCATATTTCTTTATTTTTTGGTTTGTTTGCTTTTTTCCTTGCAATAAATCAAAAACAGACATATTGATCTGGGGAAAAAAAAATATCTACTCCATTTATGTTTGATTGGTAGTACAGCCAACACTTCATTGATGTTTTATTTCTACTGTCACACACACAGAGGTAAAATCATCTCTCCATCATTACACTGTCGTCTAAAGGCAGTACTTCTTGAATATTTGCCCCTCTGACACTTAAAGTTGATGTGATCATTATGTGGTGCAAACATCTTTTGGTCATCAGCATAGGCCAACTCTATACCTCTTTCATCCATTATCTCCTTCGTCACTGTACAGGGCTCTGAAATAAACCCAACATGTCACTGTCAGTGTCACAATATACATTCATGAACTAATAATCACAACCTACAACTTAAAACTATAAGATCATGATGTATATAAATTATATATATATATATAGCGAAGCTTGTTTATACTTACTTAAACACTTAATATTTCCACTCCATTGGCCTTGCTGACAGGTCAAGTATTTGGAGAAAGATGGATATACTGTCACAAGCGTCGTGTGCGGGAATAAGGAGTAGGGACGAGGAAGTCAGGAACACACAGTTTATTTATATAATCCATACAACGGAACAGGAACAAACAGGAACAGCAGGGAATCCACACGCAACACAACTAAAAAGATATTAAATGACTTTAAGAACCGACAAACAAACGGGGAACAGAACCAAACTTAAATAACCAGGCTAATCAGACGAGGACAGGTGTGAGTGATTAAACAATGACATCATAATAGAAAACGGAACAGGAAAGACCAAATTTTTAAGATGTTTTCATGTCAGAGAACAGTGTTTAGATAAATGCATTTTACTTAGAAGAAAACAAACTATTATGTGTTTTCTGTCATTTTACACAATCCAAAAGTTTTTTTTTTTTTTTTGGAATAGCATCAGACCTGTGTGTTGCCTCTTGAATAACAATACTGAGAACATAACATTTACATTTTTAACCCTTTAACTTTCACTCCCATTTTTGAATATAGCTGTGAAAATACACTATTCCAACTTATTTTTTTATAATTCATGAACGAAAACATTTTGTAATATGATTTTAATGTACATTTTCAATGGTAATGCAATGTCTGATTTTAAAATGGTTTTCAACGGATGAATTTTGAGATTTTAAGTTTCAACTGATATATAATTTCTTATGATATCTAGACAACGAAGAAAATCTTTTTGGACTCCTGTTATGATGTAGATTTTTTTTTTTTAAGGTGCACTCTTGTCATAAATTAATCTATTACTTTTCCTACATAATTTGTAACACAAAAAAGTGGTAAAATATCTATTTAGTCTTAGACCTTTCCAGCGATAAATAGTTTGTCATGATTAGATTAGGATTTATTTGTAATATGGTGAAGTAAACATAGGCGTCCCATATACGGACAGTGACAGTTAGGGTTTTAACAAAAATCAGTATTTTGCAGTTTTCCCAGAATTGTATTGTATTGATTTTTTTTTATTTTATTTTGTATCTGCATTCTCATGGTTGATGTTTGGTGGTGGCCTACATTTTCTTTAAAGACTGTTGTCACCAAGCAAATGAGGCTATGTTGTCATTTGTCTTAATATAGTAGTTCAAGTTTTAAAACTATAATTTTTAAGGGGGAAATCACATATGGTCATGAAATTGACTTTGTATCAGCAAGTCATATTTTTGCTGTATAGTGGAGACTGGTGATAGTCAGCTGTTAATCAACTCAGAGATGAAGAAAGACAAACAAAATCTATAAAAAATCATTGCCAGTTTAGGACAGGGTTCACGTGTCAATGTTTGATGTTATAATCAATAGTGCATGGATGTCAACACTGTCATTTACTTCTTTCACTTTTTTGTATCAAGAATAACATATTTTATACATTATACATTTTGTAAAAACAATTCTTAAATGTTTAAAGCAAATATATTATTACAGTATTGTTTTGTACCTTCACATTTGGGATATGGGTAATTCCATTTTCCATTTGACAGACATTCAATTGTTCGTTGTCCGTGCATCTTCAGGTTCACATCTGTGCAGCGAAAAACTAAAATATGTCCAGGTTTATAAGGTGGAGCAGTACCTGGATGTCCCATTAAAATGTCAACATTGTTGAGTTGTTCAGCCTCACAGGTAACTTCTGCAGATGAAGAAATAAAATTCAATTATTATTAAAAGATTTTTACAGGAATAAAGCAGAGCAGTTTAATGGCAGCTAACTTTATCACATTTAGATCCATATTTGGGTTTTATAGTCCATGAGCTTTCATGGAAAATGAACAAAAATGACGTTATCATATATTGTACAACAAATTGGATGTTTATCCTTTAGTTACTCTGTGTATCATTGTGTTACCTTGAGCATTTGTTGAGACATCCACGATCATTAATAGAAGAAAGAGAAATATCTCACAATATTTCATTTTAGGCTGTAAAACATAACATGTGTTCACTTTACAAAGTATAAACTGTATAAAGAGTACTGACAGAATGTTCTACCAAATATTTAATAAAGGCTGCTTCACTTTCCTTATTTAACACAAATCAGTGCCAAGATTTCTTTAGTGTTAAACATGAATAAGCACTGAAGAAAAACTCAATTACCTGTTTTCCAAAAGATGTATTCATGAACTCTTAAGAGCGATGGTAAGATGAATATGAAGTCTGTGTAATGTAGATAAAAAGCAACTGTCTCCTTCCCTTCGCCCCACTGAACAGGACTTCAACTCCACCCACAAAAATGATTTGTTGAAAACCTGACAGCCCTCTTCTTCACAAATTCATGTTCCAGTTCAACTTACTGATGCTGGTTTAATGTTCCATTTTAATATTGGCTGTTATTTTTTTCCTTAATTTTTGAAGAGTCAAAAAAGACTTGATCTATTTTACAAAGACTAGTCTACTCTGAAAGTACAGAACATCACAGATGGCATGACTGGCATTTCAGTTTGTTTCATTTATTTTTTTAAAGATGATGACTGAGTCAAATCTCCATAAAATAAACACACAAAACATGTCAGTACAGTTTAATGCATATACATTTTAAAGGGTCCATTATTTATGTATTATTTATGCTCTGTCTCATGTATAAATCATGATCGTAATACATATAAGCATAAAAAAAACAGCAGAAAACCCATAGCACATTATGGCACATTCATTGTACTCTCTAACAAATCACATGCTCACTTGGCTGGCAATAAATGGTTTAATGTGATTTTTTGCCCATTTTTGCCCATCTTGCATTTATTTGGTTTTACTTGCAAGAAATCCAAAATAAAGAAACAAAATGTTATTTTGATCTGCTGCATTTGTTTTTACGCATTGTTTTATTTACACTGTCACACACACTGAGGTAAAGGCATGTCTCCATCATTACACTGTCGTCTGAAGACAGTATCTCTTGTATATTTGCCCCTCTGACACTTAAAGGTGATGTGATCATTATGTGTTGCGAACATCTTTTGGTCATCAGCATAGGCCAACTCTATACCTCTTTCATTCATTATGTCCACCGTCACTGTACAGGGCTCTGAAATAAACCCAATATGTCACTGTCAGTGTCACAATATATATTCATGAACTAATCATCACAACCTACAACTTAAAACTACAAGATCATGATGTATATAAATCATATATATATATATAGTGAAGCTTGTTCATACTTACTTAAACACTTAATATTTCCACTCCACTGGCCTTGCCGACAGGTCAAGTATTTGGAGAAAGGTGGACGTTCATCCAGTGTGTATTTATTAAAACAGATGTATTCAACTCTCTCCCCTGTATTGTATTCATTTTTTGTCATATCTTTTGTATCTGCATTATCCACTTTTGTTGGTGGCCCACATTTCACTGTGCCTGTCATCACTGAGAAAACATGACATTAGTAAATCTCTAATATGAGAGTGAGGTCATTTTAATACAGTGTTTAAAAAAAAGATTTGATGTGTTGAAGAGATATTTAAAAAATAGTCGGGTTCAACGGGGCTAAAGGCGCCCGGGGTAAAAGGCGCCTTTGATATTATTTTGATCTAAATCACTAGATGGCACAAAAACGTGGCGTAGCACTTTCCAAAACATCCGCTTTTCAAGACGCACGTGTGTATTTGTTTGATCCCTGATGCAAAGTTGATTCTGTGCTTACTTGATCTAATATTTGATGTTTTTTAAAATGTTGTAGATTTAAGTAGCAAATGAGAATCGTTGAAATGAATGTGATATATTTCGAGACAAAAGTCTTCTTTATGATTTTTGTTTAAGATAATTAAAGCAACAGTTCTTAAATAACGAAAGAATATGTAAAAGTATGGTATTTGGGGTAAAAAGCGCCTCTGCTGTTGGGGCTAAAGGCGCACAGTAATTAACATGATAATTAATAGAAGGCTGACTTTTCCATTTGTTGACATGACATGGTTAGATTCAGATGGTAAATATCATATCAAATATTATGTTGGGTTTCCATCTTAGAGATCATCACCATGTTTAGGATGAAACCATCATATTTAAAAACATGCTGTTAACCATATCATGTAATAAAATATCATTTGTTGTTACTACTGTAAATATATATTCAATTATTATTGGATCTCCTTCAATACTTTCAGAATCTTTACATTTTTTAAAATGATTTTGTTTCTGTATTTTAAACTATATTTTTTATATTAACATATTTTAATGACAGTATATTTACTGAACAAAAATTAATTCTTTTATTTTTCAAAATAAGCATAAAATAGTACAAACTTTGCTAAACTGATTGTTTTCAACAAGTATTGAATTTATTTAAAAAAACAAAACAAAACATTATTTTAGCTAAAGTATTTGTATCAATACCGTGTGTCTTTTACCCCATGCTGGTAAGTGTGTGGGGTAAAAGTCCCCCCTTGCCACCTCATACATTTATAAGGTATTTAAACAAAATAAACAACTTGAATGATTTATTTTCACACAAAATCTGTTGCTCCATTAATGTTCAATACAACTTATATATTTTTTATGCAATTATATATTTTAGGTGCAGTGAATAGCACATTTTTTCTTAAGGTGGCCCTTTAGCCCCACTGTACCCTATATTTTATATATATATATATATATATATATATACAGGGCCGCATTAAGACCTCACTGGGCCCTGGGGCTATGACTTACTGCAGGGCCCCCCATCAAAATAATGATTTTTTTCTAATGTTTGACACAAATGGTAACAGTATCTAGGCTGCTTTAGAGGAATAGTTCACACAAATTCTGTTGTTGTTCTAAACCTGTATGAATTTCCTTCTGCTGTTAAACGCAAAAAATATAGTTGAAACAATACTTGTGAACAAACAGTTGCTGGACCCTCCTTCATAGTATGACAAAAAAACACTATTGGAGTCAGTGGGGACCAGAAGTGTTGAGGAGAACAAAAAAAATCATACAGGTTTAGAGCAACTTGAGGGTGAGAACATGATGACAGTATTTTTATTTTTGGGTGAACTATCCCTTTAAAATCTCATCATATAATGACAAGATCTCATATAGCCTACTACTACACATGCTTTACTTTACATTACGTTCATTTTTAAGACACAAATGACTGCGTTGATGAGGAGACAGGCATTTTGGCACGTAACTATTTGAACGTTTAAGTGCAAGGCACGAAAAAGACCTCGAGTTTAGTCAGGTGCAGTACAAGCAAGTGCACGCTGTGCGTATCAGGCTGAAATCATCTTAACGTGTGCATTTGCCAAAATGAATTCTGCCTTGCTGCTTAATGTCCTTGAACAGTTAAATTTGTTTTAAACCACAACACTTAATATGCATTTAAATAAAAGGCTTAGCCTTCATCATGACGTGCGAAACAATTTACATATTTCAACCAGGTTATCTCTCAACCCATAAGCGAATATACGTTGTTCAAACACAAAAAGCAATAGGCTCTACATCCAGCAAGTTTATAATCAAACTAAACTTAAATCTGTGTGAATGACAATGCTGTGTTTTTATCTGCTCCATGTGCCCGGTCCACTTGGTATTCCACAACTTTCTCACCATCATCAGCTTTAGTAAAATAACCTAGATGGGGATTTGACTAACTCAGGTTTTCCCCTCTTCTCATTTTTTCAGATAGCCCCCTTTGTTTTTAGAAAAGCTGACATTTTTACTTATCAAAGATAAATTCTATTGCGTACCATTTCCAGATTATGCCACAACGAAGTGATGAGAGGTGAATGTGGACATTAGGCGCAGTGATCACCTGAGATACGTGCACTGGTAAAATATAGAATAAATGCATTTGATTTGTAAACCAAATTCAAAAGTTTTATTCTCTAATGGTAATTCATGGAATTTATAGTAAAGCTCCTAATAGTGCTAATATGTGGGGGGGTGTGGTGGGGCTTTGGAGATCGACGCTATCAATGGCCAGTCAATCTACTCCACAGCCAATCACGGGTCCTTGCTCGGGCCCCGGGGCTTCAGCCTAACCTAGCCCAGTGGTTAATGCGGCCTTGTATATATATTGGACTTACAACTATACAATTTTTTATTTTTATTTTTTGGTCCTGATATCACAAACATACCAGCACACAGTGGTTTTGGTGTCCATCCGTCTTGTGTACATGTGGCCTCTTCTGCCATTTTCTCATACCCAGACTCACAATAGTAATATTGTTTTTCTCCCACTTTCATATTTCCTCTGAAGTAATCATATGGGTAATGCACATGCTGGTCACGTGGAACTTCACATTTATGATCTAAAACAAGATTCACATACTGTTAATAACATGCAGTGAGTTCATCACCAAATCCAGAAGTGTTTCATATATATTAGACTCACAACTGTACAATTATTATTATTACTATTATTATTATTATTATTATTAATATTATTATTAATATTACTATTATTGTTATTATTATTATTATTAATATTATTATTATTATTATACATTTATTTTTTGCTTCCGATTTCATTCATTTGGACATGTTGTAGGAGAACATACTGGTACACAGTGGTTTTGGTGTCCATCCGTCTCGTGTACATGTGGCCTCTTCTGCCATTTTCTCATACCCAGACTCACAATAGTAATATTGTTTTGCTCCCACTTTCATATTTCCTCTGAAGTAATCATATGGGTAATGCACATGCTGGTCACGTGGAACTTCACATGTATTATCTAAAACAAGATCCACATACATTTACTAACATGAAGTGAGTTCATCACCAAATCCATTATGTATTATCTTACAAACTGGCTCATAGTCTCACTGTCCATTATCCTGGGATTTAAATAATTTGCTTTTTTTTTTTTTTTTAACCAAAGTACCGTGTTTTTCAGAGCAGCAGTTTTTCTCTAGCTCTAAAAATAGTTTTGCCCTCTGGGTTGATCTTTTTTACTCCAGATGTGGTTGACTAACTGTGGTTGGCTCAAAAAGTTATTTCTGTACAAGATATAATTATGTTGTATTTAAATGTTAAACATGGACTACTTTTTTTGTTTACTTTATTATACACTTATTTCCTTTTGTATGAATGTTTTCGGTTTTAGGATGTTTCATGTCAATAAAATGTTTAGATAAGAGCTTTCTAAAACAAACTATAATGTGTTTTCTGTTATTAACAAATCAATTTCTCTTGCTGTTTTGAAAATCAGCAGACCTGTGTGTTACTCCTTGTTTAATAATAATAAGGACATAACATCACCCTTTAAAAACAAGTCTGTAGTATTTTAAAAAAAGGACGTTACATCTAGAGAAAGAAGAAATAGTCATTGCAGTGTTCTCCATCTAGACTTATTTATCCTTTCATAAGTTGTCATTTGTTCTAATTTACTAGGTAAAAAATTAAATGTACAATTTTATATGTGAAAATCATATAAGCTCACGAAATTAACTTTGCGCAACTGTCACAAGTATGTCATATATATATATATATATATATAAATATATATATATATATTTCTTTTAAGGCAATAACTTAATATTAATTAAGTTATTGCCAGTTTGGCGCAGTTTATGTGTGAATGCGTATGTATGAATGATAGATGTTGTAATGAGTAAAACATAGATATTAATGTTGTAAGTAATTACTTTTTTTATTTTCTTCCACTTTTTTATATTAAAAAAATCATAGATTTTTATACGTTATACATAATAAACATCTCACATTTTGTAAAAATGTTTAAAGCAAATATTAATATTCATACCTCCACATTTGGGATATGGGTAATTCCATTTTCCATTTGACTGGCATTCAATGGTTTGTTGTCCGTACATCTTCAGGTTCACATCTGTGCAGCGAAAAACTAAAACATGTCCAAGTTTATAAGGTGGAGCAGTACCTGGATGTCCCATTAAAATGTCAACATTGATGAGTTGTTCATCCTCACATGTAACTTCTGCAGATGAAGAAATAAAAGTCAATTATTATTAAAAGATAGCTGTTATGGTTTTTCTGGAATAGAGCAGAGCAATTTAATGGCAGCTAACCTTGCTTCAAATTTAGACCCGTATAGGTTTTATGGTCTATGAACTTTAATAGAAAATGAACAATAACTATATAAATTCAGACAGTCTTTCTCACATTTCCGGGTTTCTTGTAGTGGAAGGCATCATAGTTTGGTAAAATCCGAGAGCAGTGAATGGAAGAGTATCACAAATATATTTTTTGCATTCCCATTTGCTCAAATAGCAAAAGAAAAACTGTCAAAAGAGAGAACAATGTCAAATTTACCGTCCCACCCATAGACGCTGCATTAGAAACATTAGCGTCAACTAGTTTTTTGTAACTTGATGAAAAGGTGAGATAATACAAAGTTGGGGACTTTTTTTGTATTAAGAATATAATTAATATGTTTTTATACTTAATACATAATAAACATTGCAACATTTATTGCTTCATACCTTCACATCTGGGATATGGGTAATTCCAAGAAATAAACATTCAGTAAACAGACATCACAGCAGGTGGGTTATTAGGTCAATTGGCTGCTATTACTTTAAGAGCTGCCATTGCTGAATGTGTATTATAATATATGTGACCCTGGACCACAAAACCAGTCTTAAGTAGCACAGATATATTTGTAGCAATAGCCAAAAATACACTGTATTGATCAAAATTATATATTTTTCTTTTTTATGCCAAAAATCATTAGGATATAAAGTAAAGATTATGTTCCATGAAGATATTTTGTAACTTTCCTACTGTAAATATATCAAAACTTAATTTCTGATTAGTAATATGCATTGCTAAGAACTTCATTTGGACAACTTTAAAGGCGATTTCTTAGATTTATTGTACCCTCAGACTCCAGATTTTTAAATAGCTATATCTCCACCAAATATTGTCCTCTCCTAACAAACAAATTTGTGTTGCATTTATCCCTGCCAACCTCTCATTACAGTGGTAGTGCGCATCTGTGATATTGCTTGGTTAATCTGGGTGGTTGGCAAGTGATTACTTCTTGGCCCAAATCAAGAGAGTTGGGTTCTGATTAGTTGCTTACCAAAGTTTAGGATCTACTTTGTATGAGCAATAGTGATGCCTGCAAATGCTGCTAATAAAACATGTGAGCTTTGTAGGGTATCAGAGCGAATCAGACAAATTGAAAATTCGATCAGAACATTGTTGAAACCAAAGAGCCAAATTCCAAAAAGAGACCCAGGATAACCAGACAACATCATAAATCTGTCCATGATACCCTGGCGCCAGCCAGCTTGAAGTAAGCCTAACCAGCCAAATCTTTCACAGCTTTGAACAACTTGCAGCGTTAACACAAAAGAACACAGTTATTGATAATCCCAACTCAGGAAGGAGATTGTCTATTTTGGGGCAAGAAACCCAAGATTAATGGTCCAAGATATGGCGCATCAGGACCATCATAGAGACATTGTTGGGTGTTTTCCCCCACCTAGGAGACAAGGACCAGACCGAGATTCCTTTTACAGCCTTTTTGACCTTTGTGTTCCCTCACAGAGAGCATACCATCATGTTCACTAAAATGACACACTTTTACATATATATGCACCAAAATGATGCTAAAAGGACTCATGAGAAACTAATCATTTCTATGCATAACTCCATATTATGTATGTAACCCACACATTTGGCTATCATGTCCTAATTACTCACTGCGTATGTATTTGAATAACTGTTGAATAGTTTATAGGTTTAAATTTGTGTTTAGTATGTATGAGTTTGAAAATTCATGCTTTTAACATTTCCATCGATCAATCCTTTGTAAAATATATGATATTCTTGTTATAGAAATCATGTCTAAATTATATTCTGCAAGAGCAGGGAAATGCGGACCATGTGACTGGGGGCAGTCATGGCCTGATGGTTAGAGACTTGGGCTTGTAACCCAAAGGCTGCTGGGTCAATTGCCACACCAGCAGGAATTGAAGGTGGGGATTGTGAATGAACATCAATGCTATGACTGAAGTGCCCTTGACCAAGGCACCGAACCCCCAATTGCTCCCCGGGCGCTGAAGCAATGGCTGCCCACTGCTCTGGGTGTGCGTGTTCACTTCTCACTGCTGTGTGTGTGCACGTGTGATTGGTTAAATGCAGAGGACCAATGTCAAGTATTGTATACTTGACAATACGTTGTCACTAAAATAAGATAACAGGTTGATTTATGTTTTGGGAGGAGAAACATAGCAATATCCCGAGTTAAGACAACATCTAATTGGTCAAGACACCATTTGGGAAGTGTCCAAAAGCTGAGTTTAAACTCAGGACACCATAAAATTGAGCTTTTTTTTAGCTATTGGCATTAGCCATGCTTTTTGCCATAATTTTTGTTGCTGCATCTTGCGTTCTTGAAGCGTTTCCTGGCTTGTACGCCAGCCACTCCCCTAAAAATGAAAACATGAGGAGATTGTCATATTGTGTCTTTTACTTTAATCTTTTTCTTTCCGCTGAGAGTTTCGTGTTCTAAGTTAAGTTTTGCCGCTAAGCCGTGTCTCAGACTTCGTGCCGCCTCAAAACTTCAACCAGCGTACATGACTCCATCCTCCAGCCAACAGCCAAGACATCACTTCCAACGACCACGAACTTCCAGCCAATCGGCAACCTTGGGGAACCCCTTTTTGTAACAACATCATCAAAGGGAATCCCTTAACACAAAGGCAACGCAAGTACCACCCCCAGATTCTAGCTGAACTGGTGCATTTAATATAAAGTTTAATAACCTCATTGAGAAATTTAATGCGATGATTAATTAGATGATTATTGGTTGCTCAGGTCAAAGCAATTGCATATGTTGCTATAAACCTGGGATTTCATATTTTCACTATTTTAAACTCTTTCTTTCCTCACTCTCTCTCTCCTCTGCAACCTGTGTGAATGCATGTGTTTATGTGTTAGGTTAGTTTATATGTCTTAGATTTATCCAATAAAGTCTTACTCATATTAAAAAGAGAAGTATATTGTGTTTTGTGTGTACAAGTTAATGTCTTAAACTGTGTTCAGCCGTAGAACGGAGATATAAAAATCTTATAAAACCTATAAAATCTTAAATAATTCCCTAAATTATTTGTTTTAAAAAACTAAATTGACCTGTTTCCTTTACAGCTTACCTATACATGTAAGGAATGGGACTTCCCGTTCTCCATTTGACAGGCAGATGATTTTGCTCTGTCCTTGTAATATTGATCCTCCCCCAACACATTAAAGAGTTATGGTCTGGACAGAGCTTCGGATTTCTTCTCTCGGCAACAGATCACCAACATTAGCTCTTCTTCTTCTTCTTTTTTTGGTGTACAGATTAGTTTCTGTCTTTTGCTCTATAGGCTACTATATGGGTTGTTGATGTGACCTGCCATTTTCACTGTCTCACTAGGGCTGGCAGTCGATTCCTTGATTCAGAGGCGTTGGGAATTGAGAGTCGATTCCAAAGTTTAGAATCGAGTCTCCATTCATAGCCGTTTTAAGTTCAACAAAGCTTATCTATAGGCTCCTCTCAAACTAAAGGTTGCGTCATACGAAGGCTGCATATCTCGGCTGTT
Source organism: Labeo catla (assembly GCA_012976165.1). Classification (NCBI taxonomy): domain Eukaryota; kingdom Metazoa; phylum Chordata; class Actinopteri; order Cypriniformes; family Cyprinidae; genus Labeo; species Labeo catla. The sequence continues at coordinate 184,907 of VONZ01001018.1, read as the reverse complement.
GTCATCAAACATCGCTGAACATCGATTGATGAAAATAAACTGAATGAAAAGGGTCGGTACTGAGCACGTCTGAGTTTGAGGATGCAGCTTTGTTCACTAATAGTGATTAGAAGTCGTTTCTACGAAAAGGTTCTTTCAGATAGATCATTTTAATGAACCAGTTCAAAAACTATTCCAAAGTTATTTTACGGTAAAACGGCCTTGATCGAGGGTCTTGATTCTATTTCCATCTTAAATAAAATGCTATTTTTAACCTTTCTATGATAATTCTGACAGAAAACGCTGAGAGCACAGATCAGTGGCTGAGAGCACATCTGATTTGACAGATAAACCACGAGCTCTTATGTCAGTGTTGTTGTTCTGGTTATTTTGTTTCAGTGTACAGTTTGTTAATTTTGCGCAAAACATACCATTGAAGCAAATATCATTCAGCTGAACTGTGCCTTGTTCCATTCATGCAATAAACCCATAACCACTGCTGCGTTGTGGCATATGACTAATTTCTTGTGCAATGCAGACAAAATTACAATTTAAATACAGAAATGTATAATTTTTAAAAATAAAGCTTCATATTATGATTAGGCTACTTTCTAAGACCTTTATATCCTACAGTCATGGCGAAATTAGGTTCATCCACTTTATAAAAATAAGAATCGAAAACAACAGTGAGGAATCGAATCTCACCGATTCTAGAACCAGCAATCGAAATCGAAACCAAAATTTTCGGAATCGACAGTGTCTCACAAGATAAAAATTTATTTAATTTAATTTTTATTTTTTTGTTTAATTTTTTTAATTTAATTTAATTTTTACAAATTAATTAATATTGTCGTTATTTAAAATGCAGTAAATTGTTAAACATTTCTTTGTCCTACATGAACTTCTTGTTATAAAAGCTGCAGTGTTATTTTAATTTTTTTTAAATTTTTGTATGAAAAACGCCATTTTTTTTACAAAATTGAGTATTGTATCTGGTCGGTATTGAAAAGGCAGTTTTTAATTTTACACAAAATGCGATATCCGCCGTGTTATTCTGTCATGTTTTCTCCCTATCTTTCCAAACCGCAACAAACGCCTCCTTTCTCTGCAAAATGCGATACGTCCGCTCAGCCAATCACAGCGCACCATTTCACACATTGTAAACAGTAAAGGCGGTGTTTTGAATACACCCCGTATCCTAGATCCCTGTCTGTCGTTCACTCCGACGTTGTGTCGAGCAGTGGGCAGCCGCATTGCTATCGCTGTGATGCCCAGGGAGCAGTTGGGGGTTCGGTTTGCTCAAGGGACTGACCTCAGTCGTGGTATTGAGGGTGGAGAGAGTGCTGGTTATTCACTCCCCCCACCTTCAATCCCTGCTGTGACTCAAACCTGCAACCTTTTGGTTACAAGCCCGACTCCCTAACCATTAGGGAGTCTGCCCCTATGGCACAAGGGATCTATGGCACAAGCAGCGGTCTCTCCCTTCTCAAACACAGATAAGTGTTGTGAGAGTTCCCCTGGGTGCTTCAACGGCGATCTTGAAGAACAATCTTACTCCTAAAAGAGTAATTTCTCTAAAAGAGCTGGCGCGCTTGGGATTGTGTGTTGATAAACATCGAATCCACTCTCGACCCGGGGATGAGGGATGGATCCAGCCCCATCCCGACCATCTGTCATCCGGCAGACAGTCACTATGTGATCAGTAAGAGCGTTCCTCCTCTCAGTTATCTTACAGCACTATGGCCCTCCGTAAGAAGGCCAGATGCTGAGTCTGCAGACCAGGATGTGTTGGGCACTCACCTGGTATCTCTGCATGTTGGCAAAGGCACCCCATGTGTCTTGGGGCTTTCATCTCCTGGCATGGCGCCCTTTGCTCTATTAAACAGCCATGACATCCCCACTCCAGGTATGTCGGCTGTTGTTCCTCTGAGACTGCTGGCAGAGTCCTGAGATGATTGGGGCCCAATCTCTCCCGTTGGCTTCTCAGGACTACCCGACTCGGCTACATGACTCAGGTTGCGAGGCATCCGCCAAGTTCTATGGAATTCTCTTACAAAATCAGCTCAGGGCGAGAAAGGCTGCTGGACCTGATGTGTATGAAACCGCTGTATCATACCGAACTTCATACTGAATCCCGAGATGGGCATGGCTCCCAGGCACACATTCTGTGTACATCACACTTTTGTGTCGCAAACCTTCAGCCCTTGGGGACACATTTTGTTTCTATGGGCAAGGGTGGCCTTGGAACAAGTGTCTACACGCACTGTTGTCACAACAGTTGCTTCCAAGTCAAGCTGAGGCGCTGTGTGCAGTGGGCATGCAGCCTCAGGGGTCTGGTTAGGCCCTCGGCTGCTTTGGCATTCGATTGCCTGGAGTTGTTGACAATACTTCGGGCCCTGAAGAGGTCTCAGCCTTAGTTCAGGGCAAGCACGTGCTGGTCTGCACAGACAACACAGCGACTGTGGCGTACTTCAACTACCAAGGTGGTGTACGTTCCTTTCGCATGTCACAACTGGCCCACCATCTCCTGCTCTGGAGCCAGCACAGACTCAAGCTTCTGTGTGCCACTCACATTCCAGGCGACAAGTTCGCTCCGAGGTGGTAGAATCCACTCATTGCCAGTGGTGGTACGGCCTGACCGAGGCCCCCCCTCGGTACAGATGCATTGGCACACAGCTGACCAAGCAGCTTACGCAAGCACGCTTATCCCCCAGTGAGCCTTGTTGCACAGATGGAGCCTTGTTGTCCCTGATGGGAGACGTTGTGTCCCTCATACCACAACTCCGGACTGCCTTTGAGTGGATCGAGACGCTCTTGACTCCTCAGAACAGAACTAGTGAGCAGATGCCACGCTGGCCTATTTATACCCGGATACCCGGGGCGTGGCTAGCTATGCAAATTCTGCACACCCAATTTCATTGGCCTTTTCTAAAAGATGTCAGAGGTGTTTTGGACTCCCAAAAGCGTACAAGTGTAAGTGTCGTACACTCAACACAACGTCTCCGTTCCCTCCATCAGGGAATGAGGGTTACTATACGTAACCAAGATGTTTTCAATGTTGAGTAATGTATCATTACACAGACATTTTATATACAAAGTGTAGAGAGAGTGTAAATAAGAGATTCACTGTGCAGTGTAGAGAGTTTCGTTGATTTATAATGGAACTTTGTGAGATTGCGATAAACTAAGATGAGTTACAGCTTTTAATGATTTTTAAGGGAGTTTGTAAAAAAAAACGCCACCTACTGGCAGTTTTAGTTTAATTTTTAAAGTATCTTAAATCATTCAATATTTCTGTATTCAAAATTGTATACTTAAAACATTAATCTCAACAATTTATGAATTTGATTGCACGCATGCCACCTCTGAGCCTCATTAAACATATACAAATACACCTACAAGCCGCTTTTTTTTGTTAAGACTGATTTTTCATTTGATTGGTAACTTATTCTTATTCTGTTGTTTTAATTAGAAACTTTTAAAAGCTTATAAAATATGTTTTAAAAAAATTGACATCAAAGATGACATACTTTTAATGAAGTTAAAAAATGCCATTACAAAGGTAAAAATAAAATCCCCCTCTAATTCACTGTAAGGAGTCAAATCACCTTGTAATGGGATTAGAAATTTTTGATCAGATTTTTTGATTATTGATTAGAAGGTGCTCCTAAAATTTTGACTGTGCTCCTAAATTTTTTAAGTTAGAAGCTAGGGATGTCACAATACTCAATATAATATCGAACCGTTCGGTACGACATTCACGGTTTAATACGCGCTTGTGAATTGTGTTTTTTCGATTTTGCATTTAAATAACTTCCTTGTTTTATTTCTCTCAGAATTTGCTGTACATGCGCCCGCAATTTCACGTGCTGAAATGAGGAAACGCTTCCCCGCTTATATTTGAAAAAGCAACAGGCGCAGAGCATCTTCCATTCTAATGACATGCAATGACAAGCCTTTCTAAACCTGTTGTCCAACAAAAGTTATAAAAACAAAAGTTTTAAAAAAACTATAACTTGTTTTTAATTCACAACATCAGTCGAGTGTTTGAAATAACTTCCTTATGTGATCTAATGTGGATTCTTATCACAGAATGAGGCAGACGATAAATTCTATACTCATATTCAGTGTATGTCGATTAGCAATGCCTTATGAAAATACCCGAGATGTCTTGAAGAACACAGATAAACCATATATTATTGCAGACGAGTGTTTATTGTCCTTACATTTCGTCATTCAAAACGTTTAACGTTTTGAACTGTGGACTAACTGTATTGTTGCATCCCTATTAGAAGCACAAGTGCTCCTAAAAAGAAAAGTAAGCGTAGAGCCCTGATGGATTTATTGCATTTTGGGGGGGAAAAAAATCTGTTTTTATAATAAATCTCTGAAAATTAAAATCTTTAGGTTATCATAACCTAAAGATGCTATGTGAAAGCTTGAAACAGAAAATAGTGATTTTCATCAAGTAAAAACACATTTTACTTAAATGAATCAAAACGGATTTATAGCGTTTCAAAACCAAACTCCTCATATATATATATATATAGCTCCCAACATATCTGTGAAAATGTATTATTCAAACTTAATTTTTTATAATTCATGAATGAAAACATTTTGTAATATGATTTAAATGTACATTTTTAATTGTAATTCAATGTCTGATTTTAAAATGGTTTTTAAAGGATGAATTTTGGGATTTTAACTTATCAACTGATATATAATTTCTTATGATATCTAAAGTGTGATAGGGAAAAAGGCAACGAAGAATTTTTTTTTGTGACAAAGGTCAGAACTTCTGTTATGATGTAGATTTTTTTTTTTAAGGTGCACTCTTGTCATAAATTTATCTATTACTTTTCCTACATAATTTGTAACACAAAACAGTGGTAAAATATCTATTTAGGAGTCTTAGACCTTTTTCATTATGTATAGTTTGTCATGATTAGATTAGGATTATTTGTAATATGGTGAAGTAAACATAGGCGTCCCGTATATGGGACACTGACAATTAGGGGCTTAAAAAAAATCAGTATTTTGCAGTACAATTCTATTTTCCAGAATTGTATTGTATTGATTTTTTATTTTATTTTGTATCTGCATTCTCATTATTGATGTTTGGTGGTGGCCTACATTTTCTTTAAAGACTGTTGTCACCAAGCAGATGAGGCTATGTTGTCATTTGTCTTAATATAGTAGGTCAAGTATTAAAACTATAATTTTTAAGGGGGAAATCATATATGTTCATGAAATTAACTTTTTTTTTTTTAGCAAGTCATATTTTTGCTGTATAGTGGAGACTGGTGATAGTCAGCTGTTAATCAACTCAGAGATGAAGAAAGACCGCAAACAAAATCTATAAAAAATCATTGCCAGTTTAGGACAGGGTTCACGTGTCAATGTTTGATGTTATAATCAATAGCGCATGGATGTCAACACTGTCATTTACTTCTTTCACTTTTTTGTATCAAGAATGACATATATTTTTATACATTATACATAATAAACATTTTATCATTTTGTAAAAACAATTCTTAAATGTTTAAAGCAAGTATATTATTACAGTATTGCTTCATACCTTCACATTTGGGATATGGGTAATCCCATTTTCCATTTGACAGGCAATGAATTGTTCGTTGGCCGTACATCTTCAGGTTCACATCTGTGCAGCGAAAAATTAAAATATGTCCAGGTTTATAAGGTGGAGCAGTATCTGGATGTCCCATTAAGATGTCAACATTGATGAGTTGCTCAGCCTCACAGGTAACTTCTGCAGATGAAGAAATAAAATTCAGTCATTATTAAAATAAAGTTTGTATAGTTTTACTGGAATAAAGCAGAGCAGTTTAATGACAGCTAACTTTATCAAATTTAGATCCATATTTGGGTTTTATGGTCCATGAGCTTTCTTGGAAAATGAACAAAAATATATATAAATTCAGAGAGGCATTATAAATAAATGTGATATACAACAATGATATTAGTATATATTGTACAACATATTGTCTACTCTGTGTGTCATTGAGTTACCTTGAGCATTTGTTGAGACATCCATAATCATTAATAGAAGAAAGAGAAATATCTCACAATATTTCATTTTAAGCTGTAAAACATAACAGATGTTCAGTTTAAAAAGTATAAACTGATAAACTTGACACAATCACCTACCAAATATTTAGTTTTTAAAGGCTGATTAATTTTCCTTATTTAACACAAATCAATGCTAAAATTTCTGTAGTGTTGAACACGAATGAATACTAATGAAAATCCTTGATTACCTGTTTTCCAAAAGAGGTTTTCATTAACACTTAAGAGCGGTGGTGATATGAATCTCTGAAGCCTGTGTAATGTAGATTAAAAAACAACCAGTCTCTTCCCTCTGCCCTACCAGACACGACTCAGCTCCACGCCCCCAAAAATGATTTGTTGAAAATCTGACAGCCCTCTTCTTCACAACTTCATGTTCCAGTTCAGTTTACTGATGCTGGATTAAATATTTAGTCCATGTTTTGTCCATGTGTGTGCACTAATATTAGCTGACATTTTTATTTTGAAGAATCAAAAAAGACTTGATGTATTTTACGTAGATTTGTTGGCTCTGAAATAACAGAACATTTTATATAGCCTGGCTGTCATTCCAGTTAGTTCTTTTAAAAAAATTATAACTATTTCAGGTCTCAATAAAGTAAGCACAGAAAACATGTCAATACAGTTTAAGTCATATAAATATTGAAGTTTTTTTTTTTTTCAATTAATATGTTATTTAATTAATAGTAATAATAATAATAGTTGATTGATAATTGTTTAAACTAATATAATAATTGATACTTTTGACTCATCTGTTTTCTTAAAAATGGTTTAAAGGCTGAAATGTGAAGTTTATCATTTTATAAAACATTTAGTTTTTGTTAAAACCTGTATCTGAAATGTAAATCATGCATTTTACAGTCATTTCACAGTTTAATGTGTTACCACATTGGCCTACCCGCTCATATGGTATTGCTTTTATTTGTGCAGGTCTTTAAAAAAGGTCTTAAAAAGTCCAAAATTTGAGCTTAAAAATCCTGCAGATTTTTACAGGAACACTCCACTTTTTTTGAAAATAGGCTCATTTTCCAGCTCCCTTAGAGTTAAACAGTTGAGTTTTACCATTTTCGAATCCATTCAGCCGATCTCCGGGTCTGGCGGTAGCACTTTTAGCATAGCTTAGCATAGATCATTGAATCTGATTAGACCATTAGCATCTCGCTCAAAAATGACCAAAGAGTTTCAATATTTTTCCTATATAAAACTTGACTCTTCTGTAGTTACATCGTGTACAAAGACGGATGAAAAATGGAAAGTTGCTAGGAACTATACTCTCATTCCGGCGTAATAATCAAGGAACTTTGCTGCCGTACCGTGGGTGCAGCAGGCGCAAAGATATTACGCAGCAGTCAACTCTGCATCTACACAAATTTAGTGCCAAACACTTTTAGGCGCTGCGTAATATCATTGCGCCTGCTGCACCCATGGTACGGCAGCAGAGTTTATTGATTATTATGCTGGAATGAGAGTATAGTTCTAGTCATATCAGCCTAGAAAATCACAACTTTTCATTTTCTGTCAGTCTTAGTACAAGATGTAACTACAGAAGAGTCCAATTTTAAATAGGACAAATATCGTCATTGTATATATTCATTTTTGAGCAAGATGCTATCGGTCTAATCAGATTCAATGATCTATGCTAAGCTATGCTAAAAGTGCTACCGCCAGACCCGGAGATCGGCTGAATGGATTCGAAAACGGTAAAACTCAACTGTTTAACTCTAGGGGAGTTGGAAAATGAGCCTATTTTTTAAAAAAGTGGAGTGATACTTTAACTGAGATAGTGAGCCATCTACTGGTTATAATTGTAATTTTATGTCATTTGCATCTTAAAAATATTTGTTTTCCACCAGGAGACACATTTTTAGCACATGTTTTCATGACATCTTCATAAATGAAAAATGAATCTTTAAAGTGAATTTTACTGCACAACTGTAGAGCACAACTCTTTGTCTTTGTCACATTTTACAGTCATTATGAGTCTGCATCCCTGGTTATAAATGTTTCATTGGACTGTTCAATGAGTAAATACATTCACTGATTTGCAGCAAATAGGAAAAATGTAGGGTTAATCGTTCATAAAATGTTCATACATGCACATCTAAAGAATTGCATATTTCTTTATTTTTTGGTTTGTTTGCTTTTTTCCTTGCAATAAATCAAAAACAGACATATTGATCTGGGGAAAAAAAAATATCTACTCCATTTATGTTTGATTGGTAGTACAGCCAACACTTCATTGATGTTTTATTTCTACTGTCACACACACAGAGGTAAAATCATCTCTCCATCATTACACTGTCGTCTAAAGGCAGTACTTCTTGAATATTTGCCCCTCTGACACTTAAAGTTGATGTGATCATTATGTGGTGCAAACATCTTTTGGTCATCAGCATAGGCCAACTCTATACCTCTTTCATCCATTATCTCCTTCGTCACTGTACAGGGCTCTGAAATAAACCCAACATGTCACTGTCAGTGTCACAATATACATTCATGAACTAATAATCACAACCTACAACTTAAAACTATAAGATCATGATGTATATAAATTATATATATATATATAGCGAAGCTTGTTTATACTTACTTAAACACTTAATATTTCCACTCCATTGGCCTTGCTGACAGGTCAAGTATTTGGAGAAAGATGGATATACTGTCACAAGCGTCGTGTGCGGGAATAAGGAGTAGGGACGAGGAAGTCAGGAACACACAGTTTATTTATATAATCCATACAACGGAACAGGAACAAACAGGAACAGCAGGGAATCCACACGCAACACAACTAAAAAGATATTAAATGACTTTAAGAACCGACAAACAAACGGGGAACAGAACCAAACTTAAATAACCAGGCTAATCAGACGAGGACAGGTGTGAGTGATTAAACAATGACATCATAATAGAAAACGGAACAGGAAAGACCAAATTTTTAAGATGTTTTCATGTCAGAGAACAGTGTTTAGATAAATGCATTTTACTTAGAAGAAAACAAACTATTATGTGTTTTCTGTCATTTTACACAATCCAAAAGTTTTTTTTTTTTTTTTGGAATAGCATCAGACCTGTGTGTTGCCTCTTGAATAACAATACTGAGAACATAACATTTACATTTTTAACCCTTTAACTTTCACTCCCATTTTTGAATATAGCTGTGAAAATACACTATTCCAACTTATTTTTTTATAATTCATGAACGAAAACATTTTGTAATATGATTTTAATGTACATTTTCAATGGTAATGCAATGTCTGATTTTAAAATGGTTTTCAACGGATGAATTTTGAGATTTTAAGTTTCAACTGATATATAATTTCTTATGATATCTAGACAACGAAGAAAATCTTTTTGGACTCCTGTTATGATGTAGATTTTTTTTTTTTAAGGTGCACTCTTGTCATAAATTAATCTATTACTTTTCCTACATAATTTGTAACACAAAAAAGTGGTAAAATATCTATTTAGTCTTAGACCTTTCCAGCGATAAATAGTTTGTCATGATTAGATTAGGATTTATTTGTAATATGGTGAAGTAAACATAGGCGTCCCATATACGGACAGTGACAGTTAGGGTTTTAACAAAAATCAGTATTTTGCAGTTTTCCCAGAATTGTATTGTATTGATTTTTTTTTATTTTATTTTGTATCTGCATTCTCATGGTTGATGTTTGGTGGTGGCCTACATTTTCTTTAAAGACTGTTGTCACCAAGCAAATGAGGCTATGTTGTCATTTGTCTTAATATAGTAGTTCAAGTTTTAAAACTATAATTTTTAAGGGGGAAATCACATATGGTCATGAAATTGACTTTGTATCAGCAAGTCATATTTTTGCTGTATAGTGGAGACTGGTGATAGTCAGCTGTTAATCAACTCAGAGATGAAGAAAGACAAACAAAATCTATAAAAAATCATTGCCAGTTTAGGACAGGGTTCACGTGTCAATGTTTGATGTTATAATCAATAGTGCATGGATGTCAACACTGTCATTTACTTCTTTCACTTTTTTGTATCAAGAATAACATATTTTATACATTATACATTTTGTAAAAACAATTCTTAAATGTTTAAAGCAAATATATTATTACAGTATTGTTTTGTACCTTCACATTTGGGATATGGGTAATTCCATTTTCCATTTGACAGACATTCAATTGTTCGTTGTCCGTGCATCTTCAGGTTCACATCTGTGCAGCGAAAAACTAAAATATGTCCAGGTTTATAAGGTGGAGCAGTACCTGGATGTCCCATTAAAATGTCAACATTGTTGAGTTGTTCAGCCTCACAGGTAACTTCTGCAGATGAAGAAATAAAATTCAATTATTATTAAAAGATTTTTACAGGAATAAAGCAGAGCAGTTTAATGGCAGCTAACTTTATCACATTTAGATCCATATTTGGGTTTTATAGTCCATGAGCTTTCATGGAAAATGAACAAAAATGACGTTATCATATATTGTACAACAAATTGGATGTTTATCCTTTAGTTACTCTGTGTATCATTGTGTTACCTTGAGCATTTGTTGAGACATCCACGATCATTAATAGAAGAAAGAGAAATATCTCACAATATTTCATTTTAGGCTGTAAAACATAACATGTGTTCACTTTACAAAGTATAAACTGTATAAAGAGTACTGACAGAATGTTCTACCAAATATTTAATAAAGGCTGCTTCACTTTCCTTATTTAACACAAATCAGTGCCAAGATTTCTTTAGTGTTAAACATGAATAAGCACTGAAGAAAAACTCAATTACCTGTTTTCCAAAAGATGTATTCATGAACTCTTAAGAGCGATGGTAAGATGAATATGAAGTCTGTGTAATGTAGATAAAAAGCAACTGTCTCCTTCCCTTCGCCCCACTGAACAGGACTTCAACTCCACCCACAAAAATGATTTGTTGAAAACCTGACAGCCCTCTTCTTCACAAATTCATGTTCCAGTTCAACTTACTGATGCTGGTTTAATGTTCCATTTTAATATTGGCTGTTATTTTTTTCCTTAATTTTTGAAGAGTCAAAAAAGACTTGATCTATTTTACAAAGACTAGTCTACTCTGAAAGTACAGAACATCACAGATGGCATGACTGGCATTTCAGTTTGTTTCATTTATTTTTTTAAAGATGATGACTGAGTCAAATCTCCATAAAATAAACACACAAAACATGTCAGTACAGTTTAATGCATATACATTTTAAAGGGTCCATTATTTATGTATTATTTATGCTCTGTCTCATGTATAAATCATGATCGTAATACATATAAGCATAAAAAAAACAGCAGAAAACCCATAGCACATTATGGCACATTCATTGTACTCTCTAACAAATCACATGCTCACTTGGCTGGCAATAAATGGTTTAATGTGATTTTTTGCCCATTTTTGCCCATCTTGCATTTATTTGGTTTTACTTGCAAGAAATCCAAAATAAAGAAACAAAATGGGTTATTTTGATCTGCTGCATTTGTTTTTACGCATTGTTTTATTTACACTGTCACACACACTGAGGTAAAGGCATGTCTCCATCATTACACTGTCGTCTGAAGACAGTATCTCTTGTATATTTGCCCCTCTGACACTTAAAGGTGATGTGATCATTATGTGTTGCGAACATCTTTTGGTCATTTGCAAAGGCCAACTCTATACCTCTTTCATTCATTATGTCCACCGTCACTGTACAGGGCTCTGAAATAAACCCAATATGTCACTGTCAGTGTCACAATATATATTCATGAACTAATCATCACAACCTACAACTTAAAACTACAAGATCATGATGTATATAAATCATATATATATATATAGTGAAGCTTGTTCATACTTACTTAAACACTTAATATTTCCACTCCACTGGCCTTGCTGACAGGTCAAGTATTTGGAGAAAGGTGGACGTTCATCCAGTGTGTATTTATTAAAACAGATGTATTCAACTCTCTCCCCTGTATTGTATTCATTTTTTGTCATATCTTTTGTATCAGCATTATCCACTTTTGTTGGTGGCCCACATTTCACTGTGCCTGTCATCACTGAGAAAACATGACATTAGTAAATCTCTAATATGAGAGTGAGGTCATTTTAATACAGTGTTTAAAAAAAAGATTTGATGTGTTGAAGAGATATTTTAAAAATAGTCGGGTTCAACGGGGCTAAAGGCGCCCGGGGTAAAAGGCGCCTTTGATATTATTTTGATCTAAATCACTAGATGGCACAAAAACGTGGCGTAGCACTTTCCAAAACATCCGCTTTTCAAGACGCACGTGTGTATTTGTTTGATCCCTGATGCAAAGTTGATTCTGTGCTTACTTGATCTAATATTTGATGTTTTTTAAAATGTTGTAGATTTAAGTAGCAAATGAGAATCGTTGAAATGAATGTGATATATTTCGAGACAAAAGTCTTCTTTATGATTTTTGTTTAAGATAATTAAAGCAACAGTTCTTAAATAACGAAAGAATATGTAAAAGTATGGTATTTGGGGTAAAAAGCGCCTCTGCTGTTGGGGCTAAAGGCGCACAGTAATTAACATGATAATTAATAGAAGGCTGACTTTTCCATTTGTTGACATGACATGGTTAGATTCAGATGGTAAATATCATATCAAATATTATGTTGGGTTTCCATCTTAGAGATCATCACCATGTTTAGGATGAAACCATCATATTTAAAAACATGCTGTTAACCATATCATGTAATAAAATATCATTTGTTGTTACTACTGTAAATATATATTCAATTATTATTGGATCTCCTTCAATACTTTCAGAATCTTTACATTTTTTAAAATGATTTTGTTTCTGTATTTTAAACTATATTTTTTATATTAACATATTTTAATGACAGTATATTTACTGAACAAAAATTAATTCTTTTATTTTTCAAAATAAGCATAAAATAGTACAAACTTTGCTAAACTGATTGTTTTCAACAAGTATTGAATTTATTTAAAAAAACAAAACAAAACATTATTTTAGCTAAAGTATTTGTATCAATACCGTGTGTCTTTTACCCCATGCTGGTAAGTGTGTGGGGTAAAAGTCCCCCCTTGCCACCTCATACATTTATAAGGTATTTAAACAAAATAAACAACTTGAATGATTTATTTTCACACAAAATCTGTTGCTCCATTAATGTTCAATACAACTTATATATTTTTTATGCAATTATATATTTTAGGTGCAGTGAATAGCACATTTTTTCTTAAGGTGGCCCTTTAGCCCCACTGTACCCTATATTTTATATATATATATATATATATATATATACAGGGCCGCATTAAGACCTCACTGGGCCCTGGGGCTATGACTTACTGCAGGGCCCCCCATCAAAATAATGATTTTTTTCTAATGTTTGACACAAATGGTAACAGTATCTAGGCTGCTTTAGAGGAATAGTTCACACAAATTCTGTTGTTGTTCTAAACCTGTATGAATTTCCTTCTGCTGTTAAACGCAAAAAATATAGTTGAAACAATACTTGTGAACAAACAGTTGCTGGACCCTCCTTCATAGTATGACAAAAAAACACTATTGGAGTCAGTGGGGACCAGAAGTGTTGAGGAGAACAAAAAAAATCATACAGGTTTAGAGCAACTTGAGGGTGAGAACATGATGACAGTATTTTTATTTTTGGGTGAACTATCCCTTTAAAATCTCATCATATAATGACAAGATCTCATATAGCCTACTACTACACATGCTTTACTTTACATTACGTTCATTTTTAAGACACAAATGACTGCGTTGATGAGGAGACAGGCATTTTGGCACGTAACTATTTGAACGTTTAAGTGCAAGGCACGAAAAAGACCTCGAGTTTAGTCAGGTGCAGTACGAGCAAGTGCACGCTGTGCGTATCAGGCTGAAATCATCTTAATGTGTGCATTTGCCAAAATGAATTCTGCCTTGCTGCTTAATGTCCTTGAACAGTTAAATTTGTTTTAAACCACAACGCTTAATGTGCGTTTAAATAAAAGGCTTAGCCTTCATCATGACGTGCAAAACGATTTACATATTTCAACCAGGTTATCTCTCAACCCATAAGCGAATATACGTTGTTCAAACACAAAAAGCAATAGGCTCTACATCCAGCAAGTTTATAATCAAACTAAACTTAAATCTGTGTGAATGACGACGCTGTGTTTTTATCTGCTCCATGTGCCCGGTCCACTTGGTATTCCACAACTTTCTCACCATCATCAGCTTTAGTAAAATAACCTAGATGGGGATTTGACTAACTCTTGTTTTCCCCCCTCCTCTTTTTTTCGGATAGCCCCCTTTTGTTTTTAGAAAAGCTGACATTTTTACTTATCAAAGATAAATTCTATTGCGTACCATTTCCAGATTATGCCACAACGAAGTGATGAGAGGTGAATGTGGACATTAGGCGCAGTGATCACCTGAGATACGTGCACTGGTAAAATATAGAATAAATGCATTTGATTTGTAAACCAAATTCAAAAGTTTTATTCTCTAATGGTAATTCATGGAATTTATAGTAAAGCTCCTAATAGCGCTAATATGTGGGGGGTGTGGTGGGGCTTTGGTGATCGACGCTATCAATGGCCAGTCAATCTACTCCACAGCCAATCACGTTTCCTTGCTCGGGCCCCGGGGCTTCAGCCCCGCCTAGCCCAATGGTTAATGCGGCCTAGTATATATATTAGACTTACAACTATACAATTTTTTATTTTTATTTTTTGGTCCTGATATCACAAACATACCAGCACACAGTGGGTTTGGTGTCCATCCGTCTTGTGTACATGTGGCCTCTTCTGCCATTTTCTCATACCCAGACTCACAATAGTAATATTGTTTTTCTCCCACTTTCATATCTCCTCTGAAGTAATCTTGTGGTCTAGACACATGCTGGTCACGTGGAACTTCACATTTATGATCTAAAACAAGATTCACATACTGTTAATAACATGAGTTCATTACCAAATCCAGAAGTGTTTCATATATATTAGACTCACAACTTTACAATTATTATTATTATTATTATTATTATACATTTATTTTTTGCTTCCGATTTCATTCACTTGCACATGTTGTAGGAGAACATACTGGTACACAGTGGTTTTGGTGTCCATCCGTCTTGTGTACATGTTGCCTCTGTTGCCATTTTCTCATACCCAGACATGCAACGGTAATTTATTTTTGCTCCCAGTTTCATATCTCCACTGAAGTAATGACCTGGGTAAGACAGTTGCTGGTCACGTGGAACTTCACATTTATGATCTAAAACAAGATTCACAAACTGTTAATAACATGCACTGAGTTCATTACCAAATCCAGAAGCGTTTCATATATATATATATATATATTAGACTGTAATTATTATTATTATTATTATTATAAATTATTTTTTGCTTCCGATTTCATTCATTTGGACATGTTGTAGGAGAACATACTGGTACACAGTGGTTTTGGTGTCCATCCGTCTCGTGTACATGTGGCCTCTTCTGCCATTTTCTCATACCCAGACTCGCAATAGTAATATTGTTTTTCTCCCACTTTCATATTTCCTCTGAAGTAATCATATGGGTAATACACATGCTGGTCACGTGGAACTTCACATGTATTATCTAAAAACAAGATCCACATACATTTACTAACATGAAGTGAGTTCATCACCAAATCCATTATGTATTATCTTACAAACTGGCTCATAGTCTCACTGTCCATTATCCTGGGATTTAAATAATTTTCTTACTTTTTTTTCTTTTTTTTACCAAAGTACCGTGTTTTTCAGAGCAGCAGTTTTTCTCTAGCTCTAAAAATAGTTTTGCCCTCTGGGTTGATCTTTTTTACTCCAGATGTGGTTGACTAACTGTGGTTGGCTCAAAAAGTTATTTCTGTACAAGATATAATTATATTGTATTTAAATGTTAAACATGGACTACTTTTTTTGTTTACTTTATTATACACTTATTTCCTTTTGTATGAATGTTTTCGGTTTTAGGATGTTTCATGTCAATAAAATGTTTAGATAAGAGCTTTCTAAAACAAACTATAATGTGTTTTCTGTTATTAACAAATCAATTTCTCTTGCTGTTTTGAAAATCAGCAGACCTGTGTGTTACTCCTTGTTTAATAATAATAAGGACATAACATCACCCTTTAAAAACAAGTCTGTAGGATTTTAAAAAAAGGACGTTACATCTAGAGAAAGAAGAAATAGTCATTGCAGTGTTCTCCATCTAGACTTATTTATCCTTTCATAAGTTGTCATTTATTCTAATTTACTAGGTCAAAAATTAAATGTACAATTTTTACATGTGAAAATCATATAAGGTCATGAAATTAAGTTTGCGCAACTGTCACAAGCATGTCATATTTTTATTTTTTTGCTGTATAGTGGGGACTGAAGCTGTCAGTCAACTCACTTAGAGATGAAAAAAGACAGCAAACAAAATGTTAACGTTATTGCCAGTTTGGCGCAGTTTGTGTGTGAATGCGTATGTATGAATGATAGATGTTTTAATGAGTAAAACATAGATATTAATGTTGTAAGTAATTACCTTTTTTATTTTCTTCCACTTTTTTATATGAATATATATTTTTATATTACATTATACATAATAAACATCTCACATTTTGTAAAAATGTTTAAAGCAAATATTAATATTCATACCTCCACATTTGGGATATGGGTAATTCCATTTTCCGTTTGACTGGCATTCAATTGCTCGTTGTCCGTACATCTTCAGGTTCACATCAGTGCAGCGAAAAACTAAAATATGTCCAGGTTTATAAGGTGGAGCAGTACCTGGATGTCCCATTAAAATGTCAACATTGATGAGTTGTTCAGCCTCACATGTAACTTCTGCAGATGAAGAAATAAAATTCAATTATTATTCAAGGATAGCTGTTATGGTTTTTCTGGAATAGAGCAAAGCAGTTTAATGGCAGCTAACCTTGCTTCAAATTTAGGTTTTATAAATTTAGGTCACATAGGTTTTATGGTCCATGAACTTTCATAGAAAATGAACAAAAACTATATAAATTCAGACAGTCTTTCTCACATTTCCGGGTTTCTTGTAGCGGAAGGCGTCATAGTTTGGTAAAATCCGAGAGCAGTGAATGGAAGAGTATCACAAATATGTTTTTTGCATTCCCGTTTGCTCAAATAGCAAAAGAAAAACTCCATGATAATGTTTTCAGGACTTTCAGTCGAAGGGAAAAAAATTTGAGAGAGACTAATATCGGTAGTCAGAAGAGAGAACAATGTCAAATTTACTCTCCCTCCCATAGACGCTGCATTAGAAACACCCTTGCATTAGCGTCAAATAGTTTTTTCTTAACTTGATGAAAAGGTGAGATAATACAAAGTTTGGGACTTTTTTTGTATTAAGAATATAATTCATATGTTTTTATACTTAATACATAATGAACATTGCAACATTTATTGCTTCATACCTTCACATCTGGGATATGGGTGATCCCATTTTCCATCTGACAAGCATTCGATTGTTTTTTGTCCGTGCATCTTCTGCGTCACATCTGTGCATTGAAAAACTAAAATGTGTCCGGGTTTATAAGGTGTAGCAGTATTTGGATGTCCAATTAAAATGTCAACATTGATGAGTTGCTCAGCCTTACAGTTAATTTCTGCAGAAGAAGAAATAAAATTCAATCCTTTAATAAAAGATAGCTAGTATAGTTTTACTGGAATAAGGCAGAGCAGAGCAGTTTAATGACAGATTTAGACCCACATTTGGGTTTTATGGTCAATGAAATGTCATGGAAAATGAACAATACGTACAAAAACAATACATACATTCAGACAGGTAATAAACATGATATACAAACAATAATAAAATAAAAAATAATCACACTTTTTTTCCTGAAATTAATTGGATTAATCCCACCTAACATTACAGTTTTTAATTATACTTTTAAATATTGCATTAATTTCATATTTATTCCCTAAAATAAGGTTGAAACAACATAAAGGCAGTGTATTTTTAATATTTACTTTTTTTTATGACTGAAGGTGTGTACCAATATACAGAATCGAATGAAGTTATCAAACACTAAATACTAAATTAAATATAGATGAATCCTTAAAGCTACAAAAATCTGTGTATCATTCGTCCATACATTTTTTTTTTTATTTAATACTGAAAGAAGAAACGGCTTATTTTCCGTTTTTTAAGTTTTTCCAGAAAAACAAAAAAACAAGAATTCAGCTTGATTTTTCGTTTTTCGTTCAGGGGTGAAAAAATAAAAAATAAATAAACGGCTTCAATTTCTACACGTGGGCGGGAACGAAACGCCCCTTCCGCTGATTGATCAGCCGAGGTTCAAACCATGCCGCCGTCAGTTCTTCCACAGTTTTGCGCAGAATAATAGTCCTTCACTGCTGCAGTTGAATGGATAATTTTAACACGTGTATTGCAACTCAATTAAATTTTTTTCTCATTAAACATCCACACTAACGAATGGCTCGACACAACCCGTATCGGGGCAGAGCCTAGACAGGGCTTTCTTCTGTGGCTTTATGACTTGCCATTTCAGTTAGTTTCAAAAACTAAACCCTACAGAATACCCTTAGAACCCTTTGATATACTTCGGCACGTTTTGCATAGGATAGTTTTACGACACATTAAAAAAAGTGAAATTCATGATTCTCTGCCATTTAAAAGTGCAAGCAGGACATTTTTCTTTCTTTCTTTTTTTCATTCCAACCAATAAATAAATCGATCAATCAATAAATCAGATAATAACAAAGTGCAATGAGTTAAACTCTAAGCAGATAAACGTGCCTTGTGAAGTGCAAACCAGTAATGAAGTGTAAATAACACAGCAGTCATAACTTTGTTTTTGAGTTTGAGTTTAGAGTTTATTTAATTAATGTTGGGTATTAATTGATGTTAAATAAAACTGTGAGTTATATTTTCTCTGCCAACTAAACTTCCAGAGCAAGTTGTGCTTTCTCTCCGCGCTGCCCGTGTACACATAAACACTATTAACATTTAGGCTACCTCACTTCATGGCAAATCCTTAAATTAATGGTATTCAGAAAACAAACAATAATAAAAAAATAGTCATGTAAAATAAAAATATGCTAGCCTATATAAAAATAGTGCCATTACAAACAACATTTATTTTAAACGGCGAAAGGCATTTATTTGAATCCATGCTGAAACTGCACAGAAGTTGGACTTGCATTTCTCATTCAGTCCAAAGTTTCCATAACCTATTTGCAATTTACCTGCTAAAATATTTTTGTAAAGAAGGCTTCTTCAGTCGGGTCCCCATATGCAAGTAAAATAACAGTAGGCTATAGGCTATTATACAAAAGAGAAATTTAATTAAGCATAACTTTTTATATGTTTGGTTGACAGTGTTTTACTCTGATAATGAACAGTGCACTGATATGTTGTGCGAGCACGTGAGGCATCGGTACCATCACTTGAATTTCTTTCCCCTTTGAAAAATATAGAAAACAAGATGAACCATTACACAGCTGACGCATCTACTTTTAACAGTCTATATTAAAATCATTTGACGTTAAATGCATTCTACTTTGGGATAAAGCACAGCATGTTTCATATACCTGATTTACAGTCCAGAAAATATGGTAGACTATATAGCAAATTCATTTGCGGACCCCCTGGCACTTTTAGAACAGCCCTGTCTAGACTCTGCCTTGGGTTGTGTTGAGCCATTTGATAGTGTGGTTGTTTGATGTGAAAAAGACTAAATGTAGTTGCAATAAACTCTTTATCCATTCAAATGCAGCAGTTGAGGATTATTATTCTGCACGAAACTGTGGAAGAACTGATGGCGGCACGGTTTGAAATCCGGCTGACCAATCAGCAGAAAGGGCCATTTTGTGTAGAAAGGGCCCACGTGTAGAAACCGAATATTGAAGCCGTTTATTCATTTTTTCAAAGCTGAACGAAAAACCAAAAATCAAGCTGAATTCTTGTTTTTCATTTTGCTGGAAAAAAATGAAAAAATTAGCCATTTTCTCATGTTTCTTCTTTCAGTATTAAATAAAAAAAAACGAATGGACGAATGATACACATAACATTGATTTTCTTTCTTTCTTTTTTTTTTCTTTTGTTCTTTGATTAACAGATATCACAGCAGGTGGGCTATTAGGTCAATTGGCTGCTATTACTTTAAGAGCTGCCATTGCTGAATGTGTATTATAATATATGTGACCCTGGACCACAAAACCAGTCTTAAGTAACACTGGTATATTTGTAGCAATAGCCAAAAATAGATGGTATTGATCAAAAAAAGATTTTCTTTTATGCCAAAAATCATTAGGATATAAAGTAAAGATTATGTTCCATGAAGATATTTTGTAACTTTCCTACCATAAATATATCAAAACTTAATTTCTGATTAGTAATATGCATTGCTAAGAACTTCATTTGGACAACTTCAGCATTAACACAAAAGAACACAATTATTGATAATCCCAACTCAGGAAGGAGATTGTCAATTTTGGGGCAAGAAACCCAAGACTAATGGTCCAAGATATGGCACATCAGGACCATCATGAGGAAAATCATTAGTAGAGACTTTGTTGGGTATTTTCCCCCACCTAGGAGACAAGGACCAGACTGTGATTCCTTTTATAGCCTTTTTGACCTTTGTGTTCCCTCACAGAGAGCATACCATCATGTTCACAAAAATGACACACTTTTACATATTATGTATGTAACCCACACATTTGACCATCATGTCCTAATTAATCATTGCGTATGTATTTGAATAACTGTTGAATAGTTTATTGGTTTATATTTGTGTTTGGTATGTATGAGTTTGAAAATTCATGCTTTTAACATTTCCATCGATCAGCCCTTTGTAAAATGTATTATATTCTTGTTATAGAAATCACGTCTAAATTATACTCTACAAGAGCAGGAAAATTAGGACCCTTGTAACTTGGGGCAGTCATGGCCCTAGGGGAAGTCATGGCCTGATGGTTAGAGAGTCGGGCTTGTAACCCAAAGGTCCCGCACCAGCAGGAATTGAAGGTGGGGATTGTGAATAAACATCAATACCATGACTGAAGTGCCCCTGAGCAAGGCACCGAACCCCCAATTGCTCCCCGGGCGCTGGAGCAATGGCTGCCCACTGCTCCGTGTATGTGTGTGTGCGTGTTCACTTCTCACTGATGTGTGTGTGCACTCGTGATGGGTTAAATGCAGAGGAACAATTTCAAGTATGGGTCACCATAGTTGACAATACGTTGTCACTAAAATAAGATAACAGGTTGATTTATGTTTTGAGAGTAGAAACATAGCAATATCCCGAGTTAAGACAACATCTAATTGGTCAAGACACCATTTTGGAAGCGCTTCCTGGCTTGCACGCCAGCCACTCCTCTAAAAATGAAAACACGAGGAGATTGTCATTAGTGATCGACTGATATTGATTTTTTATTACTGATACCAATACCGATTATTTGCATAATTATGTGCCCGATAACCGATAT
This sequence comes from Labeo catla, assembly GCA_012976165.1. Taxonomy (NCBI): domain Eukaryota; kingdom Metazoa; phylum Chordata; class Actinopteri; order Cypriniformes; family Cyprinidae; genus Labeo; species Labeo catla. The sequence goes on along the minus strand of VONZ01001018.1, from coordinate 163,377 downwards.
GCAGAACCGATGTTTATTTACTGTTATAAAGTCACTTTGGTTTTTCCTCCTTTCAGTCATCTTAAAAAGTGTTGAAAATTATGAAAATCATGTTAAATTTAATCTTTTACAACAATAAAAACATTTTATTTATAAATCGCATCAGCTGCAACACTAATGAGCAAAATAAATGTAGAAAGTTTTCAAATGGAGAAAATAAATAAAGAACAGGAGTCATACCAACTTAACTCGATTAAATTCAGCACTTTCATTTCCAACATGCTCATTAATGGCTGTATATTATTTAATTCAGGCAAAGTTTTGTTTATTGGGACAGGACTTGGTTTATTTTACAAGACTGTAAGTTCATCTCTACGTGTTAGAGCCAAGCTGCATAAACTAGCTACATATGTATCACATCTAATATGAGCATTAATGGCTATTATATTAAATAAAGTTGCCTAATTACAGCAAAGCAAGAAAGAAGGCTATGCTTTACTTTTGCACGCCGTTGTTGTCGGGTCTCCCCTCAGGCACGCTGCATGTGCGCAATTCTCAATACACCCACAAGATGGCGGCGTTAATTGGTGAACCCGATATTACAAAACCGATAACCGATTATGGTAAAATGCTTAAATATCGGGAAAAATGTTGGTAAATCAATATATTGGTCAATGTCTAAACGTCATATTTCTGTCTTTTACTTCACCTTTTCCTTTCCGTTGAGAGTTTCGTATTCTAAGTTAAGATCTTAATGAATATAATTTAAATATCAATCATATTTAGCTATGCCACACATACAACTTATACACAAACATACTGATTGACTAAGAACCTGAATTTGGTTGCTAAAATGTTTGTTTTGTTTAAAAACATTGATATTGTATCAAAATTAAACTTTCTTCCTCCTTTGACGTGTTCAAAATTAAATAGAAATACTTTAATAACTACCGTTTCTGTCCTTTATTGTGACGTAATGTCCTATGGTATGACACACAATGAAGAATCACAGATTTGTTTTTATCTAAAAAAACAAAACAAAAAGCCAAAAACTAACAAACAAACAAACAAAAACAGTTGAGTATTGCAGTAGAGGAGATATAAATATCACTCAACCTAAAATGCTATTATTTTCAGGAGATTTGAACGGACGACAGCAAAGTTGTTGCCATAGATTTTCTTGAAATTGTCCAACAAGTCATGGGGACAAAAATATGTTAATTATATTTTCATATTAAATAAATAACGCTATATGAAAATAAGTGTCTAACATTGAAGATAAATCTCTCTCATGCTTTAAAGTGGTCATCTGATGCCTATTTTCCACAAGTTGATATGATTCTTTATGGTTTTAATGAAAAGTCTAAATTCTTTGGTTAAAAAAAAAATTCTCAACGGTAGTGTAAAACAACACCATTTTTACACTGTCAAAATGAGCTCTGCAAAAATCAACCCATTCTGATGGATTGTTCCTTTAAATGCAAATAAGCTCTGCTCGCCCCGCCCCTCTCTTCTCTCTGTGGAGTGACGAGCTGTGCTCTGAGAGATTGTTACTTAACCACGAAACTTGCTAACTAACATGTTATTAGGAAAGATGATTGCAGAGATTCATAAAAAGCTAGAAGCTAGATCACAAATGATTTGCGTGAACATAGATGCATTTATGTAGATCAGGAGGCGCATTCCCTTCACAAACAAACGTAATCCACTGCATCTTCAGCTGCTCAGATGTCGGGAGTAAATGACAACCACTATGTTCATTATTACATCCAGCAACACAACACCTCAATCACTCAATCAGAGATATTCTTGTCTAACTTACATCCCTGCTCCGGCATTGAAACAATGGAGGTTGGACTGTTACAGCTGATTTAGGGCGGGTCTGAGGTAAAACGCTCATGTCAATCAACTATTATAGGAGCAGCCTCTGTCGGTGTGAGCCATCTGAGAATGGCTCGATTTGAAAAAGAGGATTTTTTGTTTTACAGATTAATTAAAAACCACTGCATGGATTTTTATCATTATAGGGTAGATCTGTACAAACATTGCCAACACGCATTAATGTTCAAACAACATGTAAAAGTGAACTTTGCAACCGATGACCCCTTTAAATATTCTGTCAACTTTGAACTGACGACTTTCATTTGTTGTGTATTATTTCAGTGCTTTCAGAGCATAGGGCTGACCTGCCATTTATTTTGTTAAACTTATTTGCAATTTGTAGGGAAGCAGGGAAATTTTTCTGTAATTTTGGCCTTGGGTCACTCTGAAGTTATTGCTCCTTAAAATTACTTTTATTATTGTTTGGTCTTTATTTAATTATTTGACTTGAAGTTGTGTATTTGGTGATCTGGTAGAAGAAGCATGCATCTGCATCCATGTGAACCACAGATCTATCTTTAGCCAATCATAACATTTACTTTCAGTGTGTTTACCTTCACATGTGGGAAAAGGGCTGCTCCATTCTCCATTTGACTGGCAGGTGATTACTCTCTCTCCATATAATCTCAGCCCTGCTCTAGTACATGAAAAAGTTAGCTTGTTTCCGGGTTTGACGGGACCCTCAATAGGAGGGAGTCGATCTATTCGCAAGTCTCCTGTTGTGCTCCACTGTAGAGGACATGTTGCCTCTAGAGAAAGCAGACAATTGGTCAAATGTGTCCACTAAGAACAATCACAATCACTTGTTACACCCAGAAAACTGAGTTAAAGATGAAGTATACATCTACCCTCATAAACTCATGTAAAATTCAATTTTGTGGTTTTATTTCGTCAGAATACTGTTAATGGAAAAAGACTCTAGTAGTTACAAAATATACCAGTAGGGGCAGCTCGTGGCTCTTAAAACTTCTTGATGTCACCAAAGTTTTCTGACACACATCAGCATGACGTTACATGAAATCTCTACTATTAGGAAGTTTGATTCCTGTGAACCGATTAATTTGATTACTGTGCTGCATTTTATGTAGCATTATACAAAATGTATAATATAATAAATGAATTCCATAAAAAAAAAAAAATGCAATATTATAAAACAGGATGCACAATATTATAAAATATGAACAGTATTATGGAACAATATTTTGTATTTAAATAATATAAAAGATATATAATAAAATAATACAAAATTGAACATTATACAAAATATTTTTTTCAGCAATACACTTGTTTTTTGATAATTTTGTCTGTTTTATTGCCAGCTGCATACATTTTGGCAGAGGTGTGTATTTTTATTGGAATTTTACTATTTAACCCCCATTTCCTTTAATAAATCTATTTTGTACTAGGTACCAAAGGACCTTAAGGACAAAAATGTCCCCATTGAAACCCATTAAAATGGCTATTTTTAATCACAGTTCCATTTAAATGTAAAATGATGCAATTATTAATTTGTTAATAGACTTTCATTCTGTTTGCATTTTTTGACATGGACATTTTTGTCCACTAAGGACCTATGTGTAACTTTGTTTTTATTGACGCACAAGGGTTAAAAGGTTCTTCACAGCGATGCCATTTTGGTTCCACGAAGAACCATTCAGTCAAAAGTTATTTAAAGAACCATCTCTTTCCTACCTTTTACAAATCTAAAGAACCCAAAAGAACCGGCAGGTTCTTCAGATGTTAAAGATTCTTTATAGAACCATTTCAACAAAAAAAGGTTCTTCTACGGCATCGTGAAGCACCTTTTTTTAAGAGCGTATACAAAATAGTATATGCAAATATATAGTGTTACAGTACAATTGAAAGCATCAGTCAATTAAGCATTTATTTTATATTGTAGTATTGCATGACACTTTAGTGTTTCTGTATTCCTGCCCACTACTGAAAGAACCAGCCTCTCAAACACTCAGAGTGTTCAAGTTGCTAAACTTATTCTTAGCCTCTAACTCACTGGCAAACAAAATCTAACATTTTATTAATCTGTGGCTAAAGATAGACTTTTTGTCATCTAGCGTGAAATTTAGTCTCATATGAGAGTGATTTACTCACAATTTACTCACAATTACTCAGAGTTGTTTACAGTCTGTGACCTTACCAACACATGTAGGAAACGGGCCGCTCCATTGTCCATTTGACTGGCAGGTGACTTCTTTCTGTCCTTTTACCATCAGTCCTGAACCAGCACATGAAAATGTCAACCTGTGTCCGTATCGGATCAAGTCCTCTAGGAAATCAGGGAATCCCTCCACTTGGACGTTTTCCTCTGGGGTTTTTCGTTCACATGATGCCTCTGAAAGAAAAAAAAAGTTTTAGGAGCTCAGATGGCGTAACGCGATATCAGGCCACCAGGATATTCACAATGTAAAAAAAATATCTGATGTCATCTGCATTTTGTTGAAAATATAGGGCTAAATGCACCCTTTGCTTTATTAAAAATAAAGGTTCTTTGGCTCTATAAAAAACCTTTCCATTACACAAAAGGTCCTTTATGGTGGAAAAATGCTCTTGAGATTATTAAAATAATCTTCACCTGTCACAGCTGTGTATAGAGTAAGACGAGCAACGACAGAATATAACGAAAAGTCTTTAATAATAATAATCCACACAGAAGGGAAACACACACGCCAACATAACTTTAACATCCAACAATTGAACACTGAACAGAATCCAACATATAAAGGAGTGTTAACAATACAAGGACAGGTGTGAGTGATTAACCAATAATTACTTAACAAGAAACGGAACAGGAAAGACCATATATGGACACAAGAGGGAGAAACCAACTAAACAGACCAAATGGGGGTGTGACAAGGGCAAAACCAACACAAACAGTCCAAGGGGTCTGTCATCACCCTAAAGAATTGAAAGGTTTTTCTACAGCACCCCCTTTTGGAGCCTTTATTTCTAAGAGTTAAGGTGATTTTTCAGTACCTTCACATGCAGGTAATTGATTGTCCCATCCACCATCTCGACATGTTCTGGTGTCAAATCGACTCATCATCTGGTAGCTTGAAAAATATATCTCATAAGATTACTTTTTCAAACAACTCTGTCTAAATATGAACTAACTTACTTACCCTTCGTTGCAGATATACTTAATGGTCGTTCCAAAAAAAAAGGCTTTACCACTCTCAATAGTGTAACGACCATTTGGGATATCTTCAGGTGACTCACAGCGTTTGGCTAATGATAAATCAGAAGCAAAAGATACAACTCAAAGTTCTAAGAATTCAGCTTGTGAAGGCTGATGAAAATATTATATAATAGGTTACTTCAAATGCATACAGCTAGATTTAAAAGTATTTTACAGCAGTCCACTGATTTATAAATTGTGTGTGTGTGTGTGTGTGTGTGTTTCTTATATACTCACATAAACATTTATCACCACGCTCTTTCTTCCATTCATTATTGCTACACTTGAAGATGATTTTTTTCAGAGAGACATAGCCAGTTATGCAATTGTATTCAAGTTTATCACCATCAGAGTAAATGTCTTTCTTGGAGCTTTCAGCAACCTGTGCATCCTCTACCTCTGGGATATTAGAGCACCCTGATAGATAATTACATAACAATGACATTTCTGTAATATTTGTATGCAATTCATTCAGAGTAGTTATTCATTTAAAAAAGAAGTGCCTTACCATTTGATCTAGAAGCAGCAACAATTAAGCATATCCAAAGACATAAAAAAGCAAGACTTGATTTCATTTTCCCCAATCTGTTAGTTTGCTCACACTGGGAGATAAAGAAACGTACCAAGCAAAGTCTTTAACTTAGTTAATATTTGCCAGTTCTGGGCAGGACTTTTGTATGTTGCATGATGTTTATTTGGGATCACGTAGGGGTATTTTACGTGGGGAAAAAAAAAAGAGGTATGATTAGTCTAAATGATGAGTAGGAGGAAATACATGAATATTAAACATTTCAATATTTCACATAAATTTTAATTTTCCTTTTAAACTTTTAATATATATTTAAATATATAAGTTTAATGAATATATATATATATATATATATACACACACACACACACACACACACTCACGCACGCACGCACGCACACACGCACTTTGTAATCGCAGTTATTATTATTATTATTTTTTATTTAAAACTCATTCTGTATAATTTTCAGGCCTTTTCAGTTATGGGGAGACTAAGAATGTCCTCATAATTCATTGATGAATGTGAGCTTAGGTCAGTTGGAGCTGTAGTTGTAACACATTTACTCAGCAGACTGAACTGTTGCAAAGCAAATACTCTGTGTAAACATGAAATGCTCTTTGTATGGGAAGATCAAATACAAAAATACTGGAATTGATGTTTTTTAAGGTGGATGAGGCAAAACTGTGGACCAAATAAACTCATTTGCAGGGAACTTCTGTTGTTTCACAATTTATTTGTCTTTTTGTTCAGCAAATCTGAAGTTGATTATATGAAATTGTTTATGATTAAATATTTTCTCTCTTGTTTGTCTGTCAACAGGGCATTTTGAAAATAAATAAATGCTTTTATAGTATAGGACATACACTACCAGTCAAAAGTTTTTGAACAGTAAGATTTTTAATGTTTTTTTGTTTTAATTGTTTTTTTAAGAAGTCTGTTCTGCTCACCAAGCCTGGATTTATTTGATCCAAAGTACAGCAAGACAGTGCAATTTTGAAATATTTTTACTAATTAAAATATTTTCTATTTGAATATATTTAAAAATTTAATTTATTCCTGTGAATAAACTCCTGTGAAATTTACTCCAGTCTTTTGTAACATGATCCATTAAAAATCATTCTAATATTCTGATTTGCTATTTAAGAAACATTTATTATTATTATTATCAATATCTAAAACGGATGAGTACTTTTTTCCAGATGTTTGATGATATACACTATATTACAATTAAAACCTAAACTAATCATGACAAACTATATATTGTTGAAAAGTTGTAAGACTCCTAAATATACATTTTACCACTGTTTTTTGTTACAAATTATGCAGGAACAGTAATTGATTAATTTATGACAAGAGTGCACCTCAAAAATCAAACATCATAACAGGAGTTCTGACCTTTGTCAGAAGTTTTTTTACGTTGCCTTTTTCATCATGCTTTAAAAATGATCATAAATTATTTATCAGTTTAAAACCTCAACATTCATTGTCACAAGTTCATTGTCACAATTGAAAGTTTAAAACCTCAGAATTCATTCTTGGAAACCCATTTTAAAATGGATGGATATTCGCAGAGACTGAGACTACAGAAAGCGCACCTTGATTATTTTCTTTATTTTACAAAAGCACATATGTGTGTATTGTTGATATGATGAGCATACACAAATAAAAGCAGACCCTTTACAGATTCAAATGATGTATTACTTGTATGTGTCCAATCAAAAAATGAAGGAGCATTTTAAGTTGTTATCTGGAAAATATGCAAGTGTTCCCGCCAGGGTCTTTGCCGACCCCAGGCGGTTTAAAAAATATATGTTTAAAAATACTGTTATTTTGGACTATACGGGCACAATTACGACGTGAAATGGTTGCACTCTGTGAGCTACTGCCGCTACCTGTTGCTATTTTTTAACTGCAACACAACTTGGAAAATAAAATATTGATATGACATTGTGAAATGTTGATATATTGATTCGGATGAAATTTTCAGTCGAAGGGCATCAGCAGAAGCGATGCAAGTCTTCACTGCTTTCCTAGCCATAAGAAGAGGAGAAAAGAATGGGAAGATGCCTGTGGACGTATAAAACTTCTTAAAGATCCATGTCTTTGTTCTCTCCACTTTTACTAAACTACACTCCACAGCTACTGAAAAAGCTTACAAACGGCAGAGACAAGAAACGCTAGATGCCATCCTGGCAGGATGTAAACATGCCGATGCTTGTCAAGTTTCTCAACATGGATTTCACCCGATATCCGGGAGTGTTTAGACTTCTCGTGGGGAAAAATCGATGACACTGCATTTGGTTTAAGTTCTTTCAATAACTGTGGAGTATTTTATTTTCCAAGTTGTGCTGTGGTAAAAAATAGCAACAGGTAGCAGCAGTAGCTCACTGAGTGCAACCATTTGATGTCATCTAAATAACGCAATCCCCTCCCCCCCAATACGTATAAAACGATGTGGATTTTTAGAACAATATAATATATGTTTTCTATGTCAGTAAGAGACATCATTTGCGTTATATTAGGCCATACAAGTTTTAATACCCAGGGGTTTCCCTTTAAAAGAAAAAAAAAATATTCTAGTCAGCCCCCTCTTTTCAGTTAGTAAAACCCCAAAAGTATAAATAAAAAGGGAGGAAATAGTTAAATGTAAAAAGAAAACATAGTAATAGTTATAATAATAGTTTGGATGTTAGGCTTTATTCTGAAGCAGTGTTGACAATGTGTGTGCATGAGTTGCTCCTGCAGCAGTGTTTCTCAATTTTCCTTCATCTTAATACAGAAGATTATGATAAAGGCAGTTACGGACTGTTGTTTTAATATCAGTTTAAATGCCAAAAGATGCTGATCAGTACATAATATAATATAATTTATTATTAGATAGTACAATGTTTTAGTTTCATACCTCAACTTGTATGTATGTATTATAGACTTGAAGAAAAGCAAGAAAACAAAAAAAAAACAAAACAAATTTTCAATAAAATCAATAAAAAAGTTTTACCAAGCCATTACTTCAGCATGTTTCATTTGGGTACAAAATACTGACGTTTATGAACAGTTTAAACCATTACCTGGTTTATTTCAAACTAGACTGAGAACGAATTTTACAATTTGATTAACCAAAGGGCTTCTTTTACACTCAAATAATTTAACAGAAGTGTACAGTACTTTGGTGTCAGTAAGACCTTTTTCAATGTATAACTAAAATAACTGGAAGTGGATGAAACAGGAAGCCTCACAAGTTCAAGTTAAAATTGGCGCACCCACTTCTACATTAAAAATAAGGAGAGTAGTGTCCATGGACTGCAGTGACCATCTGATCTGGACACGGGCTGGATCTGGTGATTAAAGTGACCTCGGAATAAGAAAGAAACAGACTAATATTAGCGTAGATGCCATTCTTCTGACGATACACTGAGTACATTGGCTGTTATGGGAAGTGTTCCCGGTTCTGGTTGACCTAATTAATGCAGCCTAACAATCCTTTAACGGATTTAAATTATAGAAATATGTTGATGTGTTTTGTGTAAGCATGGTTAAAGAGATGGGTCTTTAATCTAGATTTAAACTGACAGAGTGTGTCTGCTTCCCGAACAGTGTTGGGTACATTGTTCCAGAGTTTAGGCGCTAAATAAGAAAATGATCTGCTGCCCGCGGTTGATTTTGGTATTCTAGGTATTATCAAATTGCCAGAGTTTTGAGAACGCAGCGGACGTGAGGAACTATAATGTGAGAAGAGCTTGCTCAAAGGTACTCAAAGGAGCTAAACCATTCAGGGCTTTATAAGTAATCAGCAAGATTTTAAAATCTATACAATGTTTAATAGGGAGCCAGTGCAGTGTTGACAGAACTGGGCTAATATGGTCATACTTTCTGGTACTAGTAAGAACTCTAGCTGCTGCATTTTGGACCAGCTGGAGTTTGTTTATTAAGCAAGCAGAACAACCACCCAATAAAGCAACCTTGAGGTCATAAACGCATTAATTAACATTTCAGCATTTGACATTGAGAGCATAGGTCGTAATTTAGATATATTTTTAAGATGGAAAAAAGCAGTTTTGCAAATGCTAGAGATGTGGTTTTCGAAGGAAAGACTGCCATCAAATAGCACACCTAGGTTCCTAACTGATGACAAAGAATTGACAGAACAGCCATCAAGTATTAGACAGTGTTTTAGGTTATTACACGAAGAAGTTTTAGGTCCAATAATTAACACCTCTGTTTTTTCAAAATTTAGCAGTAAGAAATCACTTATCATCCAGTTTTTTATCTCAACTACACAATCCGTTAGTTTTTCAAATTGGTATGTTTCGCCAGGCCGCGAAGAAATATAGAGCTGAGTATCATCAGCATAACAGTGAAAGCTAACACCATATTACCTGATGATATCTCCTAAGGGTAACATGTAAAGCTTAAAAAGTAATGGCCCTAGTACTGAGCCTTGCAGTACTCCACTCTGCACTTGTGACCGATATGATACCTCTTCATTTACTGCCACGAATTGATGGCGGTCAGATAAGTACGATTTGAACCGTGCCAATGCACTACTATGATGCCAACATCATTTTCAAGTCTGTTCAAGAGAATGTTGTGGTCAACAGTATCGAACGCAGCACTAAGATCCAGTAATACTAACAGAGAGATACAACCACGATCGGATGACAAGAGCAGATCATTCGTAACTCTAATAAGAGCAGTCTCAGTACTATGGTAGGGTCTAAAGCCTGACTAGAAATCCTCGCAGATATCATTTTTCTGTAGGAAGGAAGATAATTGTGAGGATACAACCTTTTCTAATATCTTTGACAGAAAAGGTAGATTCGAGATTGGTCTGTAATTAATTAATTTGTTGGGGTCAAGTTGTGGTTTTTTAATGAGAGGCTTAATAGCAGCTAGTTTGAAGGTTTTGGGGACATATCCTAATGACAGTGATGAATTAATAATATTCAGAAGAGGACATGTGACATCTGGAAGCAAATCTTTTAGTAGCCTAGATGGAATAGGGTCTAACATACATGTTGTTGGTTTAGATGATTTAACAAGTTTATACAATTCCTTCTCTCCTTTATTTTTATGTGAACCAGTTATTTTAACAGTTGGCAGGTCATTGCATTTATTTTTCAGTTTCCAGCATTCTAACAAATTGAAGACTTACTGTCTGCAAATATTGGTTGATCATAATCTTGTATCACCAAGAAAATGTGGCATTAATGAATCTCAATAGCCAGATGTCCAAATGTTTATGGTCTTATGCCATTAGGAAATGCCATTGTTGAAGCGTTTGTGAAAAGTTTCTGGAGAGTGGCAGGTTCACACTAGGAGACTAAACTATTCTTTAAGAAATTATATTTTAAGTTGTCTGGGCTGGATTTTTCTATAAAATATTAACTAGGTCTAGATTACTCGGAATTTTCGGATGAAAATTCAACTGATGTTAATCCATGTAAAACCTGCATAACTATGTGGTTGCTATGTTGTTCTTGATTGTTGCGTCTTGGCTCAAATCAAAAGAGACCTGATGAGTTGTGTGCCAATTTGCGTGTATATTTTAATGAGCAAAAGTGATGCTCTAATAAAATACTAATAACTAATTCAATGCTTTACCTTCTGTGTGTGTTTACCTTCACATGTAGGGAATGTGCTGCTCCATTCTCCATTTGACTGACAGGTGATTTCTCTCTGCCCTTTTAAAATCAGTCCTTGTTTATTGCATGAAAATGTTACATTATCCAGGTTTGACTGGACCCTCAAGATCAGGGAATCGCTCCATTTTGATGTTGTTCTCTGTTGTGTTTAAAGGACGTTACATCTAGAGAGATGAAATACTGGTCATTGCAGTGTTCTCCATCTGGACTTATGTATCAATTCATAAGAAACCGCCAGTTGTCAATCTGTCAAGCAAAACACAGCAACTTCATGACGCCCAAAACAGTTGTGTAGTGTGAAAGGAATAAGGTTCCAACAAATTTGGAAATCATGTACAGTAGCATATGCCCGGCATAAGAGATGAAGACAGACGGCAAACAAAATGATTTAATGAATAATGACTACTAATAATGATGAATAATTATTAGTAGTTAGTAAGGCAGTTGTTAAATGTGGGTATTGAGTAGGAATAGGGGTGTAGAACATGGTCATGCAGAATATGTGCTTTGAAAGTACTAATAAATAGACAATATGTTATGAATAGGCATGCTTATAAGCAGCTAGTTAATAGTGAGAATTGTTCCCTATACTGAAGTGTTATATATAGTATTTAAAAGCTGATTCACTGTCCTTATTTAACAAAAATCAATGCATAGATTTCCTTAATGGTAAACATGAATTAGTACTGATGAAAAACTCTGATTACCTGTTTTCCAAAAGATGTAATCATTAACTCTTAAGAGCGGTGGTGAAATGAATATCTGAAGCCTGTGTAATGTAGCTGAAAGCAAGTGTCCCCTTCCCTTCACCCCACCACACAGGAATCAGCTCCACCCCCAGCCCCCATCCTGGGCTTAATCGAATTTTAACTTTGTCCATGTTTTTACACTAATATTACTACAAACAAAAAATATTTTGAATCATTTGTGAACAAAATTTATTTATTAGTTGAAGGAGTCTAAAAACAGTATGTTATATAGACCTTTTTAGGTCTGAAAGCATGGCAAGTCATTACAGTTATTGCATATAAACATTAAAACTAAAATGCATATACATGATTCAAGTTTTTAATTGTACTCAGTACAATACAAATTACAATACAAAATACAAATCAGTTATCTAGCATTAAGCAGGTCAATGTCGTTTTTATGCATAAACATTTTAAACACAAAACATTGCTTTTAGTATTTATTTTCCTCTATTTAGGGAACTCATGCTGTGTCCTCTAGTGGATACTCTGATGACTGCCGTCAGCAGGACTGGTGTCTGAAGCACATGTGAAAAAACTCCAGTCCTATTGGTCCACGCAGCCTGTGATGTCATGGGTGGGTGCCCATAGTATAAAAGCAAATCCTCAGATGCATCCAACCCTAGGATTGGTTTGCAGTGCTTGACCTGAAGATACTTACTTTCACATCTCGATTCTTCCTCAGCACAGTCTGCTCCTGCGGTTTGTGTTCGAGGGTCAAGTGTATCAGTACCCTCCTCTATAGGCTTTCCCTGTTCCCCTGTGACTTTACCTACAATCATAGTGCACATCTCAACTTGCCTGCCATCTTCTTCTCTGGAGTCAGGTGCAGCTGAAATCTCTGCATGCCATCCACATTTCAGGGGTGCTCAATTGTGCAGCTGACATGCTCTCATGACAGCTTACTCTCTCTGGAGGATAGCAGCTCCATTCCCTTGTGGTCTAGCTGATCCGAAGTTGTTTCAGAGAAGCCCAGGTAGAACTGCATGCATTGTATATGGGTGTACATGTTCCCCTTCCACTGCCAATTGTATTACTCCTTGACCGAGCACCCCCTCGGCATGGATGCACTGGCACACAGCTGGCCCTGGGGCCATCGTAAGTATGGATTTCCCCAGTGAGCCTTTTTGGACAGACACAGCCACAGTCAGGGATAAGAGGAACAGGTCTTGCTGGTTACGCCTTACTGGCCCACCCGAACCAGGTTTTCAGAACTCACTTTCCTCGCAACAACCCCTCCCGGGCAGATTCCCGGAAGAAAGAACTCTCTTTCTCAGGGGCAAGGCACCACATGGCACCCACATCCATATCTGTGGAACCTCCACGTGTGGTTCCTGGATGGGACGTGACAGACTTAAGTGATCTGCCACTAGTGGTGGTCGATGACTGTCACTAGGGGCAGTCATGGCCTAATGGTTAGGGAGTCGGGCTTGTAACCCGAAGGTTGCTGGTTCGGAATTGAAGGTGGGGATTGTGAATAAACAGCGCTCTTTCCACCTTCAATACCATGACTGAAGTGCCCTTGAGCAAGGCACTGAACCCCCAATTGCTCCCCGGGCGCTGGAGCAATGGCGGCCCACTGCACCTGGTATTCATCACGTTATGGGGACCAAATGTCCCCACAAGGATAGTAATACCAGTAAATTTTGACCTTGTGGGGACATTTGTGAGGTCCCCATGAGGAAACAGGCTTATAAATCATGCACAATGACTTTTTTTCAGAAAGTAAAAGTGTGCACAGTCTCCTGTGAGGGCTAGGTTTAGTTGTAGGGTAGGTGTAGGGCGATAGAAAATACGGTTTGTACAGTATAAAAACCATTACGCCTATGGAATGTCCCCATAAAACATGTAAACCCAACATGTGCTCCGGGTGTGTGTTCACAGTGTGTTCACAGTGTGTGTGTGTGTGTGTGTGTGTGTGTGCGTGTGTGTTCACTTCTCACTGCTGTGTGTGTGCACTCATGATGGGTTAAATGCAGAGGACCAATTTCGACTATGGGTCACCATAGCTGACAATACGTCGTCACTTTCACTTTCACTTTAGACACTATAATTACAGCCGAGAAGACCCCCGAAGATGTCTGAGTTGTGCTTTCTTTCCTGCTCCAGTTTGGAGCATAAGTTGTCACCTTCCACCTTGAAAGTATATGTTGCTGAGAGTCCGGGACCTGCAAGCATTTTCAGTGAGTGAAGAGTGCCTAGTATTCTGGCCAGCCTACTCTCACATTATCCTGAGACCCCGTTCCTGGATATGTGCCCAAGGTTCTCACCCCTTCCCTCAGGGACCAGGTGGTAAAACTGCAAGCGCTACCCCTGGACCTGGCAGGAAGAGCTGGTTCATTGTATCACTTGCTGCACCATTCACCCTAGCAAAGAGATGTGAGATCTTGTCTCTTTCCAGTTGGGTTACCTGGAAGACGAACAGTGGTCAAGCTTTCTCCAGCACCCCTGGCAGTCAAACTCGGTGGAGGAGTCCCATTACTGGTATAAGTATGCCCAGAGCTCCGGTCAGCCCCTGGCCAGCCCCTAGGTGTCTCATATGGAGTGATTCCCTGCAGGAAATCCCATATGTGTATTCTTCCGTGGTCAGGTTTCCCTCATGGTAAACCCGTGTAGGGTTGGGAATCAAAAATCGATTCCAATTCCAGAATCATATACTTAAGTTCAAGGATCGGATACTTGTTAATTTTGCGGAATGGAACAGCAGGAACCATCGGGCTCCTCCATCCCTCAGGCTTCACTGCGGCACTTGGCCACACCTGCGTTGCCTCGGTCCACTGGCCCTCAGGCTTCTCCTTGGCCATTCGTCACCGGGACTCCACCTCTATGCTTTGACTTCTCCTGGGACTCACCATCTTCTTGTGTCATCTCAGTGGGTTGGGCTCAAGTTTCAACCGTGGCTCCTCCCTCCATCAGTTGTCTTCTCGCATCTGGATTACCTGAGTTTGTTTTATTAAAGAACCTGTTGTTTGTAGAAACCTATTTGAACCTTATTCATCATCCTCATCTGAACCTGACTGTGACAACATGAGGAAGTTGAAATGCTTTTCTCTTGTATATGATCTAGTCCAGCTTCAAAACATTAATCAATGTGAGCTTAGGTCAGTTGGAACTGCTATCGTAACACATTTGACATACTCAGCAAACTGAACCCCTACAAAGCAAGTACTTTGTGCAAACATGAAGTGCTCTTTGTATGGGAAGATCAAATACAAAAATACTGGAATTGATGTTGTCGAAGTTGGATGAGGCAAAGCTGATCCAAAATAAAATCATTTGCTAGGACTTTCTGCTGAGCACATCTCAGCAATTTATGTATGGTTTTTTATTTTATTTTATTTTATTTTTTTACAATTAAATGACATAATTTATCTCCTGTTTGTTTGTCACCAGAGCTGATTCTTATAGTTTTCAATATCTCAGTTTCCTTCACATTTACTAGGCCATGGTGGGTCGTTACCTACCTAGAACAGATACAAAATGATGTAGGAAAGTTACAAATGCATGTGCAGTGGCTATAAATTTATCTAAATGAGGCATTTTCACATTTCAGATATGAAGATGCCCTTGTGAGAAACACTGTTTCTTAAAGGGTTAGTTCACCCAAAAAGGAAAATTCTGTCATTAATTACTCACCCTCATGTTGTTCCAAACTCCTAAAGACCTATTCATCTTCAGAACACAATTTAAGATGTTTTTGATTAAGTCTGAAAGCTCTCTGACCCTTCCATAGACAGCAAGGTTACTACCACGTTCAAGGCTCAGAAAAGTACCAAGATGATCGACAAAGTAGTCCATGTGATATCAGTGGTTCAACTATAATTTTTTCTGCGCAAAGAAAACAAAAATAATGACTTTATTCCACATTTTTGTCTCTACTGCTTCGCTTGTGGATGCGCGTTCACGAGAGTACCACGACACATAAGTGTGACGGTTCTGACCCAGATCAGTAGATTTCAATTGGCTCGTTCGATGGCGATGTGCAGAATGATTGGCGTATGACATCAAAGTACCGCAAGAACAATTCTAAAGCATAAAGATTCGTCTGCTCTCCAATCACTCTTGCGGTACTTTGATGTCATACACCGATCATACTGCAAATAATGTTTTAAATAAACACCCTCTTTTAGGTTAGTAAAACTCTATGTGTAAAAAGAAACCAAACTTAGTGTAATAGTTTAAATGTCAAGCTTTATTCTGAAGCAGTGTTGCCACAATGTCATCCTGCAGCAGTGCGTTTCGTCATTCACATCAGAGAAATGTTAATACAAATCTTAAAACACAAGACAATAATAAATGCAGAGTCACAGGCTGGTGAATGTTCATGTTGCAAATAGATGCTTATCAACAAAGAATAACTAGAGGATCTTTATACTGATAAAATGGCATTGCAAAATAAACTTTGAATATGGTTTAAAAACAACAAACAGCAAAAAGGTTAACATCAGCAAGATGCCTCAGTGTTTCACTCTAGTTTGGTTTCAACTTCTTATTGACCTATAAATAAATAAATAAATAAAATAAAATAAGTTCAACTTCACTGGATATCGTTACTATTTTTTGGACACAAAATACTGAAGCTTGTCCTGGAGTTTAAACTGCTGCCTTGTCTAATTCAAAATAGCCTGGAAACAAATTACACTTAATTAACGGAAGAGCTATCCAGAAGTATAATGCAATAGTATTATGTGTCAATTTAACACATTAACTTAGTGTGACTACAGAAATGAACAATCGATCTTGCACTCTGATTGACTGAAGTCAATTCTGTGATAAGGAATTTATCTAAAATGTGGCACTCATTGCGCAACATGCTGAAAAACACAACATGTCAATCTGCTTGTGCACATCAGCAAATAAAAAATGACAAAGACAGAAAACAAGAACTTGTCCTGTGTGAATGATCTACATCAGACTGAATTACTCAACTGACTGTTTTTGATTTGCTGCAACAGGATTAAGCTGCCTGTAACTGGACCTGTAATTCAAACCTCAACAAGTGAGGTCTATAATATGAGACTGATTATTATTATGGTAAAGATGACTCTAGATCAGCTGCAGGCACATCTGACTAGCTTAACTAATTCACATAATGAAAATACACAAACACATACACTCACATGGTTCAATGTTCAACTTCCCAACAGAACACGATAAATGATTCCATCTGGAATTTCAAAATAAATCGTTTTTTTCTTGGATGGGTACAGTGTTGTTTTCTTTGAGAATTTCAGGTGTAATTTCACACAGCTCTATGACAGAGACAAAATACAACTGATTACAAAAACACTACAAGATGAGAGTGAATCAAGAGAATCATTTGGAAAAGAATGACTCACTCAGACATTTCGGAGGAGTTTCCCAGTTCCCATTCTCACACTTATAATATTGCTTTTACTCATTCAGCACATAGTAAGTCGGGCAAATGTAATAAACCTCTGTAATCACTTTACCATCCTGATCCCTGATAATATAATATCCATTTTCAACATAAGGAGGTGGTGGGCTGATCCTAAGATTACCTAAACAAATAACAGTATCAGACACATTTCAATCCATGAGTTGTTTGTGATATAAATAAATTAACAAATACAAAGACATTTTTTCCTACTTGTTTCACAGTCAACCTCATCTGATGTTTATTCAATGTGATCTCATGATAATGCGTATGTATTTTACGTAAAATGTGGTTCTACAAAACGTGCGTTTACTTTTCGTGTATTTTCAGCATTTAAATGGACAATACTGACGTATTGACGACACCTGAAAACGAATCCTTATGAATATTAAAATCACGGCATTCATTTCATTATTATTGTTATTTTTAGTTGTCATATCAATGGCCTTATGTTTTCAATTGCATTATTAAATTGTTTAATCGTTTACTCAGTATTAAATGATAACATTTCATTCTGTTCTGTGTGATTTCTGCTGCCAGCTCATTTCCAAAAATAGATCTAACGTTACATAATGTTAAACAAGACTGCACTTTAAACCCTTAAAATAAATAACATTTCTGCAATTGTTTAATCATTCATGTAATATTTACTTTGTTTGCCGTGGTGGGACACAAAAGGTGTTTTCTCCGACATGCTGTGACTGACAATAGAGCCATAAAATATACCAAACACACAATATAATTACAAAATGGAACAATTTTATTTGTGCGCTGTAATCCAAATCTTCATATTTTTATGCTATATTGTTACTAAAATAATCATTTCCGTGCATATTTTGGTCAGTTACGTTTTATATCCTTTTATATTTGCTATAAAATTGGTAGGTTTAAGTTTGGGTATTTATCGCTTATTGATAAATGGATAAAAATGCATTTTCACTTTAAAATAGGTAGGTTTTGGGGTAGGTTAAGGGGGCTAAAAATCTAAATCGCTTATTTATAAAATGGTTTTAAAAAAGCATATTTGCTATAAAATGGGTAGGTTTAGGTTTGGGGGTTGATTAAGTGGGCTAAAAATCTAAATCGCTTATTGATAAAATGGTAAGAAGGCATTGATATGAATATCTTATTGATATGAAAGATATGTTAATGTTTTACATTTTTTAGCTAAAAATATGTAGCGATTTGTACATTTTAAATGTGGAAATACATCTAAATTGTACGTTTTAGCATCAATAAAAAAGGAAAAAAAAAATGTATGTTTTGTGCCTCTAAAGGTTACGTATAAATACCTATGTATAAACAATGAGACCAGGCTCATTTATCATAAATCTTGTTTAATTTCACCCACTAGGTAAATACATGTAATTTTACAAATGTCTCACACGTGCAGATGAAATTTCTACTCCACTTTCCATTTTCACAGATCCATTGTCCTTCTGGAAATTCATCCCTTGTCAAAAAATCCTATAGGATTCCAATGGGAAACCTGTACAGGATTCTAATAAGAATTTCTATCATATTTTGGAACCATTCCTATAGGATTCTGATAGGAAGAGTCTTATAGGACAAGACATTAATATTCTGTAGGACCATTCCTATAGGATTTTAATGGGATCCAATTAGGCAACTGGTCATATCTAGACAGTACTTGCAGTTTGCTTAAACTCACCCTGATATTGTACATTGTATGTTGCACAACCTGCAGTAACATTGTAAACAACATAGGTGATTTGTGCAGCACATAGCATTGCAAAAAATTTCTAAAGCTCTAATAATGGATTGATCTCACACACACACACACACAAAATAATAATAATAATAATAATAATAATAATAATAATAATAATATGTGTAACTTTTTTCCTTCACAGGCAAAATAATAACTTGTTCTCAAGGCAAATCAAAATCACATCATAACACAGAACACTAAAATATTAAACAATATAAATTTAATAAAGTTCAATTTGTCTGAAATAAACTTTGTTTATGTGTAATGTAAAGAGAGGGAGAAAAAAAACCATCTAATTCAGTTCAGAAAAAAAAAAAAAGTAGGAAGAAGATCGTATCCAATCTATTTCAAATGAAGCAATCACTCCTAATGCTCTGTATAAAGTAAAGGTTCCCAGTCCACACAACAGGTCCATACGCTGATGAAGAGATGAAATTCACAATTAGCCTTTTTCACAAAAATCGGAAGTGACGTCAGCGCAGGGTAAAGTCAGTTCCGCTACAGGTCTGTGCCTATTATATTAATATGCTCTTGTCTCAAATAATGCCTTTTACCTTTTCTTTTTTGTCTGCTTTCCAAGTTGTTATATAATCAACAAAGAAACAACATTTTACTTGTTTGTAATTTATATGGGCACTCAGACCGGTACTCGTCAATATAATATATGCGCAACATAGCGCCAGCTATAGTTTCTGTTCTCCATCTCCGGTATATTTAAGCGTATTTTCTCAATTTACTCAGTCATTTCCCTCGAATCACTACATCATGGTAAATTATGACAGCGTTTATATCCAAATGCACATTTCCCCAAGAATAAATGAAACAATTCTGAGTCCGGATGATGCATAAACTCAATACAACAACGTAATCCAGATCCAAAAAGGAATAAAGCCATTAATCGGAGTCATGTCTTATTTAGTATTATATTATTTTATTATGTATATCCCTGGGCACATTATGCAACGTACATTTACACCCTAAAGTTAATAATGCAAAGGAGAGCAAGTAGAAAATACAATATTACTTTCATAATAATAATAATAACAATATTAATCGCGAAAAAAAATGATGTGAAGAGTCATAATGCACAGCCAGCACCAAATAGACAGTACGGCAAAACTTAAAACTGTACTGTATTATAAGTGCTAACATTCATAATTAAATAAACATAGTATTTGTGATGACCAGACGCGGACACAAAGTTTATGAATAAATGTTTGCTATTTTTAGAGTAAAACACCGGTACATATCATAGTATCATAGTATCTATTTTGTAAAAATAGACTTTGATTCCCGAACTTACTCTTGTTCAGTACGGCCGCTGCTGTCACCGGAAAAACGTTTACCCTGCAAGCGCCAATCCGGAAGCCAGAAACACGGAAGTGTGAAAAAGGGTAATTGGGGTTGGCTTCCATCTTAACTCTCTTGTTACGCAAGTCTTCTCCATACACACACACATTTCACGGAAGAATCTTTGTCCATGTCAAACTTTTTAACTGGAACCTGACCTGGACAGGCCATAAGAACATCATATTACTCCACAAATAATTAAAAGGCAGCAGCTATTTTCACTTGTAAGTAGCCTCTGGCAACAAGGCGAGCTATTTGCACTTAGTGTAAATAACGTTAGACACTACGTAATTAAACTAACGCTATACAAAACCATCAACGTTGTTTTGTAAAACAGCTCAAACAGCTCAAAATGGTGACAGAACAGGCATTTTGTACTCTACAATGAAATTTCATTATACAGAGCATACATCAATATTTCATTAATATCAGTTATGCAGATTCATAGCTTTTGACGTACGGCAGACTTTTATGCTAATCACCAGAAACAGTCAAACAAGTTCAACAACTCACCGACAGATGTCGTTCACCCAAAAATTGTTCGTATAGGATGCAGACCAGATAAGCGTTACCAGTATTTCTTCCTTGGTAGTGTCTTACAGTCAACTTTTAACGAGTTAAATAACGTTAATCACTCAGCTTCTTCTCTCGTTGACCGTTACTGTTCAAATATGCGCGCTACAGTTGCACGCGCACTACATTCGGATTTCTTAAAGGGGAAGCGTCAGGACAATACCCTATATAGATGTTTGTGTTTCTGTGGATTCTTAGTCACATATAATACACTTAAACTTATTCGTACATTATAAAATATCATATTTATTATCTTCGTCTTACTGTAATATTATGGATTTCAGTGTTTATATTTGTGTTTTCATATATGCAGCATTTTTATTGTGTACAAGTACACACACACACACACACACACACGCACACACACACAATTAAAAAGTAATTGAATAACAGAATCAAATAAGATAATACAGGGCAAAGTGAAATTCCATTTAAAAATCACAAATTCCAATAATATTCCATGAATCAATAAAAAGTCAGGAGAAATTAAAATCCCATTAAAAAATAAAAATACAAAATCCTACAGGACAAAGTAAAATTCAATTAAAATAAATCAGAATGTGTAATAAGATTCTAAATTCTTATTGGACAAAGTGAAATTCCATTAAAATAAATCTGAATGTCAAATAGGATTTTAGGATCAAATAAAATCTTACAGGACAAAGTGAAATTCCATTAAAATAAATCAGAATGTCCAATAAGATTCTAAAATCCAGTAGGACAAAGTGAAATTCCATTAAAATAAATCAGAATGTGCAATAAGATTCTAAAATCCTATAGGACAAAGTGAAATTCCTGTAAGATAAATCAGAATGTCCAATAAGATTCTAAAATCCAATAGGACAAAGTAAAAATTCCATTAAAATAAATCAGATTGTCCAATAGGATTTTAAGAATCCAGTAAGATCCTAAAGGATAAACTAAAATTCCAATAGGATTTTTTGACAAGGGATTGTACGGCTCAATGCATTGTATTTCATAATTTCTTCATTGTCGTACACATCTTTCTCATTTAACAGCATCATAAAATTCTTGTGTGGTTTGTGACATTTTGCTAATGAAGTAAGTAAAAGTAAAATGTAAAAATGTAGAATTTGTGCCATATATGTTATAATGTATTGGCTGTATGTAAAATTTGTCTAAAATGTCCTAAGAAAACATATGAGGATAACGACTAAATTTGACTAGCTAATAGCTTTGGATAAATTCAGGTTTGTCAATCATAGCAACTATTTAAATAAAGCAGCAGAGACACCATTGACTTCAAGCAGGTTTGAAGGCTTTTTATGGGAGGGAAATTATAACACAGTGGCACTGAAACACTAATTTGATTTTGACTCTCGAGAGCATCTGATTGGGGCGAAAAATTGTGTAGCGCAGAATGAGTCATCAGTAGCCTATTTCTGCTGTATACATATAACATTACATTGGTGTTAACTCAAATTATGATTTCACTGGGTCTTCAAAGCAAATTGTGTAATTATTAGCAGAAAAACATTCTGCACAAAATTATCTGGAGTTGTGATGTTATTCCTTCCTAAACATCTCTTTTGATTTTCACCTGTAAGAATGCCATTTTATAATCACTCATTTTAAAATCATTTTGTAATCTGGCATTTTCTATTCGGTACTTTTTAAAGACGGTTAAACCTCACCTTCACATGTGGGCGTTTCTTCCCATATTCCAATCACGGCAAAAAACTGCACTTTTCCCACTCGTTAAGAATGAGCTTAGACATACATATGTTACTTTAGATAAATTTCTTCAGAGTTTGATGTTATGACTGCATTTGACACCTTTGGAGGAATGTCACAACGCACAACCTCTGAAAATAAAAAGAAACTCATGAATAAAGCCATTTTCGGACAGGACTAGTTTTTCAGGAGGACGTTAGAGAAGTTTGTGTTTCACTGATGTACTTTGTGCTTTTAATCTCGTGCCAAGCCTGTGTTTTTTCACACAAAGTCCAGAGCAAATTACCCACTGTTTCTCAACAAACAATTTTTCCTGAATGTGAATGTCTTTGATTGCTGATATTGTATTATCCCAACACTTCTCCTCATGTGTTTTTTGGCCTACCCGATTAACCATTTGCACACCAATCCTACACATGCTGTAGCTTTCACTATGTATTGGATGATATTTAATATAAATATTAATATAAATATTAAATAATTTAATTAAATAAATGAATTAAATAATTTAGAAATCTAGTGAATTTAGAAACCTGTCTGAATTAATGTTGTTGGTAATACTGATGCATTTTATGAAGCCTGGAGTTGATGTGAATCCTGGATCACATTCAGATGTTTTTGTTTCTCTATCATGAAAGGTGTGTTTGGTTTGCTGTCGTTTTCCATCGTCAACACTGGGAAGAGCACAACATTCTTCCTCCCCTGAAAAGACAAACACATTGCAGTACACTATTTTTCATTAAACACCTGAGACTGACAATAATAAAACTCACGGATGCAGCGAGGCTCATCAGACCAAGATCCTTCGCTGCATGTTACTGAATCCATGCATTTGCACACATTGCTGTAAAACAAATATCCCACTTCTATTATCTTGGCATGTGAACAATTTGCTGGTTTCTTTTGTAGAAAACCAGCCGTTTTCACACTTTCTCCAGCTGTGACGATGGTTTTTCCTTCTGGGTTGATCTTTTTTTTTTACTACAAATGTGGTTGACTTAAAGGAGAAGTCCATTTCCAGAACAACAATTTACAGATAATGTACTCACCCCCTTGTCATCCAAGATGTTCATGTCTTTTTTTTCTTCAGTCGTAAAGAAATTGTGTTTTTTTGAGGAAAATATTTCAGGATTTTTCTCCATATAATGAACTGCTATGGTGCCCCGAGTTTGAGCTTCCACAATGCGGTTTAAATGCGGCTTCAAACGATCCCAAATGCGGTTGTAAACAATCCCAGCTGAGGAAGAAGGGTCTTATCTAGCGATCTATTATTTTCATAAAAATAATACAATTTCTATACTTTTTAATGCCAAACACTTATCTTGTCTTACTCTGCCTGAACTGTTTTTTTTTTTTTTTCTGGTTCATAACAGTTAGGGTGTGTCAAAAAATTCCCATCTCATGTTCTTCCTCAACTTCAAAATCATCCTATATCACTGTTTTACCTTTGTTGTTAAGGGTGTTTGATCTTCAAAGACTGGGTCAGAACGTCTGCAGTGATGTAGGATGATTTTGAAATTATTTTTTGAAGTTGAGGGAGAAAATATGTTTGGAGTTTTTCGACATGCCCTAACTGTCTTTAACCAGAACACACAGAGTTCATTGAGAGCAAGACAAGACAAGCATTTGAGATTAAAAAGTACTTAAATTGTATTTTTTTTAATGAAAATACCTGATCGTTTCGCTAGATAATGCTCTTCCTCTGCTGGGATTGTTTACAACTGCATTTGGGATCGTTTGAAGCCGCATTTAAACTGTATTTTGGAAGTTCAAACTCGGGGCACCATAGAAGTCTACTATATGGAGAAAAATGCTGAAATGTTTTCCTCAAAAAACAATTTCTTTACGACTGAAGAAAGAAAGACGTGAACATTTTGGATGACAAGGGGGTGAGTACATTATCTGTAAATTGTTATTCTGGAAGTGGACAAGAAAACTGCAAATTGCTGCATATAATTCCATTTTCCAGCACTGTCAGTCTTCTAGAGGTCAAACTAAATGAAGCTGATGCATCTTTCGGTCTGCAGATATTTGTTGACAAGAGCCGCCTCTTTTCAAAAAGGAAATGTGTCAGACTGGATGCAAATGAGCATCTTACAGCTCGAAGGTCTGTTTGTTTTGTGAATGTTTTTAACTCATTGACCCAAATTTAAAATAATCACTGATCAAAGATTTAATGAAACTTCATGAAAATAAAAATATTCTGAGCTTTTTATATTCAGTTTAGAGTGTTTTTTTTAAGCATATTACAGTATTAAGTCTAAGAATGGCTCCATATGCATTGCAGATGCCTTGAACTCAAAGAGCCAAAATTAAATAACTGACTTATATGTTGTGACTGAAATGAAGCCAAAGCCATTCAAATATTACCTGGAAAACATTTACTTAGTATTAACCCTTAAATGCATGAATGTGTCGCCAATCACGGTTACATATTCAGGTCTTTAGCGACGTGGACCTATATATGCAGCATGGATGGATCTCTAACTGCTACAATAGCAAAAAACTCTTATAATATTTTAATAACAATTATAGAAGAATAAAATAAAGTATATTTCATTACCTTTTGAAACTTAGAAGGGTTCAGTTTGAGTAGATGATTGTCAGAGCGCACTTCCACAATACATTCAGCATCTGGCTCTAATTTGCGATCCATATTCGCAAAACTACCATTTTCAGTGACTTCAAAATCAATGGTTTGATCACTGGCAGCTTATTCACCACCTCCACCATCAAATGTCAGTGACGTTTATACTTTATGGTGTACAGCAATTGCTCTGCAGTATAGAAATTCAAACCAGTTAAATTTTGTGCCGATGATATTCTTTTGTTTTATGCCTGCAGTAATTACGAGTGAAACATTACTGTCACGCTGGCACAGAGGGGCAGAGGCAGAGATAACGTTTTAAGTTTATTTACATAGAGGTGCAGCAACAGTGATACGATGGAACACAGGTAAGTAGTAAATTCTTTTGAGCAGGCAATTCACAGCCTTTCCGGAATACACAGGTAAGTACACCGTCAGTAGACAGAACATTCCACAAGAGTAGGTCAGTCACTTCCCTTAAAGTGCCTGAATTTCCTTCCTTCACAGATCCGTTCAAGCCAGAGTCCTCCAGGAAATCCTCATGGAGCAATTCCACTAACGAAGAAGCGTACATCCACCTGTAACATGAGTAAGTATGATACCAGCCAGTGAGTGAAGCAAACAGGTAGGTCTTTATACTGTGGTGGTGATTGGGTGCACAGGTGTTCGTGATCAGTAATCCGGTGATTGGGAACAAGTGACTGTGGCTGGTGAGCCTGGAAGGATTCTGGGAAATGTAGTTGGTGAAACCAAAATGAGTGACAGACAGTGTGGCGGGTTTGTGACAATTACGTCATTATTGTCTTATAAACAGTGTCCTCAAGGAATAATTGAGTCATTGGATATTTGAATATTTTTGCACAGAAAAAATATCTTCACACTAATACACACCTCGGGTCTCTAGTGACCCTGTACACTTTTTATAAAATATGAATCAGAAAACGGACATTCTTTTAAATTGTAATGTTTTTTTTTTTCTCGTTATATTATTTATAATGAATAGATTGAGGAATACTAAGAAAGTTGATGTCTAACTTTAAAAAATTAGGAGGGAGAGGGTAGTGAATGATGTCCCAGGTCGCTAAAGACCTAAGGTATGAATTTAAGGGTTAAGCAGACATTTTACCATTTTCAGTTCAGTTCAGATTAATTTGTTTAGCGATTTTATTCCAACTATCTTTCTAAAACAGAATTTACAGATTATATAATTGGACTTTTCAGTTTCAGAACTAAAATACTAAGTTTTAAAGCAATAAGTATTACTTACCTTGGCTTATAGACCTAATAGAGGTAATCTATTGCAGTCAGTTCAAACTCTTAAATTAATAAAACAAACCTGTGTAAATAAAATGGGAGGAAAGAGCTGAAAGTAAAAAGAAGCCAAACTCACTAAAATAGTTTGAATGCCAAGCTTTATTCTGAAGCAGCGATTACACAATGTCATTATCATAATATGTAACAAACAAGTATATTTAAGTATCAAGCAAGTGTGTGTGTTTGTTTGTGTGAAGCTAATATTTCAGATTTTTATTAAATTTCCCAAGGTTAGATTATAAAGTTTGCAAAATTTTTTACACCAAAACGGCAAAACACAACATATTCTCGATTGAATGACCTACCAAATATTAAGTATTTAAACACTGATTCACTTATTAAACACAAGTCTATGCAAAGATTTTTTGAGTATTAATCATGAATGAGTTCTGATGAAAAACACTGATTCTGATTCTCTGATTCTTCTGTATTGATGAACTCTTAAGAGTGGATATGAATCTTTAAAGTCTGTGTAATGTAGCTGAAAGCAATGTCCCCTTCTCTCCACCCCACCAAACAGAACTCAGCTCCATCCCACAATTATTTGATCAAAACTCGACAGCTTTCTTCTTCACCAATTCATGTTGCAAATAAACATTCAGTCTAAATACTAAATGGCTCAATAATTTTCCAGAATTAAATTGAACAGAACTGAAATTTTTTAAGGGTTGCTTTTATCATTTATTTAGTTTTACTTGCAATAAATCCGAAATATAGAAATTGAATCGGGAAAACATATATATATATATATTTTTTTTTTGCTCTTTTTGTTTTTGATGCTTTAGTAATGATTTATTCCCAATGTTACTCACACTCAGGCAAAGTCATCTGTCCATCATTACACTGTTGTCTTAGGTCATTATGTTTTAAAGCCTTGTGTCTCTGACACTTAAATTGAATGTGATCATTATGTGGTGCGAAAATCTTTTGGTTATCAGCATAGGCCAACTCTATACCTCTTTCATCCATTATCTCCTTTGTCACTGTACAGGGCTCTGAAATAAACCCAACATGTCACTGTCAGTGTCACAATATACATTCATGAACTAATCATCACAATCTATAACTTAAACTACAAGATTACATCATGATATATTCATATGAAGTGTGTTCATACTTACTTAAACACTTAATATTTCCACTCCATTCACCTTGCTCACAGGTCAAGTAATTGGAGAAGGGGTGACGCATATCCAATATGTATTTATCAGCACACGTGTATTCAACTTTCTCCCCAGTGTTGTATTCCTTTTTTACCATGTCTATTGTATCTGAATTGATTACATGTGGTGGTCTCCCACATGTCCTTGAGTCCTGACCTAAAGCACAGAACATGTTATATATAATACATATTGCTAATAATATAAAAGACTTAATATGATGAAAAGATATTTAATATGTAACATGTAAAGAATAATGTACATCCAGCTGGTTGTTATCGCAGAATAAAGCCTGACAGGCTTGTCAGCTTTTATATATGTACAGTAGGGGTGTACATTATCCCTCTCATTACACTGCTTCTTGCCACAAAAGGAAATAATTACACATAAAACATTGATCTGAGTTTAAATATTTGAACGCAATGCTTCCGTTATGAAAGCAGTTGCTAGGAAGCGGCAAACTAGACCCCGATACATACATCCCAGAGACGTTTATTTGACGTCTGCATTTACATCTGCAAGACGTATTTTGTTTGCTCATCTGCAATATGTCTATAGGACATTTCCTATCAGATGTCAAATAGACATCTATTAGATGTCTTCAAAATGTTTATGATTTAGGTCGCCAATAGCCTTGCGGTTACTGCGCCGACATATAGCACAACTGTGCTCGTGGCGACCTAAGTTCGAATCCCGCCTCAAGGTCCTTTGCTGATCCCACTCCCCTCTCTCCGCCCAGTACTTTCCTGTCATCTCTCTACTGTCCTGTCCATTAAAGTCACAAATTAAAAATATAGCTGCAAGCGGCGATGACGGGCCCTCACCGCCAGTGCATCCGCAGCCCTGGTGCCATCAGAAAAACGGTGCCCAGCGGGCACATGCATTAACAGTATCCCTGTACCAGTTTGGATTGAAGTGTCACAGCAATGAAAGGGTTAAAATCAAAATGCTTTTAAGTCATTCTGACACAATGAGAATGAGATGGGATTAGAGTTGAAAAGATTCCTTATCCTATGAGGTCATCTTGTGTTCATTGTTGGTATTACAGTCTTCATCAGCTAGTTTACAAGTGTGATATTTCAAATGTTTTTGCAGCCTCTGAAAACATGATAAACACATTTCCTTAGAATGACTTGTTTTTTATATGTAAAAAGTTGTGAAGAGTTAGGATAATGCATTTTAAATGCTCTCTCTCTCTCTCTCTGTCACACACACACAGCCACTCAACTACCTCAGTCAGACTTACACACACGCATACACAGACTTAAGCCCATCCCCCGACACAGAGTTAGAGTGAGAGAGAGTGAGAGCAGATGTTTAATAGTTTTTTTAATTTTCTATTTTTTGTTGATTATTTTATATAGATGGAACAAGGCATTTATTTCTCAGAATGACTAGTTCTATGTATGAAATTTTTTTTTTAAGTGTTTGGATGCTGCATTTTAATATTACGGTTATGTTTTTTTCTGCTAATTTAAAAAAATCACTATAAATCAACCGTTCAAGATATCCCAAATCTGTTCGCAATTTAACATCTTCAGTATGTTGGCATCATGTTTACAAAGTTTGGTGTGAACTACTTATTCCTGCTTGGAGGAGTATGAATTTGTTTATAGCCTGATTTTTCCAAAAATCCACATTCAAATCAAAATAGCAGACTTACTGTTGGTCGCAGCTAATGGGTGTAAATTAGAAAGTTGTCCGGCTTGATGAGACCGATGTACATACCAAGTTTGGTGTCTGTAGCTAAAACTAACCCACCCACTTTTGACAAAAGGTGGCGCTATAGAGCGCCTCCTCCACGCCCGTTTATGAGCCTTTGCCAGTGTCTAACTATCATTAATACTGATGTGTGTGTTGAGTTTCATGAAAATCTAAGCTTATTAAGTGGCCCAAAAGCACAGGAAACAAATGTTAAAGTTTGACACGTTGCCACGGCAACAGCATTTAATGTATCAAAGACCCCTTTACAGTTTGTCATCGGCCATGTTTTGACATTGTTGTGATGAAGTTTGAAGCAAATTGAGTAAAATTAAGAGGCTGATTTAAAAGCATTTTGAAAACGACACACTTCCTGCTGCCAGTTGGTGGCACTATAACTTTGACTTATGAGAGTCACATCTATGTGATCGGCATCATACAACGAACACACTCCTGAAGTTTCATCAGAATCAGACAATGTGTGCAATAGTTATTAGCCATTTCCTGTTGGGATTAGCTCATCACATAGAGTGCGTGATTTGTTCGGCTCAGTGAGATCTACATGTGTACTGAGTTTCATATGTATACGTGCAAGTATGTGCGGGATATACATCAAGTTTTGGGAAGGTGTTCCAGGGGGCGCTGTAGAGCCCCTGTGCCACGCCCGGGTCCCAGTCTCTGCGGCGTCCTAATGACCGCAGATTCCAATGTGTGTGCCGATTTTCAAGAGTTTTTGAGCATGTTAAGGCCCCCAAAATGCCCCGTTTAGTCAAAAAAAAATAAATAAATAAATAATAAATATAGCTGCAAGCAGCGATGGCGGGCCCTCACCCCCAGTGCATCCGCAACCCTGGTGCCATCAGAAAAACTGTGCCCAGTGGGCACATGCATTGACAGTAACCCTGTGGCAGTTTGGATTGAAGGGTTACAGCAATGAAAGGGTTAAAAGCAAAATGCTTTTAAATCATTCTGATAGACTGAGAATGAGCTGAAAAAGATTCCTTATCCTATGAGGTCATCTTGTGTTAATCCTTGGTATTAGAGTGTTCATCTGCCAATTTACAAGTCTGATATTTTAAATGTTTTTTCAGTCTCTGAAAACATATTTCCTAAGAATTACTTGTTTTTCATATGTAAAAAGTTGTGAAGAGTTAAGATAATGCACTTTAAATGCACGCTGTCTCTCTCTCTCCCTCTCTGACAGCCACCATCCCCCACTGTCAACACTCACACTTACACTTACACACACACCTAACACACACACACAGAGCTAGAGTGAGAGTGAGATCAGATGTTTAATAGTTTTTTAATTTTCTATTTTTAGTAGACAATTTTATATTGATGGAAGTAAGCATTTATTTTTCAGAATGACTAGTTCTATGTATGTAAAAAGTTTTCTAAGCTCATTAGGTGCCCCAAAATCACAGGAAACAAATGTTAAAGTTTGACACGTTGCCATGACAACAGAATTTAATGTATCAACGACCCCTTTACAGATTGTCATCGGCCGTGTTTTGATATTATTCTGATGAAGTTTGAAGCAAATTGAGTAAAATTAAGAGGCTGATTTAAAAGCATTTTGAAAACGACACACTTCCTGCTGCCAGTTGGTGGCACTATAACTTTGACTCATGATAGTCACATCTATGTGATCGGCATCATACAACGAACAAACTCCTGAAGTTTCATCAGAATCAGACAATGTGTGCAATAGTTATTAGCCATTTCCTGTTCCTCATTTCTCGCCATAATTTCGTCGCCTCGCCACGGCCGAACCGTTCGAGATATCAAAAATCCCTCCGCAATTTAGCATCCTCAATGTCTTGAGGTCATGCTGACTGAGTTTGGTGGCCGTCGGAATAAAGGCCTCAGAGGAGTATATCAAATTCCAGAGCATGCGCTTTTTAAACGGCCCTGAATAGCTCACTTCCTGTTGGGATTAGCTCATCACATAGAGTGCGTGAGTTGTTCAACTCAGTGAGATCTACATGTGTACCGAGTTTCATATGCATACGTGCAAGTATGTGTGGGATATACATCAAGTTTTCGGAAGGTGTTCCAGGGGGCGCTGTAGAGCCCCTGTGCCACGCCCGGGTCCCAGTCTCTGCGGCGTCCTAATGACCGCAGATTCCAATGGGTGTGCCGATTTTCAAGAGTTTTTGAGCATGTTAAGGCCCTAAAATGCCCCGTTTAGTCGAAAAAAAAAAAATAATAAAAATAAAAATAATAATAATAATCCTTAGGGGATCAATAGGGCCTTCGCCCTTTCAGGGCTTCGGGCCCTAATAATAATCCTTAGGGGATCAATAGGGCCTTCGCCCTTTCAGGGCTTCGGGCCCTAAAAAGCCCAAAAATGTAACTTAAAAAAAAATATGTTTATGATTTAGAATGTATGTAAAACTGACATCTTACAGATGTCTGTCAGATGTTTGTACACAGCAGATGCTTTCCAGATCAAGTACAGAAGATCTCTGATTCTTCTGTACTGATGAACTCTTAAGAGTTGATATGAATCTTTGAAGTCTATGTAATGTAGCTGAAAGCAATGTCCCCTTCTCTCCGCCCCACCAAACATGACTCAGCTCCATCCCACAATTATTTGATCAAAACTCGACGGCTTTCTTCTTCACCAATTCATGTTGCAAATAAAAATTCAGTCTAAATACCAAATGGCTCAATAATTTTACAGAATTAAATTGAACAGAACTAAAAAAAAATTAAGGGTTGCTTTTAACATTTTAACATTTGATTTAGTTTTACTTGCAATAAATCCAATATATAGAAATTGAATCTGGAAAACATATTTTACTTTTATTTACTCTTTTTGTTTTTGATGCTTTAGTAATGATTTATTCCCAATGTTACTCACACTCAGGGAAAGTCATCACTCCATCATTACACTGTTGTCTTAGTTCATTACGTTTTAAAACTTTGCCCCTCTGACACTTAAAGGAGATGTAATCATTATGTGTTGCAGATATCTTTTGGTCATCAGCATAGGCCAACTCTATACCTCTTTCATCCATTATCTCCTTCGTCACTGTACAAGGCTCTGAAATAAACCCAACATGTCACTGTCAGTGTCACAATATACATTCATGAACTAATCATCACAATCTACAACTTAAACTACAAGATTACATCATGATATATACATATGAAGTGCGTTCATACTTACTTAAACACTTAATATTTCCACTCCATTCACCTTGCTCACAGGTCATGTAATTGGAGAAGGGGTGACGCATATTCAGTATGTATTTATCAGCACACTTGTATTCAACTTTCTCCCCTGTGTTGTATTCCTTTTTTACCATGCCTATTATATCTGAATTGATTACATCTGGTGGTCTCTCACATGTCCTTGAGTCCTGACCTAAAGCACAGAACATGTTATATATAATACATATTGCTAATAATATAAAAGACTTAATATGTTGAAGAGATATTGAATATGTAAAGAATAATGTACACCCAGCTGGTTGTTATCGCAGAATAAAGCCTGACAGGCTTATCAGCTTTTGTGTATGTACAGCAGGGATGTACATTATCCCACTCACTACATGGCTTCTTGCCACAAAAGTAAATAATTACACATAAAACACTGATCTGAGTTTAAATATTTGAATGCAATGCCTCCGTTATAAAAACAGTTGCTAGGAAGCGGCAAGTTCAAACTAGATCCTGACAGCACACATACATCCCAGAGACGTTTATTTGATGTTGTAACGCCACGCCAGCAGAGGGAGCCCTCACCCATTGATCCTCTGTTACCGCTCCCTCTGCTGCTTCATGGGTTACTTCCTGTTTGGTGGCCATTTAAGGAGGCCTACACCAAACAGACTCCGAAGTATTGTTTTGCCTGTGCGGACTCTACCAAGCGTTTTTCCTGATTTCATTGCCTTGTTTTATTATTTCCTCGGTTTTGGTTCATTGTCATAGTTTTTGTCTTGTTTTTTGCCATAGTTTTGTCTAGTTCATTGCCATAGTCTTTGCCTAGTTTCATAGCCTTGTTTATTTGTTACTTTTGGACTGCTCACTTTGATTTTGACCTTCTGCCTGTTTATTTGGATTTTGCTTTTGTCTTGCCTTGGATATTACTGTTTGTTTGGTGATCGACCCTGCCTGTTTTGACTATGCTGTGTTTAATAAAGCTTGCATCTGGATCTTACATGCTTCCCTGGAGTCCCGTTACAGACGTCTGCATTTACATCTGCAAGACGTATTTTTTTGAGTGTTTGCTTATCTGCAATATGTCTTGTCACGGATGAAGAATCACACGACAAGGAGAGCTGAGTGAAAAAACCCCCAGAGGGTGGATTTTATTATAATACTTCGTAAGTAAGTGCAGAAAGAAGATGAGGGGTGCTGGCGTGGCTGGTGCTCTATGTCGTCCTTCGTGCTGGAAAGTGGGTGTCCGTGTCGTGCTCCTTAAGTGGGCTGTCGGTCACTCGCTGCTTTCTGGCAAAGAAGAGAAAATGAGTTAGTAGCGTCCAGCATGTGTGAGATCCAAGTCTGTCTCGGTAGCGTGTTTCAGCGTCTTTTGTAGGCAGGTCTTGATTGGGAAGTAGCCGTGACCGATCAGCTTGTGACGGCGGCGTGCAGCTGACGATCGTTGGTTACCAGGGCGACGCTGATGAGCCCGGAGATACTCGTCACATTCCCCCCCCCCAAGCGTCGTTCTGGTCCTAGAAACGAACGGGGACAGAAGGGGTAAAGAATGGGGTGGGTAGGGAATGGCCCCTGACAGACCTGCATAAGCTGCCCAGATCCGCGAGAGTCCGTCCGCGTTGTTGTTGGTGGCCCCGGCACGATGGCGAACTTCAAAGTGGAAGTCTTGGAGTGCGAGGAACCAGCGAGTCACCCTGGCGTTGGTCTCCTTGGCCCGGGCCATCCATTGTAGAGGGGCGTGGTCGGTTACCTGGGTGAACTTGCGGCCCAGGAGGTAGTACCGCAACTCCAAGACTGCCCACTTGATGGCCAGGGCTTCCTTCTCGACAGTGGCGTAATTTCTCTCGGCGGGGGACAGCTTTCTGCTGATATGAAGGACAGGATGCTCCTCATCTTCTTGGATTTGCGATAAGACAGCTCCTAACCCGGTGTCGGAGGCATCCGTCTGCAGCAGGAAGGGGCAGCTGAAGTCCGGTGCCCGGAGCACGGGGGAGGACGTCAGGGCTACCTTGAGCTGGACGAAGGCTTCCTCGGCCGCAGAGGTCCAACGTATCTTCTCTGGCTGCCCCTTCCTGGTCAGGTCTGTCAGAGGGGCGGCTAAAGAGGAGAAGTTGGGAATAAAGCAGCGATAGTATCCTGCCAACCCCAAAAAAGCTCGTACCTGGGTCTTCGTTAAGGGTTGAGAAGCTTTGCGGATTGCCTCGACCTTCTTTTCTTGTGGCTGGATGAGGCCCCGTCCAACTTGGAAGCCCAGGTACTTGGCCTCTGAGAGCGCTAGGTGGCATTTGCAGGGGTTGGCGGTTAGTCCAGCCCGCCGGAGCTCCGAAAGCACCCTCCGCAGACATTCCAGGTGTTCCTCCCATGCCTCGGAGTGGACCACCACGTCGTCCAGGTATGCTGCAGCGTATGCTTGATGGGGCCGCAAGATGATATCCATCATACGCTGGAACGTCGCGGGGGCCCCGTGGAGGCCGAAAGGGAGGGTCCGGTACTGCCAGTGGCCACTAGGGGTAGAAAAGGCAGTTTTTAATTTAGCGGTAGGAGTAAGAGGTACTTGCCAGTAGCCTTTTGTCAGGTCCAGCGTGGAGATGTACCGGGCCCTCCCCAGGCGATCTAACAGTTCATCAACCCGAGGCATGGGGTAGCTGTCGAATTCAGAGACTTCATTTAGCCGTCGGAAGTCGTTGCAGAAGCGGAGGGTGCCATCCGGCTTGGGTACCATAACAATGGGGCTGGACCAAGGGCTGCGAGACGGCTCGATTACTCCCAACTTCAGCATTTCTTGAACCTCTTCCTCTATAGCCTGCCGCCGAGCTTCCGGGACTCGACAGGGCCGTTGCCTGACGATCACTCCAGGGGGCGTCCTGATGTCGTGTTGGATGACGTTGGTCTGCCCAGGCCGAGAGGAGAACACATCCGAAAACTGACTGACCAGATGTTGGAGCTCAGCTTTCTGGGCAGCTGACAGGTGGGGATTTACGTCAACAACCACGGGATCAGTGAGACTTAGGGCGGCGAGCTGGTCCCGGGTCCCGGTCCATTTCTTAAGCAAGTTAATATGGTATAATTGTTCAGCTTGTCGTTTACCTGGTTGTCTCACCCGATATGTCACGGGGCCAATCTTTTCGATCACTGTGTAGGGCCCTTGCCATGAGGCCAGGAACTTGCAGGCTGAAGTGGGGACCAGGACCATGACGCGATCTCCTGGTTGGAATTCCCGTGGTTGTGCTGCCCGGTTGTAGTGACGTTGTTGGGCCTGCTGAGCTTTACTGAGGTGTTCCCGGACTAACGGCATGATCCGGTTGATTCTCTCCCTCATCTGTCGAACGTGCTCCACGACCGTGCGGTGGGGGGCAGGCTGCTGCTCCCAAGCTTCCCGGGCGACGTCCAGGAGCCCCCGAGGTTGACGGCCAAACAGGAGCTCAAAGGGGGTGAAACCAGTTGAGGCCTGGGGGACTTCGCGGATGCCGAACATAACGTAGGGAATCATGAGGTCCCAGTCCCTTTTGTCCTCCGCTGCCACTCGCCTAAGCATTTGTTTGAGGGTTTGATTAAAACGTTCGACCAATCCATCCGTCTGTGGGTGGTAGACTGTTGTCCTCAACTGGTTCACCCGCAGCAGCCTGCAAAGATCAGCCATTAGCCGGGACATGAATGGTGTTCCTTGGTCGGTCAGAATTTCAGCCGGGATGCCCACCCGGCTCGCCAACAGAAACAGCTCCTGCGCGATGGACTTCGCCGTGGCCTTCCGTAGGGGAACCGCTTCTGGATACCGGGTGGCGTAGTCCACGATGACTAGGATGTGTTCATGTCCTCAGGGGAGACCTAGGCAACGGCCCTACCAGATCCAATCCGATGCGCTCAAAGGGCACCTCAATGATGGGTAAAGGGATGAGCGGGCTGGGGGGAGGAGTCCTGGGCGCTGTGATTTGGCAGGTCGGGCAGGCTTGGCAGAATCCCCTGACGTCGGCCTCCATGCCCGGCCAATGGAAGCAATCGCGGATCCGCTGGACAGTGTTCGTTACCCCTAGGTGGCCTGCCATTGGATGTGCATGAGCTAACTCCAGGATAGTTTCAGTCTTCGTCTTAGGGACGACCAGAAGTTCTTTCTCCTCCCCCCTTCGCTAGGCGACACAGTATAGCAGACCGTTTCGGACGATGAAATGCGGGAGAGGATGGGGTGGTGGGAGGACGTCCTGGCCATCGATGCGCCGCACTTGTGTCCAGCAATGTTTAAGGCGATCGTCCTCCCGCTGTTCCTTGCCAAATGAGCCCCCTCCGACAACCTGCTGGAACACATCAAAGAAGGGATTAGTGTTATGAGAGGGGGACTCACCATCCCTCCCGCTGTCCGAAGCAAGCAGGGCTGGCCGGCGACGGGGACCCAGGGGCCGCCTGCGAAGTCGGCGATTCCCTCTCGGGCTGGCGGGTTGGGTGACGGTGGCGAGCAGGCGCTCGAAGCCGGGCCAGTCTCTCCCCAGCAGTACGGCCACCGGGAGGTCTTTCACCAAACCAGCCTCGACAGACCAGGTACCAGGATCAGCGGAGATCGTCACTCAGCGAGCGGGAACTTGTTGGGTGTCCCCGTGTACACACGTGATAGGTAGGAAGGTTTTCTGGCCAGGTTGGGGCGGGCACAGCCGAGATTGGATGAGGGTGACCGCACTGCCGGAGTCTAGAAGCGCCCACATGGGTTTCCCGTTCACCGTAACTTCCGCGGCCGGAGCTGCCGGTGGTGGGTTTTGATGCACGATGCAACCCGCCAGCCAGATCCGGGGTGGAGGTGCAGATTCGGCGGTGGGCATGGGCTCATCCGGAGGAGAGGGAACCGCCGGCCTGCTTACTGTGCGCGGGGTGCCCTCCGGCGCGCGTCGCTCCTGGACCACCCTCCGAGGGAACGGCGGCGCTCTTTCCCCAGCCTCTCGATGGTACATAGCATCCGCCAGCTCGATCGCCTCCACAAGCTCCAAGATGGTGGTAGGATTTTTCATCCCAACTGCCTGACGCTGGGAGCGCGGCAGCGCGCGGAGGAGGCGATCGATGACCACTCGTTCCACCACCTGCTCTGCCGTGGTTTCTCCCTTGAGCAACCAGTGTTGGGCGATGCGCGATAACTCAGCTGCCTGGGCGCGGGCTGGCACGCGGACTTTGTATTCCCACTCGTGGAATTGTTGCGCTGCACAAATCGGGGAAAGACCAAGTCTCGCCAGAATCTCTCGTTTTACTTCCTTGTAATCCGCCGCAGCCCGCGGAGGAAGCGTGAAATACGTTCGCTGCGCTTCTCCGGTTAGGAGAGGTGCCAGCGCCAACGCCCAGTCTTCCTCTGCCCAGCCCTCGCGGACAGCAGTCGTCTCGAAGAGCTGTAGAAATGCTTCGACGTCATCGAAAGCGGTCATTTTTGACAGGAGCTGGGTGGCTTGCACATGGGGATTCGGTGGTGGAACTGGCTGGGCACGTTGGGCATGGATGGCAGCGAGTTCTTCTTCGGTGCGGCCCTGCCGAGTGGCCAGATGTTCCACAATTTGCTGCTGGCGGATACTGACTTCGGTGAGGCGCTGGAGAAGGTCTTCCATCTTCAGGGAAGAGCGCGCGCCGATATCCTCTAAACAGTGAGAGAGAGAAAAAAAAGTTTTAGTGGGGTGTCGGGCACTCACTTGCCGGTGATTCTTCCTTTAATCTGCCCGAATTCTCCACCAGTGTCACGGGTGAAGAATCACACGACAAGGAGAGCTGAGTGAAAAAAACTCCGGAGGGTGGATTTTATTATAATACTTCGTAAGTAAGTGCAGAAAGAAGATGAGGGGTGCTGGCGTGGCTGGTGCTCTATGTCGTCCTTCGTGCTGGAAAGTGGGTGTCCGTGTTGTGCTCCTTAAGTGGGCTGTCGGTCACTCGCTGCTTTCTGGCAAAGAAGAGAAAATGAGTTAGTAGTGTCCAGCATGTGTGAGATCCAAGTCTGTCTCGGTAGCGTGTTTCAGCGTCTTTTGTAGGCAGGTCTTGATTGGGAAGCAGCCGTGACCGATCAGCTTGTGACGGCGGCGTGCAGCTGACGATCGTTGGTTACCAGGGTGACACTGATGAGCCCGGAGATACTCGTCACAGTCTATAGAGCGTTTCCTATCAGATGTCAATTAGACGTCTATTAGATGTCTTTGAGATGTTTATGATTTCAGTTGCCGCCAATATCCTTGTGGTTAGTGCGCCGAAGTATAGCACAACTGTGCTCGTGGTGACCCGAGTTCGAATCCCGTCTCAAGGTCCTTTGCTGATCCCACTCTCGTCTCTCTGCCCAGTACTTTCCTGTCATCTCTCTACTGTCCTGTCCATTAAAGTCACAAATAAAAAAAAGCCCAAAAATATAACTTTAAAAAAAAAGATGTTTATGATTTAGAATGTCTACAGACATCTGTCAGATGTTTGTACACAGCAGATGCTTTTCAGATCAAGTGATCTTTAACAGACGTCTTTCAGTTGTATGTGTGCTATCTGTGGATGGATGTTTAAGGGAGTCGGTGCAATCATACCATAACATTTCACCACATAAATAATTGTGACAATAAAAGATGTTGATTTGAGACTAAAATGTTTCAAAATTTTACCAGTTTGTTAGTTATCTTATAATCCATAACAGTGTACAAAACAGTTGTCGCAAAATGGCAGCAGCTACATTTGTATAAGAGAGCGAGTCCGTGATACCAGGATAATGTAAGTATAAACTGTATAAACAGTCTCGACTGAATCACCTACCAAATATTTAGTATTTAAAGGCTGATTCACTTATTAAACAAGTCTATACAAAGGTTTTTTGAGTATTAATCATGAATGAGTTCTGATGAAAAACACTGATTCTGATTTTCTGATTCTTCTGTATTGATGAACTCTTAAGAGTGGATATGAATCTTTAAAGTCTATGTAATGTAGCTGAAAGCAATTTCCCCTTCTCTCCGCACCACCAAACAGGACTCAGCTCCATCCCACAATTATTTGATCAAAACTTGACAGCTTTCTTCTTCAACAATTCATGTTGCAATTAAACATTCAGTCTAAATACCAAATGGCTCAATAATTTTCCAGGCTTAAAATGAACAGAACTGAAATTTTTAAGGGTTGCTTTTAACATTTATTTAGTTTTACTTGCAATAAATCCAAAATATAGAAATTGAATTGGGAAAACATAGTTTATTTTTATTTTCTCTTTTTGTTTTTGATGCTTTAGTAATGATTTATTCCCAATGTTACTTACACTCAGGCAAAGTCATCTGTCCATCATTACACTGTTGTCTTAGATCATTGCGTTTTAAAACTTTGTTCCTCTGACACTTAAAGGAGATGTAATCATTATGTGTTGCAGATATCTTTTGGCCATCAGCATAGGCCAACTCTATACCTCTTTCATCCATTATCTCCTTCGTCACTGTACAGGGCTCTGAAATAAACCCAACATGTCACTGTCAGTGTCACAATATACATTCATGAACTAATCATCACAATCTACAACTTAAACTACAAGATTACATCATGATATATTCATATGAAGTGTGTTCATACTTACTTAAACACTTAATATTTCCACTCCATTCGCCTTGCTCACAGGTCATGTAATTGGAGAAGGGGTGATGCATATCCAATATGTGTTTATCAGCACACTTGTATTTAACTTTCTCCCCAGTGTTGTATTCCTTTTTTACCATGTCTATTATATCTGAATTGTTTACATGTGGTGGTCTCCCACATGTCCTTGAGTCCTGACCTAAAGCACAGAACATGTTATATATAATACATATTGCTAATGATATAAAAGACTTAATATGTTGAAGAGATATTTAATATGTAATATGTAAAGAATAATGTACATCCAGCTGGTTGTTATCGCAGAATAAAGCCTGACAGGCTTATCAGCTTTTATATATGTACAGTAGGGGTGTGCATTATCCCTCTCATTACACTGCTTCTTGCCACAAAAGTAAATAATTACACATAAAACATTGATCTGAGTTTAAATATTTGAACGCAATGCTTCCGTTATGAAAGCAGTTGCTAGGAAGCGGCAAGTTCAAATTAGACCCTGATAGCACATACATTATCTATTTGACGTCTGCATTTACATCTGCATGACATCTTTTTTAGAGTGTTTGCTCATCTGCAATATGTCTATCGGATGTTTCCTATCAGATGTCAAATAGACGTCTATTAGATGTCTTTGAGATGTTTATGATTTAG
Organism: Labeo catla; assembly: GCA_012976165.1. Lineage (NCBI taxonomy): Eukaryota > Metazoa > Chordata > Actinopteri > Cypriniformes > Cyprinidae > Labeo > Labeo catla. The sequence goes on along the minus strand of VONZ01001018.1, from coordinate 122,505 downwards.
GTCGGCCCCAATAGCCTTGTGGTTAGTAATTACTTTTGGGATCATTTTATTTTAAATGCAGATCATGTCATTTGCAAACATAGCCATTGTGTTTCAAAATACAACAAAGAGCACCATAAGACCATTTAAAATGTGCATTTAGCGATCTAGTGACTGGATATGAAACAGGCAACAGTAAATGATCCCAAATGGAACAACAGCGCGCTTTCTCCTATAGCCACTGCCGCCACTGCACGTGCTATTGCTACTCAGTTTAAATGCAGCGATCCAAAACAGTGAATCTACTCCTCATTCAGTCAAAACTTTGCTTCAAGAATGAGCCACACTGCTGACATGATCTAATCCCTAGCACACCCTTAGCACATGTGAGTTAACATATTCATCTTATCGGCAAGACATATCGGCATAATTTTTCATATCGGGCCAATGCCGATATTTACATTTAAAGTCATTTTTGTCCGATTCCGATATCAGTCCAATAATATCGTGCATCCCTAGTAGTTAACATATGAATTTACATCATTAGTTAATAAAATAAGTTATCAGGGAATTAATACATTATGACACATTTAACTAATAACAATTTATTGATTACTTAATCTATGAATCATATAGAATGTTCATTAGTTGCTGATGTAGTAGTCATTAATAAATGGTTTAGTTGTTCATGAATTATACATTAACTCGTGATTACCTGTGCATTAATTAAGCATGAATTAATGCATATTTGTGCACACGTATTGTAAAGTGGTACCTAAACATTCAGTCTAAAAACCAAATGGCTCAATAATTTTCCAGGCTTAAATTGAACAGAACTGAAAAAAAATTAAGGGTTGCTTTTAACATTTATTTAGTTTTACTTGCAATAAATCCAAAATATAGAAATTGAATTGGGAAAACATTTTATTTTTATTTGCTCTTTTTGTTTTTGATGCTTTAGTAATGATTTATTCCCAATGTTACTTACACTCAGGCAAAGTCATCACTCCATCATTACACTGTTGTCTTAGTTCATTACGTTTTAAAACTTTGTTCCTCTGACATTTAAAGGTGATGTAATCATTATGTGTTGCAGATATCTTTTGGTCATCAGCATAGGCCAACTCTATTCCTCTTTCATCCATTATCTCCTTCGTCACTGTACAGGGCTCTGAAATAAACCCAACATGTCACTGTCAGTGTCACAATATACATTCATGAACTAATCAACACAACCTACAGCTTAAACTACAAGATTACATCATGATATATACATATGAAGTGTGTTCATACTTACTTAAACACTTAATATTTCCACTCCATTCACCTTGCTCACAGGTCAAGTAATTGGAGAAGGGGTGACGCATATCCAATATGTATTTATCAGCACACTTGTATTCAACTTTCTCCCCTGTGTTGTATTCACTTTTTACCATGTCTATTATATCTGAATTGATTACATCTGGTGGTCTCTCACATGTCGTTGATTCCTGACCTAAAGCACAGAACATATTATATATAATACATATTGCTAATAATATAAAAGACTTAATATGATGAAAAGATATTTAATATGTAATATGTAAAGAATAATGTACATCCAGCTGGTTGTTATCGCAGAATAAAGCCTGACAGGCTTGTCAGCTTTTATATATGTACAGTAGGGGTGTGCATTATCCCTCTCATTACACTGCTTCTTGCCACAAAAGTAAATAATTACACATAAAACATTGATCTGAGTTTAAATATTTGAACGCAATGCTTCCGTTATGAAAGCAGTTGCTAGGAAGCGGCAAGTTCAAACTAGACCCCGATAGCACACATACATCACAGAGACGTTTATTTGACGTCTGCATTTACATCTGCAAGACGTATGTTTTAGAGTGTCTGCTCATCTGCAATATGTCTATCGGATGTTTCCTATCAGATGTCAATTAGACGTCTATTAGATGTCTTTGAGATGTTTATGATTTAGGTCGCCGCCAATATCCTTGTGGTTAGTGTGCCAACATATAGCACAACTTTGCTTGTGGTGACCCGAGTTCGAATCCCATCTCAAGGTCCTTTGCTGATCCCACTCCCCTCTCTCTGCCCAGTACTTTCCTGTCATCTCTCTACTGTCCTGTCCATTAATGTCACAAATAAAAATAAAGCCCAAAAATATAACTTAAAAAAAAAGGATGTTTATGATTTAGAATGTATGTAAAACTGACATCTTACAGATGTCTGTCAAATGTTTGTACACAGCAGATGCTTTCCAGATCAAGTGATCTTTAACAGACGTCTTTCAGTTGTATGTGTGCTATCTGGGGATGGATGTTTAAGGGAGTCGGTGCAGTCATACCACAACATTTCACCACATAAATAATTATGACGATAAAAGATTACTAAAATGTTTCAAAATCTTACCAGTTTGTTAGTTATCTTATAATCCATAACAGTGTACAAAACAGTTGTCGCAAAATGGCAGCAGCTACATTTGTATAATAAGAGAGCGAGTCCGCGATACCAGGATAATGTAAGTATAAACTGTATAAACAGTCTAGACTGAATCACCTACCAGATGTTTAGTATTTAAAGGCTGATTCACTTATTAAACACAAGTCTATGCAAAGATTTTTTGAGTATTAATCATGAATGAGTTCTGATGGAAAACACTGATTCTGATTCTCTGATTCTTCTGTATTGATGAACTCTTAAGAGTGGATATGAATCTTTAAAGTCTGTGTAATGTAGCTGAAAGCAATGTCCCCTTCTCTTCGCCCTACCAAAAAGGACTCAGCTCCATCCCACAATTATTTGATCAAAACTTGACAGCTTTCTTCTTCACCAATTCATGTTGCAAATAAACATTCAGTCTAAATACCAAATGGCTCAGTAATTTTCCAGAATTAAATTGAACAGAACTGAACATTTTTAAGGGTTGCTTTTAACATTTATTTAGTTTTACTTGCAATAAATCCAAAATATAGAAATTAAATTGGGAAAAACATTTTATTTTTATTTGCTCTTTTTGTTTTTGATGCTTTAGTAATGATTTATTCCCAGTGTTACTTACACTCAGGCAAAGTCATCACTCCATCATTACACTGTTGTCTTAGTTCATTACGTTTTAAAACTTTGCCCCTCTGACATTTAAAGGTGAGGTGATCATTATGTGTTGCGAAAATCTTTTGGTCATCAGCATAGGCAAACTCTATACCTCTTTCATCCATTATCTCCTTCGTCACTGTACAAGGCTCTGAAATAAACCCAACATGTCACTGTCAGTGTCACAATATACATTCATGAACTAATCATCACAACCTACAACTTAAACTACAAGATTACATCATGATATATTCATATGAAGTGTGTTCATACTTACTTAAACACTTAATATTTCCACTCCATTCACCTTGCTCACAGGTCATGTAATTGGAGAAGGGGTGACGCATATTCAATATGTATTTATCAGCACACTTGTATTCAACTTTCTCCCCTGTGTTGTATTCACTTTTTACCATGTCTATTGTATCTGAATTGTTTACATGTGGTGGTCTCTCACATGTCCTTGAGTCCTGACCTAAAGCACAGAACATGTTATATATAATACATATTGCTAATAATATAAAAGACTTAATATGATGAAGAGATATTTAATATGTAAAGAATAATGTACATCCAGCCGGTTGTTATCGCAAAATAAAGCCCGACAGGCTTATCAGCTTTTGTATATGTACAGCAGGGATGTACATTGTCCCGCTTATTACACTGCTTCTTGCCACAAAAGTGAACAATTACACATAAAACATTAATCTGAGTTTAAATATTTGAACGCAATGCTTCCGTTATGAAAGCAGTTGCTGGGAAGCGGCGAGTTTAAACTAGATCCTGACAGCACACATAGACGTTTATTTGACGTCTGCATTTACATCTGCAAGATGTATTTTTTAGAGCGTTTGCTCATTTGCAATGTCTATAGGACATTTTCGTATCAGGATATATCAGATGTCAAATAGATGTCTATTAGATGTCTTTAAGATGTTTATGATTTAGGTCGGCTCCAATAGCCTTGTGGTTAGTACGCTGACAAAGAAAGCACAACTGTGCTTGTGGTGACCCGAGTTTGAATCCCGTTTCAAGGTCCTTTGCTGATCCCACTCCCCTCTCTCTGCCCAGTACTTTCCTGTCATCTCTCTACTGTCCTGTCCATTAAAGTCACAAATAAACAAAGGCCCAAAAATATAACTTAAAAAAAAAAGATGTTTATCGTTAAGAATGTATGTAAAACTGACATCTTACAGACGTCTGTCAGATATTTGTACACAGCAGATGCTTTTTAGATCAAGTGACATCACTTGCAATCCACACAAATGGTGCGTGTTGCCAATGGAGACAAGACGCTGTGGTGGTTAAACGATTAAAACTAATTTAATAGCATAACGTACAGGGTCCTGCAAGTCATCTGTAGGAGATAAAGACAAGACCTGCAAATCTGTGGCCACAGAACAGCAGAATATGAACGCAATGCACAAAGTCTCTTTTTAAGCGTTCTCCTCTCATAGAAAACCATTAACACTTAATATGGCTTAATGTATTTAGATAGAATAAGCGCTATTAAAAAATTCAATTTTGATATATAATAATGTACTTCAAGGCAAACATATGGCCATGACTACAATGCACAAACTTTTACTTTAATACTTGCCCAACAAATGCTTAATGTGGCAAAAAAAAACAGATTAAGATGATACAGACCAAATTCAGTATAAAACTTATTGTTGACAAACTATATACCAGCAGATGTGAACGTGCAATAAGAAATGCATTAAGTGATATTAAAAGGACCAACTCCATGTAGGCAAGCGGATGTGCCCAGAACACAATGCGTTAAATAGACGTTTTCCTCCCGAAGGAGATCAATATATATAAAACACATAATGTAGCATAATGGACAAAGACAATAATATAAAAGGGCTGTAGATTATTCTAGATTATTCTATATGGGAAAACGTGGACTCAAAAGTTCCACTGCAGGTTCATAGTTCCACTGCCCATTATCTTGGCACGTAAATAGTTTGCTTTTTTTTTTTTTTTAACCAAAGTACCTGTGTTTTTCAGAGCAGGTGATCTCCAGTCTTGCTCTAGCTCTAAAAATATATATATATATTTTTTCCTCTAGGTTGATCTTTTTCTTTCCAAATGTGGTTGACTTCAGCTAACAAGGTTTTTCTGTACAAGATATGATTGTGTTATATTTAAATGTTAAACATAGTCCGTTTATTAATTGATTAATTAATTAATAAATTTTGCTTTATTACACCTATTTCCTTTTGTATAAAGGTTTTTTGGTTATACAGTGTTTAGATGAATGCATTTTATTTAGAAGTAAACAAACTAATATGTGTTTTCTGTCATTTTAAACAATCCAAATGTTTATTTATTTATTTATTCATTTATTGGAATAGCATCAGACCTGTGTGTTACCTCTTGAATAATAATACTGAGAACATAACATCTTTGAAGAACAAGTAAGTCTGAGAGTTTAAAAAAAACTCTATTGCTATTTTTTTTTTTTTAATCTGTGTTTTTGCAATTTTTCCCAGAATTGTATTGAATTCATTTTTTTATTTTTGTATCTGCATTCTCATGGTTGATGTTTGGTGGTCGCCCACATGTTCTTTATAGACTGTTGTCACTAAGCAAATGTGGCTTTATCAAATTTCAGTTTTAGCCAGATATATTTTTTGTATCAAGTATAGCATATATTTTTATACATTATACATAATAAACATCAGCATCATTTTGTAAAAACAATTCTTAAATGTTTAAAGCAAATATATTATTACAGTATTGCTTCATACCTTCACATTTGGGATACGGGTAATTCCATTTTCCATTTGACAGACATTCAATTGCTCGTTGGCCGTACATCTTCAGGTTCACATCTGTGCAGCGAAAAACTAAAATATGTCCAGGTTTATAAGGTGGAGCAGTACCTGGATGTCCCATTAAAATGTCAACATTGATGAGTTGTTCAGCCTCACAAGTAACTTCTGTAGATGAAGAAATAAAATTTAATTATTATTAAAAGAAAGTTTGTATAGTTTTACTGAAATAAAGCAGAGCAGTTTAATGACAGCTAACTTTATCACATTTAGACCCATATTTGGGTTTTATGGTCCATGAGCTTTCATGGAAAATGAACAAAAATATATAAATTCAGAGAGGCATTATAAATAACTGTTATACAACAATGATATTAGTATATATTGTACAACATATTGTCTACTCTGTGTCATTGAGTTACCTTGAGCATTTGTTGAGACATCCATGATTATTAATAGAAGAAAGAGAAATATCTCACAATATTTCATTTTAAGCTGTAAAACATAACAGATGTTCAGTTTACAAAGTATAAATAAACAGCCTTGACACAATCACCTACCAAATATTTAGCCTTTAAAGGCTGATTTACTTTCCTTATTTAACAAATCAATGTTATTATTATTTTTTTTTAATATTAAACATGAATGAATACTAATGAAAAAACATGATTACCTGTTTTCCAAAAGATGTATTCATGAACACTTTTAAGAGCGGTGGTGATATGAATCTCTGGATCAATCTGTGTAATGTGGATTAAAAAGCAACCAGCGCCTTCCCTCCGCCTTGGTTCCCTACCACCAAACACAACTCAGCTCCACGCCCCCAAAAATGATTTGTTGAAAATCTGACAGCCCTCTTCTTCACAAATCCATGTTCCAGTTCAGCTTACTAATGCTGGTTTAAATATTTTGCTGTGTATTTACGAAATGCAAATTGTCCCTTTTGTGTTTCTATACCCTCCTATGTTACGTGATTGCGTACGTGAGTACGCAAAGTACGCCTTTAAGAGAAAAATAAACGGCAAGCACTAGTTGAACGCTCACTCTTGTCTTGCGTGTATTTCTTAGGAAAAATAAGTAATATATAACATATTTAGTTTGTGTTTTGTCCATGTTTGTGCACTAATATTATCTGACATTTTTATTTTAAAGAGTCTAAAAAGACGTAATGCATTTTATAAATTAGTTAGAAGTGCACTTCCAGAACAACAATTTACAGATAATGTACTCAGCCCCTTGTCATCCAAGATGTTCATGTCTTTCTTTCTTCAGTCGTAAAGAAATTATGGCTTTTGAGGAAAACATTTCAGCATTTTTCTCCATATAGTGTACTTCGATTTTGGTCAAAAATGAGTTATTGATATTTATACATTCAAGACATCCTTTATCATGTGTATAAGTATTTTGAGTCAATGTAGTTGTTTTTCTGAGAAAATAATGAATTGTTTTAACCGTAACTTCAAAAACCCCTGGAGAAACCAAGGCAGAGCCAGTTACCACTCTTTGACTTTGTTCGGAACCCTCAATTTGAGTTAGGGCGTTCTGCCTTTGTTTAGCCATGCCAGTATAAAGTTACAATGCTGACTCAGAGTTATATGGTGTTTTACCTTTGTTGTACTGTCCATTAAAGTCTGCCGCGTTGATTTGATCTGTCACTGAAGCATTAGACAAACGAATTGGATAGATAGCAATCTGCCAGACAGCTCCATATAATAACAGACTGTGCAGATTTTTTTTTGGCAACAATATGTAAATGTGAATAATCTTTAAAGATTTTTTTTTTTTTACTTTTTATAATGCAGATTATTCAGCAGGCTGTCACTGCTAGTTGGACGTGTGTGGAATCGAATGCCGTAGCATGTAGCATGATCAATTATAAAATCAGTAGGCTAGGAACAGTTTGCAATTAAATCCATATCCTACCTTTTCTTGTAACCCAATAAAATCAATCCACAAGCATTCTGGCCATTCCTGCTTGCAGGCATTCACATCAATCCACAAGTCATTCTTTTAGGTTAGACTATTTCATTCAAGTCAATATAAAAACTATTATGCTATGTCTAGCGTTCTCTTATGTTACTGAGCATAGCAAACTGTGGTACGAGTACCAGTAGTGGTACTCAGGCTCCACGTTTTGCCTTGGTGTGACTTCTCACTTTTTGCAGACACTGCAAAAGGCAGAGTATGCTAACTTCGAAATAGGGTCTTTTGCCTTTGTAGGGCAGTATGGTGCCCCGAGTTTGAACTTTCAAAATGCAGTTTAAATGCAGCTTCAAACGATCCCAAATGAGGTTGTAAACGATCCCAGCTGAGGAAGAAGGGTCTTATCTAGCGAAACGATTGGTTATTTTCACAAAAATAATACAATTTATATACTTTTTAACGTCAAACACTCATCTTGTCTTAGTCTGCCTAAACCCTTAGGTTCATGAAAGTTAGGGTATGTCAAACAACTCAGATCACAGATTCTCCCTCAACTTCAAAATAATCCTATATCGCTGTTTTACCTTTTTTGTTAAGGGTGTTTGATCTTCTTTGCATGTTCACTTCACTTTGACCAAGACTGGATCGGTACTTCTGCAGCGATGTAGGATGATTTTGAAATGATTTTTGAAGTTAAGGGAGAAAATACGATTGGAGTTTTTCGACATGCTCTAACTGTCTTGAGCTAGAATACACAGAGTTCAGGCAGAGCAAGACAAATCATATTTTTCATATTTCATAATGATATTTTTTTTATGGAAATAACCGATAGATAAGACCTTTCTTACTCTCCTGGTATAATTTACAACCACATTTGGGATCGTTTGAAGCCGCATTTAAACTGCATTTTGGAAGTTCAAACTTGGGGCACCATATTAGTCCATTATATGGAGAAAAATGCTGAAATGTTTCTCTCAAAAACATAATTTCTTTACGACTGAAGAAAGAAAGACATGAACATCTTGGATGACAAGGGGGTGAGTACATTATCTGTAAATTGTTGTTCTGTTGTTCTGCGAGGGATTCGTTCATTTCGTGTTGACCACGTAGGCGCAACATCCTACTGGTTCTTTACAGGAAACAGAAATAATTAGTTTACCTCTCGAGTCTTTGGGCTCAGGTTCGAGTAATTCGTTCATCCCATGACAGCCCCATAGATGGTCATTCATTTTGTACCAGAAAGAGAAATGATAAGTTCTCTGTTGCTCCGGCTCCACCACGGCCTTCCGGATCCACGCCTCCGCTTCGGTCGCCTGAGCCATCTGTTCCACCGTGGCCCTCCGGATCCTCCTCGTCACCCTGGCTCATTGGCTCTCCATCTCCGCCTCAGGCTCCTTCACCTGCTCTGCCGCTGTCAGTCTGCCCTCTGGAGTCATCAGCCCTTCCTCCTCCATGGCTCCTCCCTCTGTTGGCGTCGGCACCGTGGGCTGCCTTTATGGCTGTGGCCTGGGTCTTACCTGGCTCCTGTCTCCTCTTTGGTTTCCCCCTCTATCGTCCCTGGCTTGGACTCTGTCTGCTGTCCTCCTCCCAAGTTCCCACCTGTCCCTCCCTCGGTTGTTCATGTCGTCCAGAAGATGGGTGTCACAAATGTCACACCTCTGGACCATTTTGTTGTGTTTTCTGTCCCCATGTGATCTGCGTGACCTAGTTTCTCCCTTGTTTGATTGTGTCATTTGGTTCAGGTGTATCTTGTACCCTCGTTTAGTACTTAAGTACTTAAGATTTCAACTTGTAAAAAGCACTCACATCCTCGTAGATCTCGTAATTACAACTTGTGAACTGGGAGTCTACTGAGAGCTACGACTTGTACCACATGACCATTGTACCACTGTGAAAAAACTGTGGTTTGCGGAATTTTACTGTAAAAAATACGGTAGCAATGTTTTTCGTTTTATGGGTTTTACTTTAAAGGGTCATCGAATGCAAAGTTCACTTTTACATGTTGTTTGAACATAAATGTGTGTTGGCAGTGTGTGTACACAACCACCCTATAATGATAAAAATCAACCCAGTGGTTTTTATTTAATCTGTAAAAATAATTTCCCCTTTTTTAAATCTCAGCATCTTGTCTGTGTGATGACACACTGACAGAGGCCGCTCCCACGATAGCTGATTGACACGGTCGTCTTACCTTAGACCCGTCTTGAATGAGAAATAACAGTCCAATCAGCATTGTTTCGATGACGGAACAGGTACATAGACAAGAATGGCTCCTAAGTGATTGAGGTGTTGTGTTGCTGGATGTAATAATGAACATAGTGGTCGTCATTTACTCCCGACATCTGAGCCACTGAAGATGCAGTGGATTATGTTTGTTTGTGAAGGGAATGTGCCTCCCGATCTACATATATCCGTCTATGTTCGTGCTAATCATTCGTGATCCATAACTTGCTAAAGTAATGTAGCTAAATAAACAAGCTCATCACTCCACAGAGAGAAGAGAGGGGCGGGGTGAGCAGAGCTCATTAACATTTAAAGCAACATCGACCAGAACAGGATGACTTTTGCAGAGCTGATTTTGTCAAGGTAAAAAAAAGGTGTTTTTTACACCACCACTGAGTAATTTTAATCAACACATGTTATAGACTTTCCATCAAGACCCTAAAGAATCATATCAGCTTGTTAAAAATGGGCATCTGATGACACCTTTAAATTTACAGGTAAATACCGTAATTTCATTAACGGCTATAATGTTACTATACCAACCTATTAACGTCCTGGGGTCGGCTAAGGCGCGGGAGCACTCGCATATTTTCCAGATGAAAGCAAAAATAACTTGAATTACTCCCTCAATTTTGATTAGACACATAAAAGTAATACATCACCTGAATCTGTAAAGAGTTTACTTTTATTTGTGTATGCTCACCATATCAACAAATGTTTGTGGTTTTTTAAAATAAAGAAAACATACAGGGTGTCCTTTCAGTCTTCTCAGTCTGCGTGAATATCCAGTTGAAATGTGTCACAAAAATGAACTAAAACTCAGTGAATACATGACACACAAACATGAGAGATATATCTATAGAAATCTTGAAATGTCTAGCTTTAAATGAAGTAAGTTTAATCGAAAACACATATTCTGTGTTTAAGTAATCCGTATGAAACCAATCCCATGTCCTGTTTTTCCCCTCAGAGCTCATTACCTCTAATTAGATCAGGCCCACGCGCTGTTTGGCGCTATTGTTATTACAAACATCCACGTGAGAGACGCGCGACATGAGTGCCCACATCAACTCGTAAACAAAGCAGCAACGTGTTTGTGTCGGATACTTTTGTTTTTGGAAGAAGGCGCTGAGAGGAATGAGCCTTGTATTTACTCCAGACAAGGATGCGCTGAGAGGAACAGGCTAAGCTTGTTTATCTCACAAACAGAACGCGAGCGCGACTACAGGCAGCTGACGAGAGGATCTTATACAGTGTAAGTAATGTTTCTTATTGGCATTAGATAATGTGTTGTTGTGACATAAACTTGAACGCATTTACTAGTTGGACTTTTTCAAAACTATAATTTCTGACTAAAATGTGTGAAATCGAGTGCAACATTTTGAAATATCATAGGCAACTTTTCAATGCATCTGTAAGGCGTCAGGAATGTTTTATGTTTCATAAACAAATTGACAAGTAGTGCTAATAATTAGACAATATAAAAGTAATGTCTAAGAATGCTTAGAACGTGTACATAATGCACTTAACAATAATTTAGTTTCTCAGATGTTGCTTTTGTACTATATAATAATAAATGCAAAGCATGTGTACATATGTTAGCTATAAAATCACATGGGCAATATTAGTGATTGCTAATGTAACAATATAGTTGCTTCAGGCCAATTTATTTATTTATTTATTTATTTATTTATTTTAGTGACCATATACCTATATGAATATTTTTGGGGGGATAGAAATTATAGAACTAATGCTTTTATTTAGCAAGGATGCTTTAAATTGCTCCTGATATTAACATGCTCACAGATGTTTTTTGTTTTGTTTTAGTTGTTTGTGATCTGATATCTGCACAACAGATGAATCCTGCAAACTTTTCATCTGAGAGCCTGATCTGTACCAACATCAGATCTTCAACTACACTGATTTTCTATTGGTAAAACAAGTTCCTTGACTGCTCATGATGAGATTCAGGTATCAGGTTTGATTTACTTGTTTCACTTGTTGAACAGAATTCAGAAAACAGTTTTTTAGAAATTACACACCGTCTGTTCACATCTCTGTGGTTAGATCAGTGTGCTTAATAATGTGTCTTTGACCTTCATAATGTATGTTTATATTATACTGTGTTGTAAATAAAATACAGATAATCTAAAACCCCAATCTTTGAATCTTCTCATTGTTTTTTACCTGACAGTCACAGTCTCATTGATGGGCCATTAGGGGAGGGTCTTTTGTCTCGCAGGTGTGAATCACTAAGTATTCAATGGCCATTGTCACTCCCTTGCATATTCCCTTTTGATCACAAAACACGTCTTAGAAAATTTAAATAAGTTTATTTTTTTTTTTTTTGTGAATGACTGAACGAGATGATTTTCACATCATTTTGTAGAAAAAACTCTAGCCTACCACATCCAGTTCTCAAAAGTCTTGTGAACAAATGTTCTGTATGTGTTTCTTGGTCTTATTTCAGTGACTTAAAAAAATTAGATTTTCACTAACCACGCATAAACATTGTTTTCTCAAAAACAGGCACATTCATGTTGCTTACATATAGTTTGTGCTGATTCCAATGTAATTGGACTTAAGCCATTAATGTATTTTTAAGATACTGAAAAAAGCACAAATGTCAGGGCATGTCAAAACTTCTCCAGGGCCCCAAAACACCCTCAGACCCCAGAGGGTTAAAGTACTAAAATCTGTTTTGTACCTTTGTAATACACTGATAACCACCAAAAGCAAGTGGTGATGAGAAAGTCATGATGAATCAAAGCCCATCACAAGCAACTTTTAAATATTAACATATATAGAAGGTGCACAGTGTCATTCACACAAACACTAAACACACATGAAACTGAAATAATGCAGTAAACATTAATTTAACAACATTAGATGTAATATACAACCGTAATGTACAAAACTTAACTAAGAAGAAAACTAAGAAGAAAGGGTTATTTCAACAAAAAAAAAAAAAAACATCAAATAAAAAAAAAAATGTAACATATTCCCAGGGAATTCTGGGAATGTCAAATTACGGTTATTCACTGTATATTTTACTTTTACTGTTAACCATTTAACAGGTTTATACTGTAGAATTTTAAAGTTTTCTCCTGTTAAATTCAGTCATTTTTACAGTGTATTTATATGTTTTTTTATGATATGTATTATGTATTTAATTAATAGTAATAATAGTAATAGTTGATTGATAATTGTTTAAATTAATATAATAATTAAAACTTTTGACTCATCCCATTTCTTAAAAATGGTTTGAAGCCTGAAATGTAAATCATGCTTTTTTACAGTCATTTAACAGTTTTAACGTGTTACCACATTGGCCTACCCGCTGTTACAGTGGGAGTGAGACGAGAGGCGGGCGGATCCATTTGCGAGCTTTTATTTAAGGGACGAGACAAAGACATGGTTGAAAACAGATCCGGATCCAGATCCGTAACACCCGCTTATATGGTATTGCTTTTATTTGTGCATTGTCTTAATTAATTATTATTTTTTTAAAAAAGTCCACAATTTGAGCTTGAAAATCCTGCAGATTTTTAACTGAACTGAGATAATGAGTGATCCTCTGCTGCTGGTTATAATTGTGATTCCATGTCATTTCCATCTTTGTTTTCCACTAGGAGCTTTTTTTTATTTTTTTCATGGCATCTTCATAAATGAAAAATGAATCTTTAAAGTGAATTTTACTGTACAACTGTAGAGCACAACTCTTTGTCTTTGTCACATTTTTCAGTCATGATGAGTCTGCATCCCTGGTTATAAATGTTTCATTGGACTGTTCAATGAGTAAATACATTCACTGACTTGCAGAATATAGGAAAAATGTAGGGTTAATCATTCATAAAATTTTTATACATGCACATCTAAAGAATTTTATATTTTATATTTCTTTATTTTTTGTTTGCTTTTTTCCTTGCAATAAATCAAAAACCGATATTGATCTAGTGGGAAAAAAATCTACTCCATTTATTTTTGCTTAGTAGTACAGCCAACACTTCACTGATGTTTTATTTCCACTGTCACACACACAGAGGTAAAGTCATCACTCCATCATTACACTGTCGTCTGAAGACAGTATCTCTTGAATATTTGCCCCTCTGACACTTAAAGATGATGTGATCATTATGTGTTGCGAACATCTTTTGGTCATCAGCATAGGCCAACTCTATACCTCTTTTATCCATTATCTCCACCGTCACTGTACAGGGCTCTGAAATAAACCCAACATGTCACTATTAGTGTCACAATATACATTTATGAGCTAAACATCACATACTACAACTTAAAACTATAAGATCATGGTGTATATAAATGATATATATGGTGAAGCTTGTTCATACTTACTTAAACACTTAATATTTCCACTCCACTGGCCTTGCTGACAGGTCAAGTATTTGGAGAAAGGTGGACGTTCATCCAGTGTGTATTTATTAAAACAGATGTATTCAACTCTCTCCCCTGTACTGTATTCATTTTTTGTCATGTCTTTTGTATCTGCATTATCCACATTTGTTGGTGGCCCACATTTCACTGTGCCTGTCATCACTGAGAAAACATGGCATTAGTAAATCTCTAATATGAGAGTGAGGTCATTTTAATACAGTGTTTAAGAAAAAGATTTGATGTGTTGAAGAGATATTTTAAAAATAGTATGGTACAGCGGGGCTAAAGGCACCCCGGGGTAAAAGGCGCCTTTGATATTATTTTCATCTAAATCACTAGATGGCACAAAAACGTGGCATACCACTTTCCAAAAAGGTCACGCGCAGCAGTGCAAAGTTGATTCTGTGCTTACTTGATCTAATATTTGATGTTTTTTAAAATGTTGTAGATGTAAGTAGCAAATGAGAATCGCTAAAATAAATGAAATATATTTTGAGACAAAGGTCTTCTTTATGATTTTCAGATAAAGAAGATAATTAAAGTACAGTTTTTAAATAACGAAAGAATGTGTAAAAGTATGGTATTTGGGGTAAAAAGCGTCCCTGCTGTTGGGGCTAAAGGCGCACAGTAATTAATATGATAATTAATAGAAGGACTTTTCCATTTGTTGACATGACATGGTTAGATTCAGATGGTAAATATCATATATTATGTTGGGTTTCCATCTTAGAGATCATCAGCATGTTTAGGATGAAACCATCATATTTAAAAACATGCTGTTAACCGTATCATGTAATAAAATATCATTTGTTGTTACTACTGTAAATACATATTCAATTATTATTGGATCTCCTTCAATACTTTCAGAATCTTTACATTTTTTAAAATGATTTTGTTTCTGTATTTTGAAATATATTTTTTTATATTAACATATTTTAATGACAGTATATTTATTGAACAAAATTAATTCTTTTATTTTTCAAAATAAGCAGAAAATAGTACAAACTTTGCTAAAGTGATTGTTTTGAACAAGTATTTACTTAGACATTATAAAAAAGCATTATTTTAGCTAAGCTATTTGTATCAATACTGTGTGCCTTTTACCCCCCTTGCCACCTCATAGATTTATAAGATATTTAAACAAAATAAACAACTTGAATGATTTATTTTCACACAAAATATGTTGCTCCATTAATGTTCAATACAACATATAGATTTTTTATGCAATTATACATTTTAGGAGCAGTGAATAGCACATTTTTCTTAGGGTGGGACTTCAGCCCCATTGTATATATATTAGACAACTTGTATGTATATATAATAATAATAATAATTATATATATATATATATATATATAATTAAAGGGTTTTTGTCACATTTAGTTAGCCCTTTTTCAGTGTCTAACTAAATTAACTGGAAGTGGGTGAAACAGGAAGCCTCACAAGTTCAAGTTAAAATTGGCGCACCCACTTCTACATTAAAAATAAAGAGAGTGTCCACTTTATTATTTTTTGTTTGCGATTTATTTTTCTCCTGTCATTTTATTTAATTTAGTTTAGTTTAGTTTTTTTTATTAGTTTCTTAAGAAAATATGGTCAAATTTCAAGTGGACTTTAATCAGGTGAGAAGACTTTTTATGGGAGAGAAGGTGTAGCACAACACTGTTTTCAAGTTGATTCTAGAGCGCATCTGATTGGACAAAATTCAGTTCAATTCAAGATTCTGATTTCATACATTTTTGAGCAATTATTGTGCAGATATATAGTGATTTGTTTCGAAATATCTGTAACATGCATTACTGTAACATACCAGTGCATTGCTGTATGCCTGTCCACTGTCCCTGTGAATCACAGGTGATTTGTATACGCTGCTTTGGTTCAAATCCAGGACTGCATTTATATTCTATTCTTGAACTGATTCTGTACTTTGGACGCCAACCTCCCAAAATCTCTGCATTGGGGATGTCGGGTGTCGCACACATTTTTTCTGCCAATAAACATGCATCATACCAATTAGAATTCATCAGTCCACAGACATGTAATAATTTGACTGGTTAGAAAAAAAAAATTGTTGTATCATGACATTTAACGGATTAGAGGCAAAAGGACAGTAAACTGTGACATACCAGTGCATTTCTGAATGTCTGTCCATTGAGCCCAGGAATCACAGGTGATTTCTATAGGCTTCTCTGGTTCAAATCCAGGACGACATTGATATTTTATTTTTGAATAGATTTGGTATTTTGATGTTCTTGTTTTGCCTTCCACAATCTCTGCATTTGGGATGTTGGGTGCTGCACACATTTCTGTAAAACAATCATCCATCATACAAATGACTGTTCATATTGTATGAAGAATGATTTGCATATATTGTAAGATTTAATAGCAGAACATACTAGCACACAGTGGGTTTGGTGTCCATCCGTCTTCTGTACATGTGGCCTCTTCTGCCATTGTGTCATACCCAGACTCGCATTTGTACAGCTTTTTTGTTCCCAATTTCATATCTCCTCTGAAGTAATAGTATGGGTAATACACATGCTGGTCATGTGGAAATTCACATGTAATCTCTGAAACAAGATTCACATGCTTTTAGTAACATGCAGTGAGTTCATCACCAAATCCAGAAGTGTTTCTCTATAATCTTACCTTGACAAACAGGCTCAGAGTCCCACTGCCCATTATATTGGCATGCAAATGATTTTGTGGTTTCTTTTGTACCAAAGAACCAGTATTTTTCAGAGCAGGTGATCTCCACGCGTTCTCCAGCTCTAAAAATAGTCTTTCCCTCTGGGTTGATCTTTCTGACTCCAAATGTAGTTGACTTCAGCTCACAGGTTATTTCTGTACAAGATATAATTATGTTGTATTTAAGTGCTAAACATAGGCTATTTATTTATATGAAGTTTTTGGTTTTTTAAAGATGTTTATGGAGAGCATGGTTTAGATAAAAGCACTTTATTTTTATGTGAACCAGCTAAAATGTCTTATTTTAACAGTTGGCAGGTCACTGCATTTATTTTTCAGTTTCCAACAATTCTAACAAACTGAAGACTCTTACTGTCTGTGAATACTGGTTGATCATAACAATTTTTTTTTCTCTCTCAAAATAAGCATGCAGTTTCAAACATGCAGTTTCACCTAAGATTAACATGTTTGTAACAATGTAACAATGGATGTAACATTTTTTTTTTTTTTTAAATAAATCATTCAATTCTCCTTCTCTACCAGCTTCAGGCAGGTGAGAAGACTTTTTTATGGGGCGGACTACACACAAAAAATGTTTTGTGCAGGCTGAGTCATTAGTATCACCAAGAAAATGTGGCATGAATAAATCTTGATAGTCAGATGTCCAAATGTTTATGGTCTTAAAGGAAATGCCATTGTTGAAGTATTTTTGAAAAGTTTCTGAAGAGTTGCAGGTTCACACTAGGAGAAATTATATTTTTAGTTGTCTGGGCTGGATTTTTCTATAAAAATATTAACCAGATCTAGATTACTCATATTTTTGGAAAAAAAATTAACTGATGTTTATCCATGTAAAACCTGCTGCCGTGTTAGTAGCACATAACTATGTGGTTGCTATGTTGTTCTTGATTGTTGCTTCTTGGCTCAAACCAAAAGAGATTTACGCCCCAATGAGTTGTGTGCCAATTTGTGCATATATTGTAATGAGCAAAAGTGATGCTCTAATAAAATACTGATAATTAATTCAGTGCTTTTACCTTCTGTGTTTACCTTCACATTTAGGGAATGGGCTGCTCCATTCTCCATTTGACTGACAGGTGATTTCTCTCTGCCCTTTTAAAATCAGTCCTTGTTCATTGCATGAAAATGTTAAATTATATCCAGGTTTGACCGGACCCTCAAGATCAGGGAATCGCTCCATTTTGATGTTGTTCTCAGTTGTGTTTAGATGACATGTAACATCTAGAAAGAGATGAAATACTAGTCATCGCAGTGTTCTCCATCTGGACTTATTTGTCCATTCATAAGAAACACCCAGTTGCTGATCTGTCATGTAGCAAAACACAGCAACATCATGACGCCCAAAACAGTTGTGTAGTGTGAAAGGAATAGGGATCCAACAAATTTGAAAATCATAATATGAGATGAAGAAAGACAGCAAACTAAATGATTTAATGAATAATGACTACTAATAATGCTGAATAATTATTAGTAGTCAGTAAGGCAGTTGTTAAATTTAGGTACTGGGTAGGAATAGGAGTGTAGAACATGGTCATGCAGAATATGTGCTTTGTAAGTACTAATAAATAGACAATATGTTATGAATAGGCATGCTTATAAGCAGCTAGTTAATAGTGAGAATTGTTCCCTATACTAAAGTGTTACCAAATAATGCAATTCATTGTCATTACCTTTTTTTGATTCATTTGACTTTTTTGATGTTTTAAAATTGTAATTGATGCATTTTTATACATTACATAATAAAAAAAAAAATACATTCTTAAATATTCAAAACAAATATATTACTGCAATATCTTCATACCACATCTGGGATATGGATAATCCCATTTTCCATTTGACAGACATTCAATTGTTTGTTGTCCGTTCATCTTCAGGTTCACATCTGTGCATTGAAAAACTAAAATGTGTCCAGGTTTATAAGGTGAAACGATATCTGGATGTCCAGTTAAAATGTAAACATTGACGAGTTGTTCACCCTCACAGGTAACTTCTGTAGGTGAAGAAATAACCATGAAATAATCATAAAAAATAGCTGTTAAAGTTTTATTATTTTACATTATTTTAGTATAATCTTAAACCCATTTTGGATTTTATGGTCCATAAGCTTTCATGGAAAAACATAAAAACCAATATACAAATGTAGGCATTTTAAATAAACATGACATATGAACATGGTATCTTTTATTGTACAATATATTGTCCTGCACAGACAAGCCAAGATTAGGCTTAGTAAAATGATGACATTTACATTTCTTTTATGTTATGGAAAAAAAAAAAAAACATTACTAGTGTGCAGTTTTAAGATATGTCAGTGCAAGTTGCTTTTAATTAGGACAGCTCAAACATGCAGTTTAGTTTGGCTGTAAAACCAGGCAACTGGAAATTAAAATATTTGATTTAGCTACTTTGTGTATCATTGTGTTACCTTGAGCTTTTGTTGAGACATCCATGATCATTAATAAAAGAAAGAGAAATCGCTTATAATCTTTCATTTTAAGCTGTAAAACATGACAGATGGCTTAGTGTAGTTTACAAAGCTACTAAACAATATTGACTCTATCACCTACCAAATATATAGTATTTAAAAGCTGATTCACTGTCCTTATTTAACAAAAATCAATGCATAGATTTCCTTAATGGTAAACATGAATTAGTACTGATGAAAAACTCTGATTACCTGTTTTCCAAAAGATGTAATCATTAACTCTTAAGAGTGGTGGTGAAATGAATATCTGAAGCCTGTGTAATGTAGCTGAAAGCAACTGTCCCCTTTCCTCCACCCCACCACACAGGAATCAGCTCCACCCCCAGCCCCCGTCCTGGGCTTAATCGAATTGTAACTATTACCACAAACAAAAAATATTTTTAATCATTTGTGAACAAAATTTATTTATTAGTTGAAAGAGTCTAAAAAGAGTATGTTATATGGACCTTTTTAATTCTGAAAGCATGGCATGTCATTACAGTTATTACATATAAACATTAAAAGGTCATAAAAATGCATATACATGTTAAAAGTTTTTAATTGAACTCAGTACAATACAAATGCTCAGTTATCTAGCATTAAGCAGGTTAATGTCGTTTTCATACATAAACATTTTAAACACATTGCTTTTAGTATTTATTTCCCTCTATTTAGGGATCTCACGCTGTGTCCTCTAGTGGATGCTTTGGGGACTGCCGTCAGCAGGACTGGTGTCTGAAGCATGTGAAAAAACTCCAGTCCTATTGGTCCACGTAGCCTGTGATGTCATAGGTAGGTGCCCGTAGTATAAAAGTGCATCCTCAGATGCATCCAAGCCCAGGATTGCATATCTCAACTTGCCTGCCATCTTCTTCTTTGGAGTCAGACACAGCTGAAATCTCTGCACGCCATCCACATTTCAGGGGTGCTCAGTTGTGCAGCTGATATGCTCTCATGACAGCTTACTCTCTCTGGAGAATAGCAACTCCATCCCCAGGTGGTCCCGCCAATCTGAAGTTGATTCAGAGAAGCCCAGGTAGACCTGCTTGCTTCCCATGAGTCCTTCCACTGCCAATTGTATTACTCCCTGACTGAGCCCCCCCTCAGCATGGATGCACTGGCACACAGCTGGCCCTGGGGCCTTTGCAAGTATGCGTTTCCTCAGTGAGCCTTCTCGCACAGACACGGCAAAGTCAAGGAAGAAGAGGAACAGGTCTTGCTGGTTGCGCCTTACTGGCCCACCCAAAACTCGCTTTCCTCGTGACAGCCCCGACTGGGCGGCTTCCCAGAAGATCATTCTTTCTCAGGTGCAGGGCACCACATGGCACCCACATCCATATCTGCGGAACCTCCACGTGTGGCTCCTGGATAGGATGCGGCAGATTTAAGTGATCTGCCACTGGCGGTGGTAGACACTATCATTAAAGCCAGAGCTCATTCCACCAGGTGAGCTTATGCCTTGAAGTAAAGTCTTCTCCTTGGCCATTCTTCACTGGGACTCTACCTCAGTCTCTGTGTTTTTTGACTTCTCCTGGGACTCACCATCTCCCTCCAACCGTGGCTCCTCCCTCCATCAGTTTTCTTCTCATATCTGGACCTGAGTTTGTTTTATTAAAGAACCTGTTGTCTGTGGAACCTGTTTGAACCTTATTCATCATCCTCATCTGAACCTGA
This sequence comes from Labeo catla, assembly GCA_012976165.1. Classification (NCBI taxonomy): domain Eukaryota; kingdom Metazoa; phylum Chordata; class Actinopteri; order Cypriniformes; family Cyprinidae; genus Labeo; species Labeo catla. Next base: position 101,268 of record VONZ01001018.1, on the reverse strand, counting down.
CTGTGACAACATGAGGGAGTTGCTTTTCTCTTGTATATGATTAGTCCAGCTTCAAAACATTGATTAATGTGAGCTTGGGTCAGTTGGAACTGCTGTCGTGACACATTTGACATACTCAGCAAACTGAACCATTGCAAAGCAAATACTCTGTGCAAACATGAAGTGCTCTTTGTATGGGAAGATCAAATACAAAAGTACTGGAACTGATGTTGTTGAAGTTGGGTGAAGCAAAGCTGTGGATGAAATAAAATCATTTGCTAGGACTTTCTGCTGATCACATCTCAGCAATTTATGAAAGGCTGATTATATAACGTTTTTTTTTTATTAAATGACATAATTTTTCTCTTGTTTGTTTGTCAACAGAGCTGATTCTTATAGTTTTCAATGTCTCAGTTTCCTAAACATTTACTAGCACATGGTGGGTTGTTACCTACCTAGAACAGCTGGAAAGTTACATAATGCATGTGCAGTGGCTATAAATTGATTTAAATTTCAAATATGAAGATGTCTGTGTATTTTATATTTATTTTTTTAAACATATTAAACACTATGACAATAGAATCAAATAAAAACAATTAATCTCATGATCTCTTTGGAAAGTAGAATGGATTTTTTTTTTAATTACAATTTTAATAAAATCAAGTTTATTTCATTACCTTTTGAAACTTAGAAGGGGTAAATTTGAGCAGATGATCATCAAAGCACACTTCCACAATACATTCAGCATCTGGATCATATTTGTGTATCAACCATATTCACAAAACTACCGTTTTCGGTGACTTCAAAATCAATAGTTTGATCGCTGGCAGCTTATTCACCACATCCACCATCAAATGTCAGTGACATTTATATTTTATGGTGTACAGTAATTGCTCTGCAGTATAGAAATTCAAACCAGTTCAATTTTTGTTGATGATATTCTTTTGTTTTATGCCTGTGGTAATTACGAGTGAAACATCACATCATTATTGTCTATTAAACAGTGTCCTCGAGGAATAATTGAGTCATTGAATATCTAAATATTTTAAGCAGAAAAAAATTCATTAATACACACCTCGGGTCTCTAGTGACCCTGTACACTTTTTATAAAAAATGAATCAGAAACAGACATTCTTTTAAATTGTAATGTTTTTTTTTTTTCTCGTTATATTATTTATAATGAATAGATTGAGGAATACTAAGAAAGTTAATGTCTAACTTTAAAAAATGAAGGAGGGAGAGGGTAGTGAATGACGTCCCAGGTCGCTAAAGACCCGAGGTATGCATTTAAGGGTTAAGTAGACATTTTACATTTTTCAGTTCAGTTCAAATTAATTTGTTCCAGCAATAAGTATTACTTACACTCTAAAAAATGCTGGGTTAAACACAACCCAATTTGGGTTATTTTGGCAACCCAGCGCTGGGTCAGAAAGGGACTAACCCAGCGTTGGGTTGTTTTGACCCAGTGAGTTGGGTTGGTTTTTTATGGTTTAAAATTACTACACTGCTAGGCCAAAATGAACCCAAAATTGAGCTAGGCATTAAATCTACAAATCTTGTTCATTTTAAAATCACTTTAACACACACAGAATGACTATCAAAAGATAAATATTTATTAAAAACTACAACAAGAGAAAACATTCAAAATTAACATGCATGTGAAAAGAAATGCAGAAAAAGTATGGCATTAGCAGGTACAGAATTTATAAATGAAGCACTGAACATTTGCTGACTATAACTGTTACTTTTTTGGTGAATTTTGTATATTGTATAAAACTACTAAACACTATTTTACAATAATTGTACAATCAGTTAATCGTTCTCATCAATAGTTGTTTTTTTTTTTTTTTTTTTACACAAACTATTCTGGCATGACAGTACACTAATAAACAACAACATTAACACTGATATTATAACATTTAACACAAGCAAATGTGTAAAGTACTGTGAGCATGTGTATGTGTGTGAACTCCATTTCTACTAAACACAGAACAAGTATTTGACATTTTGTTTTTACAGACTATATACTTACTATTTGTTTCAAAGTCCATGAACACATACAGAACATGCATCACTGCCAATTTTCATTATCTCTTTAAGATAATTGATGTAGTCATGAAGAAGCCCCATCAGCTCAGCAAAGGCGTGCAACATCGTTTAAATTACCCAGGGCAGCCTCCTCCTTTAAAACCACTGTTGCATCAGTTTGGGGGAAAGATCATTTCTCCTCTTTGTCCAGCATTCATCCCAGTCACCACCTGCTCTTCATCAGTGGCCTAAAAGAGAAAAACTTTTCAAAAAGAAAACATTTAGTTAAAATTTAACCATTTTCAAACAGAGGTGCATCCAATTCTGTAAGGATAGGTAACTAGACTATTTTATAATTTCAGCCATATTGTGTGGTTGTTTATTGTCTTTGTCTACCACGGTGCTCTAGAATAATACAATAGCAGACAACGGTAACATTTATTTTCTAAAACATAATTCCCATCAATCTTAAAAGAATGAAGCTCTCTTATGTCTCTGGCCTTTTAACATCTACATAAAACATTCGTTTACACTTAGTCAAAAAAAAAAATAAATAATAATAATAATAATACTAACATGAAATTATGACCTTTACTTGCCTTAAACCATCTTTCCCTCTCTTATGAAGAAGCTAAGAAGATCGATTCCTTACTCCGAAGTTGGTTTGAGTTCTGCAATGAAAAACACGGACATCAATGGTTTAATTAAAATGTGAACAAGTCATCATACTATTGTTGTATCAAAATGTGAAGTAAACAGACAGGAGACAACAGAATGTATTTTCTAAAATAACTCACATCAATCCTGAAAGAATGAAGCTCTCATATGTCTCTGCCTTTCAACATCTACAAAAAAGCAAACATTCTTTTACTAATAGACACACATATTGAATGATGACTTTACATTTTTAATCTTTACTTACCAAAAATCTTCCTTCACTCACTTCCATCTGCACTGGTGACGTCTGGTGAACAAGACGTGCGTGCTCTTTCTCGGGTCTGTGTTCCTAACCCAGCACTGCTGGGTTATAAATTAAGACCAGTTTTTAACCCAAATTGGGTTAAATCAACCCAGTGTCCTTACCCAGCAGTCTCAACCCAGCATTTGGGTTGAAAAAAACAACCCAGCATCTTTTAGAGTGTACCTTGGCTTATAATAGAGGTAATATATTAGTCAGTTCAAACTCTTAAATTAGTAAAACAAACCTGTGTAAATAAAATGGGAGGAAATAGCTGAAAGTAAAAAGAAGCCAAACTCACTGAAATAGTTTGAATGCCAAGCTTTATTCTGAAGCAGCGATTACACAATGTCATTATCATAATATGTAACAAACAAGTATATTTAAGTATCAAGCAAGTGTGTGTGTTTGTTTGTGTGAAGTTAATATTTAATATTTTTATATTATGTTTCCCAAGGTTAGATTATAAAGTTGCAAAGTTTTTTGCACCAAAACGGTAAACCATAACAGAAAGCTGATTCACTTATTAAACATGTAACGCCAAGCCAGCAGAGGGAGCCCTCACCCTAGTACTGCCTACATGCTCCCTCTGCTGCTTCTACTGTCACTTCCTGTTTGGGACTATTTATAGTCTGACCATGTGCTCACTACTTTGCGAAGTATTGCCAGTTTCACCTGCCTTACCGAGCATTCTTTATTACTCTGTTTGATTACCTGTTGCTGTCTTGCTTTGTTTTTGGATTATTGAGTTTACGGATTAACCCTGTCGGATTGTTTGCTGGATTGGACTGACTTCGCAGCATTTGACCCACTGCCTGTGTTATCACTCTGCTGCTTGGATTACGTTTACGTTTTTGGACTGCTTTTCCGGTTATTGACCCTCTGCCTGTTTCAACGTGTATGTGTGCTGTTGTTTGTAATAAACTTCTGCAATTGGATTCTAACCAGTCCCTCCAGGATTTCGCGGGATTTTTTTGTGATTGTTGCGGCCTAAAATGCCAGATTTTGCGGCAGCTTTTTCAAAAAGTTGCGTTTTTTTAGACAGATTTTTCTCAACAGCATTGCATTACCTTATGATTTCACAAACATGTTATGAATTTTTTAAGTGTTCTTTGCAAGCTTACTCCCCCAAAGCACAAGAATTCAAAAATTCTGGCAAAATATGTTTTATTTGCTCATCAGAATAAAGTGCAAAGGCTATTTTTCAACCCTGACAATTCATGGGCAAAAAATATAAGCCCATTTCTTTTCAATTCAACTTGACATTGCCCAGTGTAAACAAGTATGAACCAACTGGATGTTCCTCCAACATAAAATATGAAATGCAGTGAATCAGTTGCATTAGAATAAAGTGCAAAGGCTATTTTCAGCCCTGACAATTAATGCGCATAACAGAAGTTTCAAAAAGAATAATCTTGTGATAAAATAAATTGTTTCATTAAATAAAAAAGCCCATTTCTTTTAAATTCAACTTGACATTGTCCAGTGTGAACAAATATGAACCAACTGGATGTTCTTCCAACATAGCATATGAAATGCAGACTAAAACACGTCAACAATCAAATCATTCATTAGAATGGTAAGACAAGTTCATTCTTCAACGCTAACTTCCTAAGTATCCAAACTGTCCTCCACTTCATCCTCAGAGTCGGGCCCACAATCGATCTTGAGCTCATCCCTCTCAAACACTCCACTAGTGAGTCGCTGATTGTGGTAAAAGAAGACCAAGGCTTTGAGGTTGCTGTTAGTGATTGATCTTCTTATGCTTGATAGCACAAGCTTGTAAAGGCTGTTGCTTCTTTCAGCATCTGCTGAGTTCACGATGACATACTTGTATCGTTTGGCTAAGGCACTGAGGACCGGAAGTCTCTCGAGAAGCCCATCCCAAAACACATCTAGATCTACCACTCCACATGCTGACGCTTTGAGTGCTGCTGGACCCAGGCGTTGGAAGTAGGCATCAAACTCATCATTGGGGACAGCACTGAAGCCTGGGATGTGTGTGTAGCCAGAAACACTGTCCTCCATGAATGAAATGTAACGAGGGTAAAACACTCTGACTTCTCGAAGGAAGTTGATGGCAGGTTGTCCCTCTGACATGTACTTGGTGAGTTTTTCCTCTGCATTGCTGTACGCTAGATGCACTAAGTTGAGGATGTGTGTTTTGGTCGCATGATGGACATCAAGCCCTTCAAAGTGCTCAGCACAGGATTCATACTGTAACTCCTTGTTTGCAGTAAAGTTCATCTGTAGATCCTCGAAGTAGTCAAAAACCTTGGTGGTTATAGGTTTCCTGCTCTGAAAGATGTCAAGTAGCTGTAGAATACGTTCACACTTATCTGCCATGATGCTGAGCTGAACCTGGAGACACTGAGCCATGTCTTCATTCTGTAGCATCTCATGTAGTCTCTCCACAGACTGCGGTGCACTGCTGCCACTCACCTGTGAATAGAATTAAAACAGAATTTAGTCCTGCTTCAACGCAATTTACATAAGCAAATCCAAAAGCAAAAACTTTAACATGTTTATTAGGTCACATGCTAGTGTAAACTGGGATGAATTGGAAACTTGTTATCATTGTGAGAATTTGTACTGAAAGGAGGAAGAGTCTTACCTTTATTTCCATCTCTATGAACTCCTTGTAGAGTTTAAAGTGCTCTGAGTGGTATTGCACCGCACTGAACCAGGAGTTCCACCGTGTAGCACAGGGATTTGGAGCCATGGTTGCCTTTTGTCTGGTAGGATGTTTTCCTGACATGAACTGGAGGTATCTTCTTTTTCGAGAGCCAGCATGGTAAAACATCTGCGAAAAGCTGAGCATGAATGCATTTAGCTGGTCAAAAGGTCTGCGGAAGGCATCACCGATGAGGTTCATTATGTGGGCCATGCACGTAACGTGCAGTGAGTTTGGGAATAAAGACTGCAAAGCAGCTGTATATGCTTTCTTCATGTAGGTTGCATTGTCGGTGTCAAAAACAATGACATCCTCATTTGCTATGTCATATTCCTGCAGACACTTGACCACAGACACTGAGACAGTTGAGTGGTTGCACTGCTCTAGGAAGACGGTGTCTGCCAAGTAGGCCAGTATTCTCCCAGATTCATCCTTTTCCAAGGGTGCAATGAGAATGTTTAGAACACATCTCCCCTCTACATCTGGAGTCTCATCAAATATGACTGCAACAGGCTTTTTGGCTAAACGTTTTCTGAGTGCCTCCTTTTCTTTCAGGTAAACATTGCCTAGGTATTTTTCTTGCAGCTGGTGAAATCCAGGAATGGCTCCTCCATTCGTTACATTTTCAAAAAGAAACTTCCTCATTGCTGGGTGGTCACTTTTGGAGAGTGGAATATTCAAGGCAGTACATGTGGCAACCCAGTCTTCACATATCTTAGGAGACAAAGAGTAAACAGAACATGCATATTTGTTAATGACATTAAACAATTACTGTCTCCAGTACAGCCCAATGCACAATGTTAACCATTTTGTTTCTAAAAGACTGACCAGTACAAAACTTTAAAAATGACCCTGCTTAGAACACTGTTTAAAGCAGGGGTCACCAGTGTGGTGCCCATGGGCACCAGGTAAGCCCAAAGGACTGAATGAGGTTGCCAACAGGCCAACTGTAAAAATAGCACAACTCACCAGTGAGATGTGTACAAAAAAAAAATTGTGATAGTGTCTTCACTCACTATCACTATTATCTCCTCTTTATTCTTGCATTACTTGTCCACACATATGGTCACTTCCTTGGTAACATTATTATTAGTTCATGCTTCACCCTTACAACTCTTATATATTTATGTTCTGTAACTAATTTAGCTTTTACTGTCATGTTTTAATCTTTATTCAGGAGCAGCAGCAGCAGGAATACTGATATCAATCAGTTTGTCAATTTTCCTTTTCCCAAGTTTTATTTTTATCATTTTATTATGCAAACTGAAAACTAATTTATTTACTTTATGGCCTTGTCCTGTTGTCTAAGTCATTAAAAAACGTTTGTTCTTCGAAAGGTTTCACTTTTCTGACAGCTCGGGGTTTGTTTGGAACCAGTGCCATATATTGAGAGTTACGACACTCTTTGAATTCGCCGGCACGCAGTCACGTGGTTCATGTAGCTCTAAAAAGTTGCAAACAGCTCGGCGCTGTCAGTCGGTTTGAACGGGTCCTGGGGGAGGCAGCTCAAAAACGTAATTTTTAATTAGAGCACTCTGTTTGGAACTATTGAGGGCTCCATGAGTCACGTGACCGCTCATACAGCAAAGTCAATGGTTGTCACAACTCTGAGTATATCCAATGCTCTGGGTTTAACGAGGATCAGTTATGCCCCCCCCCCTCCCCCTGGCGGCTTTCTGCACGCTCTGATCACATGCAGATCTGACAGCAGACAACCGCTGCTTCCTCAGGAGGCTGCAGCGCAGGTTCAATTAAGAAAAAATCATGTTGTCCCCGTAAAATATTTAGACTTTTAGCATTTTGTTGCCGCGGCGCCACGGCTAAGTCTATGTAGGGGAAACACTGGAATAAATGATTGATGAAACTACCCTGTGAAAGCATGAAAAATAGTTTTGTTAACTGCCCCTCTCAAACTCGCTAGCACTATCACCTTTGCCCACGCAAGGCCTGCCTGACAACTGACAAAAGCAAACCACCACAGACCTAGTTTTACAAACGTTATAAAGTTTTGTTGTTTACCTTGTTCCTTTCGCTGCTTGCGATGGATTTGCGAGCAACAGCTTCGGTGATAGTCACTTGCCGTGTCGGCTCTTGCACGGACATCCTTCTGGCATGTTTTGCTGTAGAGAAGTGTCGGTCAAGCGAGGATTTTCTTTTGTGTTCCACGACAATGTTGCACACAGTGCAAAATAGTTTCCCTCCACTTTCATGGAGAACATTAGGAAATTGCTTTGCACGGTCTTTCGCAGTGATATTTGTAGGTAAGTGTGATGTATTTGCGCTCATGCCTGCTTTCTCTGATAAAGAAGTCCTTCTGTGTGAAAATAATGCCGCGTGCAGTGACGGACCAAACTGATTGGTCGAATTTGCGGTAAAGTCGCGGTGATTGGATGAAATTGCAAGGCCGCAAATAAATCACGGGGATTGGCTGAATTTGCGTGAATTGGAGCGATCGCAACATCGCGAGTTTCTGGAGGGACTGGCTTTTGTATAAGACTGAAGGGCTTCATTCTGCGATAGCAACCGGCTGGATGTACATTATCCTGCTTATTACACGGCTTCTTGCCACCAAAGTAAATAATTAGAAATAAAACATTGATCTGAGTTGAAATATTTGAATGCAATGCTTCCATTATGAAAGCAGTTGCTAAGAAGCAGCAAGTTCAAACTAGACCCTGATAGCACACATACATCACAGAGACGTCTATTTGACGTCTGCATTTACATCTGCAAGATGTATTTTTTAGAGTGTTTGCTCATCTGCAATACGTCTATATGACATTTCCTATCAGATGTCAAATAGACGTCTATTAGATGTCTTTAAAAGCCCAAAAATATAACTTAAAAAAAATAGAATGTTTATTAGGGATGTGACGAGATCTCGTGGCACGAGACCAGTCAGATCTCACGAGATCTCGTGACGATTTCCTCGGAAACATATTGCAGTGTTTACATTAGAGCTGCACGATTAATCCTTAATATATTGAGATCTGGATTCAAACACCCACACGATTTAGTTATGTTATGTCTATTAGGACTGTTTCACATCGCGTCAGTGGAGCGTGAGAAACAGGTTTTGTCGCTGCCCATGTTAATGAATCAGAGGGTCGGGGTAAATCTGAACTTAGAAAGAGCAACACAAACAGTCTTTTTAACCACATTATAGTCATTATTTTTGTGTTACAGACATTTAAATATTAGAAGTACTGGGATAAAAGTTTATAGTTTGGGTACAAACACGTATTGTCTACAGTAGCGATCAAAACGAAAGTATTTTAACACGTGTATGTATTGTAACGCTTATCTCTTCCGCGAGGAGGTGGCGACTACTGCCCGTTTAAAAAAAAAATATGTCATTGAATCATTCATTTGGGAGATTTCAATAGTCAAACAAGACTTAATGAATTGAGATACTGACTGCTTCGTTGAATGTTTTTTATTTATTTTATTTTTTTATTTTGTTTAAATGAACATATGTTTTTAAAAGACTTAAGCAATGAACAGTTTGTCAGAACCACTAGTAAATTACTTTATTTTGTTTAGATTCGTGAGAGAATCATGGTCTCCAGTTTATTAAAAACAACTGTGATTCTCAATTTATTCAGAATCGTAAAGTTCTAATTTAAATGTTGTTTGTTACTGCATATAATTGATTACAATGGAAGTTTAATTTCATAGTTCAAAATGCACCTACATTTCTTTGCATTTTGTATTTTTCAGTTGAATAAAACACTATTTTCCCTATATATTTCATCATTGAGAATTTCTTAAGAAAAGTTTAAAAATCTCGTCTCGTCTCATCTTGTTCTCGTGAACCCAGTCTCGTGTCTCGTCCCATCTCGTGGGATAAGTGTCTTGTCACACCCCTAACGTTTATGATTTAGAATGTATGTAAAACTGACATCTTACAGACGTCTGTCAGATGTTTGTAAACAGCAGATGCTTTCCAGATCAAGTGATCGTTAACAGACATCTTGTAGTTGTATGTGTGATATCTGTGGATGGATGTTTAAGGGAGTCGGTGCAATCATACCACAACATTTCACCACATAATTATGACAATAAAAAAATATTGATTTTAGATGAAAATGTTTCAAAATCTTACCAGTTTGTTAGTTATCTTATAATCCATAACAGTGTACAAAACAATCATCTCAAAATGGCAGCAGCTACATTTGTATAGCAAGAGAGCGAGTCCACGATACCAGGATAATATAATTAATTAAATAATTGTAACCATTATTATATTGAATTGAGTTTTAATATTGTATTAGCCAACCAAACTGCGATCATCAGCGATTTCATCAGCGATCTGCCTACCCTTCGTCTGCCTCCAATAACCTCCTTTGCAAAAGAGACAATTCCTACATCCAGCTAAGTTTAATACTGCACACCGTACCTCTGCTTAATAAACTGTCTTTACTATTTACCTGTCTGCCTCCTTCTGTTGTGTGACACAAACGCAAAGCTTCCATAAAGAAAAAATGTTCCCAGTAAGCAAACAACTGCAGGCAGTTACCCGGATGAGCCTGTGTTATTAGTTTTTACCGGTTGTTATCTGGGAATATCAAACCTTGGAATGCGGTGACTGACCAATCAGAATTCAGTATTCCATGGAGCCGTGTAATAAGATATGATAAAATCTGATATGATAAACATGTATTATATAATGCAATATGTTATAATAAAAGTTGTTTATCCAGTGCAAACTTGTCATGGTGCTGCTTGCTAGGTTGTTTTGTGATGTTGCTAGTTTGTTCTTGTTGGTTGCTAGGTAATTGCTTCTTGGCTCAAGTGAAGAAAGACTTGTGTGCTGATAAGTTTTGTACCAAACATTAGCATCTACTTTAATATAAGTATTAGTGATGATTGCAGAGACTGCTAATAAAACTTAACTAAGTAAACCTGTGACCATACCTATACATCTCGGGAATGGGGCGCTCCATTTTCCATCTGACTGGCAGGTGATTTCTCTTTCTCCATTTAATCTCATCCCTTCTCCAGTGCACGAAAAAGTTACCCTGTGTCCAGGTTTGACAGGGCCTCTACTATTCTCAGTTTTTAAGTCTTCTGTGTTCCACTGTACAGGACATGTTACCTCTAGAGAAAGGAGACAACTGGTCACATATTTACCTACATTTATAATTTATGTGTTCCAGTGTTTGAAAGTAACTGTGTCAGTAACTTCCACTTGTGGTATATCATAACAATATGATTTTTGTCATATGGCATTGGACAAGCAGTGTTACAGTAAGGAAAACCAAAACCATAGCAAGGAGAGACAAAAGATCATTTCATTTGATAGAAAACATTCCAAATTTAAAAAATACAAAATAATAATAATAATAATAAATAAATAATAATAATGAAAGTGTGCTCAAAGGAAATTTTTACTTATCTTTCTTATTTGACATGCAATATCTTAGGAAGAAAACAAGTTAGGAGAAAAAAATATATATTTTTGAAGTTCCTCATGTGAACTGCATTTGAAATGAATGGGGTGGAAATGGACTGAAACACTCATTTGTATTACTTCTAAACCTTTTTCAAAGTGCAGTTGCATCTGCAGTGGTAGGTCTGGTGGAAATTACTTATATTTAAGTTTTAACTTGTATTTAAGTTTTATACTTACCTATTTATCAAAAATGTCCTTAAACCTACACTAAAAGTTTCTTTTTTAGTTTTATTTAGTAACTTTCAGGAGGGTGTACTCATTTTTGCAACACAACATTTTAGCACTTTGATAAGAAAACATTTTGACATTCTTCTTTGGTAATTGATCAAGCAGGCTTGCTGGAACATTGTATCTCCAAAGAATCCTAACATGTCTTCTAAGTAAAGAGTAATTGTTGAATTTGGTAAGTTTTAACTGGTTCAAATTAAGTATCAAATCCAAGTAATTACACGTTTTTTTAACAACACTGTTCAAATACGTAATGTAATATGCCTACACAAAATATGAACATAAGCAACTTAAGTACAATATATATTATAACAAATACCTGCAGATGGCCTGCTGATGTTTCACTTTACAGCATTATTCAAGGACGTTTAAATCCATTTATTGTAATATCTGGTCACATGCAAACTCAGAATGAGGGTTTATACTTTTATTTTGAAATCACAATGTACAACAATTTGCATATTTAGAAATATGTTGATGTATTGTCCTGTGTAGGCAAAGGTTTATAAATGATTTACATTACACATCTAGTGAGATGAACGTTAATCTACCCAAACTCACAGCACGTGAGTGCTGCACGCTTGCAAATGATAAAAGTGCAACATAAAGCATGTCAGACTTTATATACTTTCCCAAACGCACGGAATTGGAAACTTAAACAAACAGCACGTGCAATAAAACGATATAATGCAAGCACTATCAAAGGTTTTACCACAAAATCAACTTTATACTGACATCGCAAGACCGCTTTTTTTTACCTCAAGGAGTATCATTGTCATGTTTAATATTGCGCAATCTTGTGCGCTCCCGAATTGACTCTGTATTTCATTCAGATGCGCTGCATTGTTAATTTTGCCTGAAAAGATTGTTGTATTGAAAAAAATAATTAACACTACACTCTTAAAAATAAAAGTACTTCACAATGCCATAGAAGATCCTTTTTTTGTTTAAATGGTTCCATAAAGAACCTTTAACATGTGAGGAACCTTTCTGTTTCACAAAAGGCTCTTTGTGGCGAGAGAAGGTTCTTCAGATTATAAAAAGGTAAGACAGAGATGGTTCTTTAAAAGAACCTTTTGACTGAAAGCACCTTTATTTTTAAGAGTGTAATTTCATATATACTTCCTTTCAAGAATGCCTTTCAAGTACCTTTTCAAAAATATAGCTGTTTTCGAGGGTTTTTCAGGACTTCCCTCCTTAAAAATAACAGCTAAGACCAGCCTAAGCTGTTTTTTTTTTTTTCAGCAGGGTTAAAAAAGGCAAATTCAAGTACTTCAAGCACTTTAAGCACCTTGTACGAACGCTGTGCTCCATCTTCCATGATCGTGCATGTTTGATGAACGTACGAACGAAAACGCCACATGAATGCTACATATACTCTGTTACAATTACAAACAAGTGGGGTTTTATGTGTTAGCTTATAATAACTCCATGAGGAATATAAGTGAGGGATTATGGTGAGTTTGGGCTCTTTTTAACTGGGATATTCTGCTGAAAATAATGTTGTGCTATTTTCCACAATATGAGAAAAAACCCATGTGAAAGCGACCTTTGTTTTTTACTTAGTTACAGCCTCGTCTGTGGGGTTTTATGTGTTGTAACTACACAAGGAATATCTTCAGATCTAAGTGACGGGTTTTGGATTAAAGTTTGGGCTATTCGGGACAATGTGCTGAAAATAATGCTGTGCTAGTTTACATGACCTGTGAATGTTTTGAAAAGTTACAAGCAAAAAGGTGACATAAATGCTGCATCCATGTGTTATTTACATATGGGTCTGGGGGGGCTTCACGTACAAAAACTCGCTCAAGTTTAGTCAGAGCCCAAAGCCCTTGTTGTAAGAGCTTTCAAATGATATATGACACATGACTATCTGAGCTGTGTGATATTTTTGCCATATGGTTATTGTTTTTACCATGTACTGTAATATTTCATAAATTCTGAAATTATATCATTGCTGAGTTATGATTATTAATTTTCTTCGATACTAAGCGATGCCTAGCAGTGGTACGCTCTGATGTAAAGGGATAACGCAGCCTAAGATTGCATATGTAAGTCTGCAGCCAGACCCTACTGGGACTGTATTTTAGTTCATCATGTGTTTCATGGTATGTGAATAATGGCAATAAGAGTAACCACACTTAGTAAAAAATCTGAATAATGAAAATCACACGTATGGTGAGTGAAGAGTTTTGCTTGTGTCATGTAAACGTTATAGTGCAGTCAAGTCTTTACTCTGATTATTGGTGCACATGTAAATGTAACCAATGATAAATGTAGCAACTGACTGAGCAAAATGTGACAACTGATATAATTGAATTTAAAAAGATATTAATATTCCACAGCAGAACATACCAGTACAGAGTGGGTTTGGTCTCCATCCGTCTTGTGTACATGTGGCCATTTCTGCCGTTTCATGATATCCCTGCTCACAAGTGTAAGATTGTTTTTCTCCCAATTTACTTTTCCCCCTTAAGGATGATCTAGACACATGCGGATCTTGTGGATTTTCACATGTAATCTCTGAAACAACATTCACATGCTTTTAATAACATGCAATAAATTCATCAGCAAATCCAGAAGTGTTTCTCTATAATCTTACCTTGACAATCAGGCTCATGGTCCCACTGTCCATTATATTGGCATGTAAATGATTTTGTGGTTTCTTTTGTAAAAAAGAAGTAGTGTTTTTCAGAGCAGATGATCTCCACACGTTCTCCAGCTCTAAAAAGAGTCTTTCCCTCTGGGTTGATCTTTTTTACTCCAAATGTGGTTGACTTCAGCTCACAGGTTACTTCTGTACAAGACATAATTATGCAGAACTAATGGTAAGAAACGAAGCATCAAATATCTGTGAAACCAGATTTAAATGCTTTGTCTTTTGCAGATGACATATAATTCTGACTATTTTTTTTTTTTTAGTATCCTAAAATGAAAAGAAAAATCCAAATGATAAAACATCTTGAATTTGTAATCATTGTAGTAAGCAGTTAACTTTTGTTGTTGCCTAATAATAATGCTCAGCTGTCACACACTTTGCATGTGAGTGCTATTACAAACAAACAAACAAAAAACATCATCTTAAAATTTATATTATTGTTATGTTATATTTAATGCATTATTATTTAATTATCATAGCATTAATACTTATTTAATTTGTAGTTATTTTGTAGTTGGTCTGGGCTTTTTTATTATTTATTATTATTATTAATATTTTTTTAAATGACATGAGACTTTGTGACTTCCTGTCCTCACCTGACCTTCCCAAAAACTCACCTTGGCATGTTGGTGTTTCTCCCCATGTTCCATTGCGACAGAAAACCATACTTTCTCCGCTGATTAAGAATGAGTTTCGACATATATATGTTACACTTGATCCATCTACATAGAGGTCTTCAGGTTTAGATGTTATGACTGCGTTTTCCACCTTTGGAGGAATGTCACAACGCACACCCTCTGAAAAATATGAAATGTTTTGAAATCTGTGAACTCCAATAAGACTGAGATTATTGTTGTTGATAGATTCTGTTGTCCAGCCCACTGTATGCAGTCACACAAACATGAAATAAGAGTTTATACACACACACACACACACACACACACGTTTGTTTTTGTGAATTGTGGGGACTTTCCATAGACTTCTATAGATTTTATACTGACCAAATGATATTGTCTATCCCCTAACCCAACCCTAACCCTAAACCTAGCCCTCACAGAAAACATGTTTGCATCGTTACACTTTCAGATAAACATCATTTACTATGTTTAATAATTTTTTTAACATTGTCAAAACTTTCAGGTTTTACTATCCTTGTGGGGACATTTGGTCCCCACTATGTAGCAAAAACAAGTACACACACACACACACACACACACACACACACACACACACAGAAAGAGAGAGTCTCTGTGACCCTTAGCAGCAGCGGCAGCAGATGCAGAAAACGCATCAAAGATTTGTGAACATAAGGGTCAGAGGTCAGTGACTTACATGCAGGTCGGGTAAGTAGGTGAAAACAGTCACACGTACACACATGCACATTTATACAGGTGCACACACTCGTATACAATATCGATCTATCGATCTATCTATCTATCTATCTATCTATCTATCTATCTATCCATCTATGCTAATATTACAAAATAAAGCATTAAAAAGTGTATAAGGAAACTAAAAAAATATTGTCCTACAGCGACACCAGCAGGTAAAGTTACAACAGGAGTCCGCGTCTCTTGCCTCCCCTGAGCCCACTGAGTTTCAACAGACGCACTAAAGCGTACAGTGAGTTTGGTGGGGGGTAACTGAGAATGAATAAGTCATATGAGAGGAGACAATGCCTCCATTGGGATATGATTGGATATGACTGGTCATGTTTGGCTGTGATTGGTTTGTGCAATTAAACCCGCCTTGTGTTTGTGTGTGTTCTGCGTTTGTGAATTAGTCTGAATGAACAATATAAAAGCGTCAATGAGAAGACTATTTTAAAGTAAGTAAACAACTCACACACTTATACATAATCACTTTGTTACATCAAAATAAGACTTAAAATGGGAAAACATGTTTTTAGAGTAATCAGCTTGGTGAAATTTAAAGTAAATCAGTGTCTGTGACAAATATTTACCAACCTTTGATGACTGATGATTCGAAAAATTCAGAAATTATTTAAATTCAGAAAATATCTAAAAGATATTAAAAAGAACAGCTGAACATAACTTCACAAATAAAATTATTGTTTTAGTTGTTCATTATTTTGGAATTAAAGTAAATACTTAAAAACATTAACTTGATGAAATTCATACTTGGCTTTAATAAACAGAATATCGATTACATTGTTAATGTAAAAATACAAAATAGAATTGTTTTTTACTATCTTTTTACATTTGATTTACTATCTGTCGTTCAATTCATTATCACCTATCTGTCTGTCTATAAAGATAGACAAGACAAAATAGACAAAATTACATTTTTTTTAAATATAAAAAAAATAACTTTAAATAAAAAGTTAAATTGTTTTATCTATCATCTATCTAATGTATCATTTACTTTTTCTATATTTTGTAGGTAAAAATAAATGTATAGGTTGTAAATAAATATTAAATTAAGTTGTCCATAGATAGATTTGTTTTAACAGGTAACACAAAAATTTACAAATTTACTTATAAATTAACATGTAGTTGTACATATATAATTATTTTTCTTCTGAAATGGCACCAAAAAAAAAAAAAAAATACTAGGAAAAGTCAATTTTAAATATCAAATTATATGTGACCCTAAACCACAAAACCAATCATGTACAAAATCTGAAAGCTGAATAAATAAACTTTCCATTGAAGTATAATTTGTTAGGATAGGACAATATTTGGCAAAGATACAACTATTTGGAATAAATAAATAAATAATTAAAAAATAAAAATATTGAGAAAATCGCCTTTAAAGTTGTCCAAATGAAGTTATTAGCAATGCATATTACTAATCAAAAATTAAGTTTTGATATATTTACAGTAGGAAATTTAGAAAATATCTTCATGGAACACGATCTTTACTTAATATCCTAATGATTTTTGACAAAAGATAAATCGATTATTTTAATACAGTGTATTATTAGCTATTGCTACAAATATACCTGTGCTGAAATTTTTGACTGTGCACCTTAATTTTTTTACTTAGGAGCACAAGTGAAGGTCCAAATTGCAGTTTTAATGCAGTTTTAGTACAATTTTAATCCCCAAGTATGTAAAACAGTCAACTATATTGAAGGTTGCAACACAATTACTATGTTGCTGTCTGTCAATCTCATTTAGATAAAGAAGTTTTAGGATTGTTAATTTTGTATCCAGACATTTTTCCATATGTACTGATAAGCTCTAATAAAGCAGATATTGATGTATCAAGATGCTTTAGGAAAATAATGACATCATCAGTGAATAACACAATTTTATGTTCTATCGGTCGAATGGACCGATGGAGATGGCAAAAAGTAGAGGAGAATGGGGAGAACCTTGTCTACACCCTCTTGATACACTAAATGGTTTTGAAACAATATTATTTGTCAACACTTCTGCTGTAGAACTATTATAAGGTAATCAAACCCACCTACAGTAAAACCTTTCACCAAAACCAAATCTAACCAGCAAATACTATCATATCTGTGCTT
This sequence comes from Labeo catla, assembly GCA_012976165.1. Classification (NCBI taxonomy): domain Eukaryota; kingdom Metazoa; phylum Chordata; class Actinopteri; order Cypriniformes; family Cyprinidae; genus Labeo; species Labeo catla. The sequence goes on along the minus strand of VONZ01001018.1, from coordinate 83,791 downwards.
GTGGTGACCTAAGTTTGAATCCCGTCTCAAGGTCCTTCACTGATCCCACTCACCTCTCTCCGCCCAGTACCTTCCTGTCATCTCTCTACTGTCCTGTCCATTAAAGTCACAAATAAAAAAAGCCCAAAAATATAACTTAAAAACAAAAGATGTTTGTGATTTAGAATGTATGTAAAACTGACATCTTACAGACGTCTGTCAGTTGTTTGTACACAGCAGATGCTTTTCTGATTAAGTGAAATCTGAAAAGGAGGAAAACACTATATACATATAGATTATATTAATAAACTAATTTGATCTGTTAATAGCACTATCTTAATACATTAAGACATATTAAGTGTTAATCGTTTTCTACGGGAGGAAAAAAGCTTAACGAGAGACTGCGCATTGCGTTCATATTCTGCTGTTCTGTGGCCACGGATTTGCAGGTTTTGTCTTTATCTCCTACAGATGACTTGCAGGACCCTGTACGTTATGCTATTAAATTAGTTTTAATCGTTTAACGACAACAGCGTCTTGATTCCATTCGCAACACGCATGAATTGTGTGGATTGCAAGTGCTGTTGCAGGAAGCTGAGTGCAAGTTGCGAATGATATTGTAATTTAGTTTCTTCTTTTTAGTTTTTTCTTGTCATTATTCGTCATTCTCTCTGTGGAGTGACAATCTTGTTTACTTTAGCCACATTTAGCTGCGTTTAGCCGCTAAACTTCCTAACTACCACGTAAAGATTCATAAAAAAACGCTTATACTCACTTCTGCTGTAGGTGAAGTTGGATCATGAATGATTCGCGTGAACATAGACGGATATATGTAGATCGGGAGGCACATTTCCTTCACAAACAAACATAATCCACTGCATCTTCAGCTGCTCAGATGTCGGGAGTAAATGACGACCACTATGTTCATTATTACATCCAACAACAGAACACCTAAATTGCTCAATCAGAGATATTCTTGTCTAACTTACATCCCTGCTTCGGCATCAAAACAAGGAAAGTTACTGGACTGTGACAGCTGGTCTGAGGTAAAACGCCAATCAACTATCGTGGGAGCGGCCTCTGTTGGTGAGACACCACACCGACAGGCATCTGAGAATGGCTCGATTTGAAAAAGGGGATACTATTTTTACAGATTAATTAAAAACCACTGCATGGATTTTTATCATTATAGGGTAGATTTGAACATACACTGCCAACACACATTAATGTTCAAACAACATGAAAAAGTGAACTTAGCATCCGATGACCACATTACCAAAAATAATGTTTTACATGTAATATTTCAGACTTCTTGAGCTTTGAGTCTTCATTGTGCCCGCGCTGGGAGTCAACGGCATGGTCATAATTACATGTTTTTTTTTTTCTTTTTTGACTAAGTGTAAAAGAATGTTTTATGTAGATGTTAAAAGGCAAGAGACATAAGCTTGATGGGAATTATTTTTTCTAGAAAATAAATGTTACCGTTGTCTGCTATCGTAGTAGGGGAGAGCGGGGTAAGTTGTCACACGGGTAAGTTGTCACACTGTTCATAACTCCAACACTAGAGGCTCTATCTCAAAAATGAAATAGCCACTTTGTGTGACTTCTTCTTCTATAGTCAACCTCCTGTTCACATGTGGTCAAGACTGCTCTAATCTGAGGTGAGCACATTTTTTAAATTTTTTTGACCTAAAAGGAAAAATAAATCACTTTAAATTTTCTTCAGTACAACTTTGTTAGGTATAGATGTTACAAATTATTATTTTGCACAAAATAGAGGAGACATTAACGTGTCTTTTGATACTTCAGCTGACGTGCTATGTTGAGCTAACTCTGACATTTAGCCAAAATTAGCATAAATGTCAGTTTGGGGCAAGTTGTCTCATTAACTTTGGGGCAAGTCGTCACATGTGACAACTTGCCCCAGTGCAAATAAATGCTCAAAAAAATTGTGATATTGTAATTCATTTGTATTTGTAATAAGGTTTTTGAAGAAAGGAAGAAAGGAAGGAGAGGCAGGAATTAAGGAAGGAAGGAAGAAAGTAAGATGGTTCAAAATTATCAACGAAAGACAGAGCGTGGCAGTACACCACCTGACATTATGTTAAAGGCAGTCAGGCAGGTAAAGATGCAGAACAAATCAATCAGAAGTACAGCAAAGGATTTTGACATAAATTACCGTACTCTAACTCGGTATTGTCAAAAGATTACCAGAGAAGAAATTGAAAGTCAGACAGCCATACCAACAACAATGGTTGGTTATACAACGCCAAGGAAGATTTTTTCCCCTGATTTGGAAAAGCAGCTTGTTGAGTATATTAGGCCCCAGCACTACCTCTGCACTGCCAGGCCCCAGCACCAACTCTGCACTACCAAGCTCCAGCACCATCTCTATCACCAGCTCACCCTTACCCAGCACTGCAATTACTGACAGCGGACTACCAACTCCAGAGGACATCCGGCCATATCCAAAAGCTGGCCGCCGAAAACCATCCAGCAAAGGAAGAAAACGACGCAAATCAGCAATTCTAACCGACACGCCAGTGAAGCAGCAACTAGAAAAAGAAAAGAATAAGGCTGAATCTAGCAAAAAGCTGTTTCAAAAGAGAGGGAAGCGAGGGGGGAAAACATCTGGACCTACGAAGAACAAGGCAGCTAAAAGAAGAAAAATCATTCAAGAGTCATCATCAGATGATGAAGAGTGCTTCTGCCTTGTCTGTGTGGAGCCATTTTCAAACAGTCGTCCAAAAGAGACCTGGGTAAAATGCGTAAAATGCAACAAATGGGCCCATGATGCTTGCACCTCAGGCCAGGCAATTTATGTGTGCCAGAATTGTGACTCTGAAGTTGAGTCTGATTAATCAGAAATAGGGCATCTGTTTTGTTCAGAGGATAAACATGTTAAGTAAAGCAACTTATTTGCAGCATTCCATTCAGTTATGATGGATTTATGTGCAAGCCAGAGAACATTTGAGTTTAAAGTTCAAACTAAAGTTTTCTTTCTACTTAATGTTTTGATTAAAATGTGTATTGGATTGAAATAATTGTTTTTTTCCAAATTCTCTTGGCATAATTGTTCAAATTTCCAGTTTTGGTTTGAATTTAACAATTAAAATCAATAATCACAATTAAGTATTTGTGTTCTTATTTTAAGATAATCTAGTGTGACAACTTACCTGCCAATGGGGCAAATTGTCACAAGTGCACATTCTCCATTCAACAGTCTACAACTCCGTAATGAGATAAGATATGAAAATGTAATGAATACATCATATGTGCCCGAGACTTCCTTCTTTCATTTGGTGAAACATTTATTACGTTGTGATGTATGGTGCTCAGTAAAAGTTAGTCAGTGTGAAAAGTGTGACAACTTACCCCGCTCTCCCCTATTCTAAAAAAAAAAAAAATAAATATTTGTACAATTATTGTAAAATTGGGTTTTTGCATAGTAGTTTTATACAATATACAAAATTTACCAAAAAAAGTAAAATTTGGTCTTAAACATTATAGTCAGCAAATGTTCAGTGCTTCATTTATAAATTCTGTACCTGTTAATGCCATATTTTTCTGCATTTCTTTTCACATGCATGTTACTTTTAAATGTTTTCTCTTGTTGTAGTTTTTAATAAATATTTATCTTTTGATAGTCATTCTGTGTGTGTTAAAATGATTTTAAAATGAACAAGATTTGTAGATTTAAGGCCTAGCTCAATTTTGGGTTCATTTTAGTCTAGCAGTGTAGTAATTTTAAACCGTAAAAAAGCAACCCAGCATGCTGGGTCAGATAATTCAACCCAACTCACTGAGTAAAAACGACCCAGCGCTGGGTTGCCAAAATACCCCTAATTGGGTTGAGTTTACTGTATTAGTTTTTTTGTCATATCTTTTGTATCTGCATTGTTCACATTTGGTGGTGGCCCACATTTCCCTGTCCCTGTCATCACTAAGAAAACATGGTATTATCTCTACTATGTGACCCTTGACTGCAAAACCAGTCTTAATTCGCTGGGGTTTATTTTTAGCAATAGCCAAAAATACATTGTATGGGTCAAAATTAGATTTTTCTTTTATGCCAAAAATCATTAGGAAATTAAGTAATGAAATATGTTTCATGAAATTTTTTTTTTTGTAAAATTCCTACTGTAAATATATAAAAACTTAATTTTAAATAGTGATATGCATTAGTAAGAGCTTAATTTGGACAACTTTAAAGGTGATTTTTCTCAATATTTAGATTTTTTTGCACCCTCAGATTCCATATATTCAAATAGTTGTATCTCGGCCAAATATTGTACTATCCTAACAAACCATACGTCAATGGAAAGCTTATTTATTCAGCTTTCAGATGATGGATAAAGCTCAGTTTTAAAAATTTTACCCTTACTGGTTTTGTGGTCCAGGGTCACATATGAGAATGAGGTAATTTTAATAAAATGTTAAAGAAAACGTTTTGATGTGTTGTAGAGATATTCTAAAAATAGTATATTAGACAATTTTACTATTTTTATTTTTTTTTTTTGCTCCCATTTTCATTAATTAGCATGTTGTGACATTAAATAGCAGAACATACTAGCACACAGTGGTTTTGGTGTCCATCCTCTCGTATATTTTCATATACCCAGACTTGCAATAGTAATTTTGTTTTGCTCCCACTTTCACTCTGAAGTAAAACATAGTGTTAAACATAGTCCACTTATTGATTGATTAATTAATTAATTAATTTTGCTTTATTACACTTATTTCCTTTTGTATAATGGTTTTTTTGTTTTTAAGATGTTTTCATGTCAGAGAACAGTGTTTAGATAAATGCATTTTATTTAGAAGTAAACAAACTAATATGTGTTTTCTGTCATTTTAAACAATCCAAAAGTTTATTTATTTATTTATTTATTTTGGAATAGTATCAGACCTGTGTTACCTCTTGAATAATAATACTGAGAACATAACATTATCTTTGAAGAACAAGTATGTCTGAGAGTTTAAAAAACAACTCTATTGCTATTTTTTTTTTGTTGTTTTTTTAATTTGTGATTTTTGCAATTTTTCCCAGAATTGTATTGAATTCCTTTTTTTTTTTTGTATCTGCATTCTCATGGTTAATGTTTGGTGGTCGCCCACATTTTCTTTATAGACTGTTGTCACTAAGCAAATGTGGCTTTATCAAATTTCAGTTTTAGCCAGATATATTTTTTGTATCAAGAATAATATATATTTTTATACATTATACATAATAAACATCAGCATCATTTTGTAAAAACAATTCTTAAATGTTTAAAGCAAATATATTATTACAGTGTTACCTTCACATTTGGGATATGGGTAATCCCATTTTCCATTTGACAGGCATTCAATGGTTCGTTGGCCGTGCATCTTCAGGTTCACATCTGTGCAGCGAAAAACTAAAATATGTCCAGGTTTATAAGGTGGAGCAGTATCTGGATGTCCCATTAAAATGTCAACACTGATGAGTTGTTCAGCCTCACAAGTAACTTCTGCAGATGAAGAGATAAAATTCAATTATTATTAAAAGAAAGTTTGTATAGTTTTACTGGAATAAAGCAGAGCAGTTTAATGAAAGCTAGCTTTATCATATTTAGACCCATATTTGGGTTTTGTGGTCTATGAGCTTTCATGGAAAATGAACAAAAATATATAAATTCAGAGAGGCATTATAAATAAATGTGATATACAACAATGATATTAGTATATATTGTACAACATATCGTCTACTCTGTGTATCATTGTGTTACCTTGAGCATTTGTTGAGACATCCATAATTATTAACAGAAGAAAGAGAAATATCTCACAATATTTCATTTTAAGCTGTAAAACATAACATATGTTCAGTTTACAAAGTATAAACTGTATAAACAGCCTTGACACAATCACCTACCAAATATTTAGCCTTTAAAGGCTGATTTACTTTCCTTATTTAACAAATCAAATTAATTTTTTTAGTATTAAACATGAATGAATACTAATGAAAAATAATGATTACCTGTTTTCCAAAAGATGTATTTATGAACACTTTTAAGAGCGTTGGTGAGATGAATCTCTGAAGTCTGTGTAATGTGGATTAAAAAGCAACCAGCCCCTTCCCTCCACCTCTCTCCCTCCCACTAAACATGGCTCAGCTCCACGCCCCCAAAAATGATTTGTTGAAAACCTGACAGCCCTCTTCTTCACAAATTCATGTTCCAGTTCAGTTTACTGATGCTGGATTAAATATTTAGTCCATGTTTTGTCCATGTTTGTGCACTAATATTAGCTGATATTTTTATTTTAAAGAGTGTAAAAAGACTTGATGTATTTTACGTAGATTTGTTGGCTCTGAAATTGCAGAACATTTTATATAGCCTGGCTGTCATTCCAGTTAGTTCTTTAAAAAAAAAAAAAAAGAACTATTTCTGATCTCAATAAAGTAAGCACAGAAAACATGTAAATACAGTTTAATTCATATAAATATTAAAAGGACCATTGTTTATTTATTATTGCACTGTCTCATCTGATCATAATTATGATCAATATACATACAGTATAAGCATGTCAGTAGTCAAATATAAATCAGCAGGAAACCAAGAGCATGGTTTCATTATGGCACAAAGTACAGTACCAGTAGTAACAATTCAATTCTGTCCTGTGTTGTTGTGTACACGCTAGTGATATGTCAGTCATGTTCATGTCTTTCTTTCTTCAGCCGTAAAGAAATTATGTTTTTTGAGGAAAACATTTCAGCATTTTTCTCCATATACTGGACTTCTGTGGTGCCCCGAGTTTGAACTTCCAAAATGCAGTTTAAATGTGGCTTCAAACGATCCCAAATGCGGTTGTAAACGATCCCAGCTGAGGAAGAAGAGTCTTATCTAGCGAAACGATTGGTTATTTTCATAAAAATAATACAATTTATATACTTTTTAACGTCAAAAGCTCATCTTGTCTTACTCTGCCTGAACCCTTTTTCTGGTTCATGACAGTTAGGGTATGTTGAAAAACTCCCATCTCAGATTCTCCCTCAACTTCAAAATCATCCTATATCGCTGTTTTTCCCTTTTTGTTAAGAATGTTTGATCTTCTTCGCATTTTCACTTCACTTCGACCAAGACTGGGTCAGTACTTCTGCAGTGATGTAGGATGATTTTGAAATGATTTTTGAAGTTAAGGGAGAAAATAGGATTGGAGTTTTTCGACATACCCTAACTGTCTTGATAAAACTGTCTTGAGCGTTTGACATTAAAAAGTATTTAATTCATATTTTTAAAATAAAAATAACCAATCATTTCGCTAGATAAGACCCTTCTTCCTCTCCTGGGATCCTTTACAACCGCATTTGAAATGTTTCCCTCAAAACACATAATTTCTTTACAACTGAAGAAAGAAAGAAATAAACATCTTGAGTGACAAGGGGGTGAGTACATTATCTGTAAACTGTTGTTTTCTCTTTTAAATCTCTCTGCGAGGGATTCATTCATTTCGTGTTGACCATGTAGACGCAACATCCTACTGGTTCTTTACAGGAAACAGACATGATTAGTTCACCTCTCGAGTCTTCGGGAGTCTTGCTCCACCACGGCCTTCCGGATCCACGCCTCTGCTTCGGTCACCTGAGCCATCTGTTCCACCTTGGCCCTCCGGCTCCTCCTCGTCACCCTGGCTCATCGGCTCTCCGTCTCCGCCTCAGGCTCCTCCTCCACCTGCTCCGCCGCTGTCAGTCTGCCCTCTGGAGTCATCAGCCCTTCTTCCTTCATGGCTCCTCCCTCTGTTGGCTCCATCGCGGGCTGCCTTTATGGCTGTGGCCTGGGTCTCACCTGGCTCTGCCTGTTCCAAGTTCTTCTGGCTCCTCTCTGGCTTCTCCCTCCATCGTCCATCCACCTTGGACTCTGTCTGCTGTCCTCCTCCCGAGCCTCCTCCCAAGTTCCCAATCCTTCCTCCCTCGGTTGTTCATGTTGTCCAGGAGGGACGTGAAATGTCACACCTCTGGACCGTTTTGTTGTGTTTTCTGTCCCCATGTGATCTACGTGACCTAGTTTCTCCCTTGTTTGATTGTTCAGGTTCAGGTTCAGGTGTATCTTGTACCCTCGTTTAGTACTTAAGGTGCGTTCACGCCATATTGGAATTCCCGTAATTACAACTTGTGAACTGGGAGTCTTCTGAGAGCTGTGGCTTGTACCACATGACCACTGTATCACTTGACCAACCCAGGCTCTGTTTAGGCGTTGATAGTGTTGCCACAGAAAAGCATAATTCTGAGTCTGAGGACATGAACAGCTCAGAGTAGAAAGTCACATGTTGTCATCTCAAAATTATGGTAATTACGATATGGCGTGACTATCTTATGTGACTGTGAGTTCCTCTCTATTTCTTATGATGGTTTAAGCCTATACGTGACTCCGCTTCATGAGACTAATGAGCATACAACAGCGAGAGAATTAAATTCAGCGCTTTCATTTTCAACATGTGCTCATTCATGGCTGTAAATTATTTAATTCAGGCAAAGTTATGTTTATTGGGACAGGACTTGATGAATTATTTTACGTGACTGTAAGTTTGTCTCTATTTCTTAGAGCCAAGCTGTATAAACTAGCTACATATCAGGCATTTATGTATCACATCTAATATGAGCATTAACGGCTGTTATATTAAATAAAGTAGGCTATGCTTTACCTTTGCACGCCGTTGTTGTTGGGTCTTCCCTCAGGCGTGCTGCATGCAGGGAAGAACACAATTCTTCTTCTGCTGCCATCTACTGGTTATAATTGTAATTCCATGTCATTTCTATCTTAAAAATCTTTGTTTTCCACTAGGAGACACATTTTTGGCATATTTTTTTAAGACATCCTCATAAATGAAAAAAGAATCTGCACAACTGTAGAGCACAACTCTTTGTCTTTGTCACATTTTTTCAGTCATGATGAGTCTGCATCCCTGGTTATAAATGTTTCATTGGACTGTTGAATGAGTAGATACATTCACTGACTTGCAGCATATAGGAAAAATGTAGGGTTAATCGTTAATCAAATTTTCATACATGCACATCTAAAGAATTTTATATTACGTATTTCTTTTTTTTTTTCTTTGTTTGCTTTTTTCCTTGCAATAAATCAAAAACATACATATTGATCTAGGGGGGAAAAAAATCTACTCCATTTGGTTTTGCTTAGTAGTACAGCCAACGCTTCATTGATGTTTTATTTCCACTGTCACACACACCGAGGTAAAGTCATCACTCCATCATTACACTGTCGTCTAAAGACAGTGTCTCTTGAATGTTTGCCCCACTGACACGTAAAGGTGATGTGATCATCATGTGATGCAAACATCTTTGGTTCATCAGCATAGGCCAACTCTATACCTCTTTCATTCATTATCTCCTTCGTCACTGTACAGGGCTCTGAAATAAACCCAACATGTCACTGCCAGTGTCACAATATACATTCATGAACTAATAATCACAACCTACAAATTAAAACTATAAGATCATGATGTATATAAATGATATATATAGTGAAGCTTGTTCATACTTAAACACTTAATATTTCCACTCCACTGGCCTTGCTGACAGATCACGTATTTGGAGAAAGGTGGACGTACATCCAGTGTGTATTTACTAAAACAGATGTATTCAACTCTCTCCCCTGTACTGTATTCATTTTTTGTAATTTCTTTTGTATCTGCATTATCCACTTGTGGTGGTAGCCCACATTTCACTGTGCCTGTCATCACTGAGAAAACATGACATTAGTAAATCTCTAATATGAGAGTGAGGTTATTTTGATACAGTGTTTTAAGAAAAAGATTTGATGTGCTAAAGAGATATTTTAAAAATAGTATGGTACAATGGACCTAAAGGCACCCCGGCGTAAAAGGCGCCTTTGATATTATTTTCATCTAAATCACTAGATGGCACAAAATTGTGGCATAGCACTTTCCAAAATATCCGCTTTTCAAGATGCATGTGTGTATTTGTTTGATCCTTGATGCGGTTGCACGCAGCAGCGCAAAGTTGATTCGGTGCTTTCTTGATCTAATATTTGATGTTTTCAAAATGTTGTAGATGTAAGTAGCAAATGAGAATCACTAAAATGAATGCATATATTTTGAGACAAAGGTTTTCTTTATGATTTTCAGTTTTGTTTAAAATAATTAAAGTAACAGTTTGTAAACAACAAAAGAATATGTACAAGTATGGTATTTGGGGTAAAAAGCACCCCTGCTGTTGGGGCTAAAGGCGCACAGTAATTAACATGATAATTAATAGAAGGCAGACTTTTCCATTTGTTGACATGACATGGTTAGATTCAGATGGTAAAAATCATATTTTATGTTGGGTTTCCATTTCAGAGATCATCACAATGTTGATAGGCCTGGAGCAATATTGTTACATTAGCAATAACTAATATTGCCCATGTGATTTTTATAGCTATCATATGCACACATGCTTATATTTCAAAATGTTGCACTCGATTTCACACATTTTAGTCAGGAATTATAGTTTTGAAAAAGTCCAACTAGTAAATGTGTTCAAGTTTATGTCACAACAACACATTATCTAATGCCATTAAGAAACATTACTTACGCTGTATAAGAGTTTACCTCAGCTGTCTGTAGTCGCGCTCGCGTTCTGTTTGTGAGATAAACAAGCTTAGCCTGTTCCTCTCAGCGCATCCTCATCTGGAGTAAATACAAGGCTCATTCCTCTCAGCGCCTTCTTTGAAAAACGAAAATATCCGACACAAACACGTTGCTGCTTTGTTTACGTGTTGATGTGGGTGGTCATTTCGCGCGTCTCTCACGTGGCTGTTTGTAATAACAATAGCGCCGCACAGCGCGTGGGCCTGATCTAATTAGATGTAATGAGCTCAGAGGGGAAAAACAGGACATGGCATTGGTTTCATACGGATTACTTACACACAGAATATGTGTTTTCGATTAAACTTAGTTCATTTATTTCAAGCTTTCTATAGATATATCTCTCATGTTTGTGTGTCATGTATTCACTGAGTTTTAGTTCATTTTAGTGACGCATTTCAACTGGATATTCACGGAGACTGAAAAGACTGAAAGGACACCCTGTATATTTTCTTTATTTTAAAAACCACAAACATTTGTTAATATGTTGAGCGTACACAAATAAAAGTAAACTTTCTACAGATTCAGGTGATGTATTACTTTTATGTGTGCAATAAAATTTGAGGGAGCAATTCAAGTTCTTTTTACTGTCATCTGTAAAATATGCGAGTGCTCCCGCCGGCGCCTTAGCCGACCCCAGGACGTTAAAGTTCTTTTTCACATTTAGTGGATGCTTTGGGGACTGCTGTCAGCAGGACTGGTGTCTGAAGCACATGTGAAAAAACTCCAGTCCTATTGGTCCACGTAGCCTGTGATGTCATAGGTAGGTGCCCGGTAGTATAAAAGCGCATCCTCAAATGCATCCAACCCCAGGATTGCATACCTCATCTTGCCTGCCATCTTCTTCTCTTGAGTCAGACACAGCTGAAATCTCTGCATGCCATCCACATTTCAGGGGTGCTCAATTGTGCAGCTGACATGCTCTCATGACAGCTTACTCTCCCTGGAGGATAGCAACTCCATCCCCAGGTGGTCCCGCCAATCTGAAGTTGATTCAAAGAAGCCCAGGTAGACCTGCTTGCTTCCCATGAGTCCTTCCACTGCCAATTGTATTACTCCCTGACTGAGCCCCCCCTCAGCATGCTTGCACTGGCACACAGCTGGCCCTGGGGCCTTTGCAAGTACGCGTTTCCCCAGTGAGCCTTCTCGCACAGACACGGCAAAGTCAAGGAGGAAGAGGAACAGGTCTTGCTGGTTGCGCCTTAGTGGCCCACCCAAAACTCAGCTTCCTCGCGACAGCCCCTACTGGGCGGCTTCCCAGATGATCATTCTTTCTCAGGGGCAGGGCACCACATGGCACCCACTACCATATCTGCAGAACCTCCACGTGTGGCTCCTGGATAGGACGCGGCAGACTTAAGTGATCTGCCACCGGCGGTGGTAGACACTGTCATTAAAGCCAGAGCTCATTCTACCAGGCGAGCTTATGCCTTGAAGTGAAGTCTTCTCCTTGGCCATTCTTCGCCGGGACTCTACCTCAGTCTCTGCGTTCTTTAACTTCTCCTGGGACTCACCATCTCCCTCCAACCTTGGCTCCTCCCTCCATCAGTTGTCTTCTCGTATCTGGACCTGAGTTTGTTTTATTAAAGAACCTCTTGTTTGTGGAAACCTGTTTGAACCTTATTCATCATCCTCATCTGAACCTGACTGTGACAACATGAGGGAGTTGAAATGCTTTTCTCTTGTATATGATTAGTCCAGCTTCAAAACATTGATTCATGTGAGTTTAGGTCAGTTGGAACTGCTGTCGTAACACATTTTACATACTCAGCAAACTGAACCACTGCAAAGCAAATGCTAAGCGCAAACATAAAGTGCTTGATGTTGAAGTTAGATGAGGCAAAGCTGTGGATGAAATAAACTCATTTGCTAGGACTTTCTGCTGATCACATCTCAGCAATTTATTAAAGGCTGATTATATAACTTTTTTTTTTTTTTAAATTAAATGACATAATTTTTCTCTTGTTTGCTTGTCACCAGAGCTGATTCTTATAGTTTTCAATGTCTCAGTTTCCTAAACATTTACTAGCACATGGTGGGTTGTTATCTACCTAGAACAGCTGGAAAGTTACATAATGTGCAGTGGCTATAAATTGATTTAAATTTCAAATATGAAGATGTCTGTGTATTTTATATTTATTTTTTTTAAACAAATATTAAACACTATGACAATAGAATCAAATAAAACAATTAATCTCATGATCTCTTTGGAAAGTAGAATGGATTTTTTTTAATTCAAATTTTAATAAAATAAAGTTTATTTCAGTACCTTTTGAAACTTAGAAGGGTTAAATTTGAGCAGATGATCATCAGAGCGCACTTCCTGGCTCATAATTGTGTATCAATCATATTCACAAAACTACCGTTTTCAGTGACTTCAAAATCAACAGTTTGATCACTGGCAGCTTATTCACCACATTCACCATCAAATGACATTTTACATTTTTCAGTTCAGTTCAAATTAATTTGTTTAGCGATTTTATTCCAAGTATCTTTTTAAAACAGAATTTACAGATTATATAATTTGACATTTCAGTTTGAAAACTAAAATACTCAGTTTTACTGAGCATTACTTACACTCTAAAAAAAAAGCTGGGTTAAAAACAACCCAGTTTGGGTTATTTTGGTAACCCAGCACTGGGTCAAAAAGGGACGAACCCAACCAAGTTGGGTTGAATTATTTGACCCAGCATGCTGGGTTGCTTTTTTATGGTTTAAAATGACTACACTGCTAGACTAAAATGAACCCAAAATTGAGCTACGCATTAAATCTACAAATTTTGTTCATTTTAAAATCATTTTAACACACACAGAATGACTATCAAAAGATAAATATTTAATAAAAACTACAACAAGAGAAAACATTCAAAAGTAACATGCATGTGAAAAGAAATGCAGAAAAAGTATGGCATTAGCAGGTACAGAGTTTAGAAATGAAGCACTGAACATTTGCTGAATATAATGGTTACTTTTTTGGTAAATTTTGTATATTGTATAAAACTACTAAACACTATTTTACAATAATTGTACAATCAGTTAATAGTTCTCATTAATATATATATATATATATATATATATATTTTTTTTTTTTTTTTTTTTTACACAAACTATTCTGGCATGACAGTACACTAATAAACCACAACATTACTGATATTATAACATTTAACACAAGCAAATGTATAAAGTCTTGTGAGCATGTGTATGAATGAGTGTGAACTCCATTTCTACTAAACACAGAACAAGCATTTGACATTTTTTTACAGACTATACACATACTGTTTGATTCATAGTTTATGATCTCATACAGAACATGCATCACTGACAATTTTCATTATTTCTTTAAGATAATTGATGTAGTCATGAAGAAGCCCCATCAGCTCAGCAAAGGCATGCAACATCTTTTACATTATACAGGGCGGCCTCCTCTTTTAAAACCACTGTTGGGGGAAAGATCATTTCTCCTCTTTGTCCAGCATTCATCCCAGTCACCACCTGTTCTTTATCAGTGGCCTAAAAGAGAAAAACTTTTCAAAAAGAAAACATTTAGTTAAAATGTAACCATTTTCAAACAGAGGTGCATCCAATTCTGTAAGGGTAGGTAACTAGACTGTTTTATAATTACAACTATAATGTGTGGTTGTTCATTGTCTTTGTCTACCACAGTGCTATACAATACTACAATAGCAGACAACGGTAACATTTATTTTTAAAAAAAATAACTCTCATCAATCTTAAAAGAATGAAGCACTCTTATGTATCTGGCCTTTAAACATCTACATAAATCATTCTTTTACACTTAGACAAAAAAAAAAAAAATAAAAAAAAAAAATAATAATAATAAAATAAATAAATAAATAATAATAATACTAACATGAAATTATGACCTTTACTTGTCTTAAACCATTGTTTCCTCTGTTATGAAGAAGCTGAGAAGATCACCTCCTCACACAAGCAGGCTTCTGTGTCATTAACTCCGAAGTTGGTTTGAGTTCTGCAATGAAAAACACGGACATCAATGGTTTAATTAAAATGTGAACAAGTCATCATACTATTGTTGCATCAAAATGTGAAGTAAACAGGCAGGAGACAACAGAAACATGTATTTTCTAAAATAACTCACATCAGTCCTGAAAGAATGAAGCTCTCCTGTGTCTCTGGCTTTCAGCATCTACAAAAAAGCAAATATTCTTTTACTAATAGTTAAAAAACATGATAATATGGAATTATGACCTTTACTTGGCTTATACCATCTTTCCCTCTCTTCTGAAGACGGCGAGACGATCGCCTCCTCCCACACGAAGGCACAATGAAGACTCAATGCTCATCAAGTCTGAAATATTACATGCAAAACATTACTTTTGACAATTAAAACTTCATCAGCCTCTAAATAATTAGGCTAGTCTTCATTACACAAAGCCATTGTCTTTAGGAAACTACTTTTTAAAGTTTACGAATTAACATGTAAATCTGTTAATAAGCCTCTATTAACACCTAAATCTTCTGTAAATAAGACATATGAAACTCACAGACATTGTATTAAAGTTATCTCTTCTGTACAGTAGAAGAGGCCGTTACGACTATTTCTGAGGTGAAAACCGTGTCAGCGTATTTTCCAATAAAAGCTCTTTTCCGACTTTTCCAGCGTTCCATGAAATCTCAAAATATTCCCGGACACACATAATGAATAATGATTTTACATTTTTAATCTTTACTTACCGAAAATGAACAAGACGTTCTCGGGTCTGTGATCCTAACCCAGCACTGCTGGGTTATAAATTAAGACCAGTTTTTAACCCAAATTGGGTTAAATCAACCCAGTGTCCTTACCCAGCAGTCTCAACCTAGCATTTGGGTTGAAAAAACAACCCAGCATTTTTTAGAGTGTACCTTGGCTTAGAGGCCTAATAGAGGTAATCTAGTGCAGTCAGTTCAAACTCTTTAATTAGTAAAACAAACCTGTGTCAATAAAATTTATAGGAAATAGCTGAAAGTAAAAAGAAGCCAAACTCACTGAAATAGTTTGAATGCCAAGCTTTATTCTGAAGCAGCGATTACACAATGTCATTACCGTAATATGTAACAAACAAGTATATTTAAGTATCAAGCAAGTGTGTTTGTTTGTGTGAAGCTAATATTTCAGATTTTTATATTATGTTTCTCAAGGTTAGATTATAAAGTTTGCAAAGTTTTTAGTACCAAAACGGTAAAACATAACAGATGCCTTAGAGCAGTTTACAAAGTATAAACTGTATAAACAGTCTCAATTGAATCGCCTACCAAATATTTAGTATTTAAAAGCTGATTTACTTATTAAACACAAGTCTATGCAAAGATTTTTTGAGTATTAATCATGAATGAGTTCTGATGAAAAACACTGATTCTGATTCTCTGATTCTTCTGTATTGATGAACTCTTAAGAGTGGATATGAATCTTTAAAGTCTGTGTAATGTAGCTGAAAGCACTGTCCCCTTCTCTCCACCCCACCAAACAGGACTCAGATCCATCCCACAATTATTTGATCAAAACTTGACAGCTTTCTTCTTCACCAATTCATATTGCAATTAAATATTTAGTTTGAATACCAAATGGCTCAATAATTTTCCAGGCTTAAAACTGAAAATTTTAAGGGTTGCTTTTAACATTTATTTATTTTTACTTGCAATAAATCCAAAATATAGAAATTGCATTGGGAAAACATATTTTATTTTTCTTTTCTCTTTTTGTTTTTGATGCTTTAGTAATGATTTATTCCCAATGTTACTCACACTCAGGCAAAGTCATCACTCCATCATTACACTGTTGTCTTAGATCATTACGTTTTAAAACTTTTGGCCTCTGACACTTAAAGGTAATGTTATCATTATGTGGTGCGAACATCTTTTGGTCACCAGTATAGGCCAACTCTATACCTCTTTCATCCATTATCTCCTTCGTCACTGTACAGGGCTCTGAAATAAACCCAACATGTCACTGTCAGTGTCACAATATACATTCATGAACTAATCATCACAACCTACAACTTAAACTACAAAATTACATCATGATATATTCATATGAAAAGTGTGCATACTTAAACACTTAATATTTCCACTCCATTCACCTTGCTCATGTAGAGGTATAAAGTCAAACAGTGTATTTTTTTTATTTTTATTATTATTATTTGTTATCATTCAATCATGTTATCAAGTATACGGGTGCTTTAACATAAACTAAAGTTTTGTATAGTGTTTAATGATGCCTACTTAATCACTTAGACCTGTATATACTGGCGAGTGACGCTAGGGGGGCGACTGTGAGGCGCAGGGAGTTTCATTCATTAATGAAGAAGTCACACTGCCAGTCATATCAAAACACAATGAAATTTCTTCTAATTTCTTCCTGTGTTTATTCATTTTTCAGAGTGTGACTAATAAAAGACTGTAAGTGCCACCAGAAAACTCCGCCTCTTCTGTGTGTGCAACATAATCATGGCGAGCCAGCCAGGAGAAGCTGCTGACTGGATGATGTGAGAGAGACAGCTCCTCCTCGAGACAAACCTAGAAACAACAGAAGACTCATTAGTAAAGACAATAAAGACTGAATTAAATTAATTTCCCCTTTTTTCCAACTTGAAACAATGGAACAACTTCAAGACTGTGTTAGCTCCAAGTTTCTGACACTCGAGAAGCCAGAACTGATAAAAGTGTGCTTCTACCTCAAGTGCAGTGAACCAGCGGGTGAAGGTTTCTCAGGCCAAACAAGGCGAGCGCTGATAAGGCTGGCGGAGAAGACGCTAGATGAAATTGAGGAAAGTTTAGAAGAGGAACAGTATGTAGAGAGCCTTAATGAACTTCTGAATTTCATCAGATCCCTCAAGGAACCAGTCGAGCTCGAAACGTCGCCGGTAACCCTGACTAAGATAGAGAAGCTAAAAAAAGAGTATGCAGAACTACAACAGGCACAGGCAAATGCTCGTCGCACACTAGAGGAACAGATTGGGCTACTTGAGGAAAAATCTCAGAGAGGAAAAGATGGAATGAATGTGAAAGAGCCAACCACACGACATGATTCAATCCCTGAAGTCACTCTGAGGAGGGAATTCCGAGTCTTTGGACAGACTGGGGAGGCTGGTCAAAAGGAAAAGTTATCATACACAAGCCTTAACAACCAGATTGAATCAGGAGTGAGGAAGGGGTATGCAGAGGCGGAAATCATCGAAGCAGTTATCAGAGCTGTGAGTCCTGGTCTTCCCCTCAGGGAACTCCTTGAAGTAAAGCGAGACCTCACACTTTCCACATTAAAGACCATCCTCAGAGGACATTATAAAATAGACTCTTCATCAGATCTACTGCACAGGCTCATGAACATCTCACAGGAGCCCAAGGAGTCTGCTCAAAGTTTCCTGTTCCGAGCTATCGAACTGAGGGAGAAACTACTGTGGACATCTGGAGATGAGCAGGATGGAGAACAGTTTAGCCCTGAGCTCATTCAACGAAAGTTTCTTCGCTCTGTGGAAACTGGACTCTTAAATGATGCAGTGAAATTTCAAGTCAAACCATACCTTAGTGATCCTAAAGTGGCAGATGAAGTGCTAATCAAGAAAGTCGGTGAAGCTGCTAATCTGGAATTGGAGAGACAAGCAAAGTTAAAGAAAACAGTGACTCCAAAGCCTTCCAAACTAAGTGAAGTGCAAGCAGTGGAATATGTCTGTGGCACTGAGCGACATGTAAGCAGTGGAGTGGAGACTCAAGGCCAGAGAAAAGAGACATTGATGAAAGAGAGTATCCCTAGTAAAGACAAGAAAAAACAGGCACAGGGCAAAGACATCGACAGTGACACCACTAAAGCAATTGAGGACCTCAGAGCAAACGTCATGGAAATGACCAAAGTGTTCCGTGAGACCATGGAGGCGACCAGGTCACAGTTTCACCCGCCCGTGACTCCATTACGAATGGAAAGGAGGTCCAAAGGCTGCCGTTCATGTCAGGAGGCCCAAAGAGGTGATGAGTGCAGGCACTGTTATCGCTGTGGTCAAGATGGACACGTGTCACGGGGCTGTCGACAACGGAGACCAACGTCGGGAAACGGGAGGGGACTGCTGAACTGGACCCCCCAGTAGTCCTTCCTGTCAGTGGGTCCCAAGCTAGCTCAGAAGTGCGGCAGACCTCCAGACCTGTACAAAACAAGGAAGACAGTAAAGAATATAACATTCAGCCTGTTACTCCCCAAGATGTGATCACTTTTGACAACTCACTGTCTCTTGCCACACCTAGGCTCTTGAACATCATTGGAAAAAGATGCCTGGTCCGTTGTCAGCTTAATGACATCACAGTTGAAGCTTTATGGGACACAGGAGCTCAAGCCAGTATTACTAATGCAGACTGGAGGAAGCAACACTTGCCGCACACCACTGTCAGACCTATTGAGGAGCTTCTGGGGCCAGGAACACTCACCGGATTAGCTGCAAATCACACAGAAATTCCCTTTGATGGCTGGGTAGAAGTGAGCTTCCGATTGAGCGATGATGGAGGCACAGAAGGAACTCTGCAAGTACCTATGCTGGTAGCGAGTGATGCTAGTGTAGCCGAAAACCCAATCGTTGGTTACAATGTCATTGAGGAGATAATTGGCAGGTGGGAGAAACAGTGGCCAAAATCCAACACTGTTCAAAGGGTGAGCAAAGCTTTCTCCATATCAATAAATAAGGCAAGAACGATGCTTAAACTGCTGAAGACTGTAAATTCAAATGTGATTGTCGGAACTGTGCGCGTTGGTAAACAAAAGATCCAACTCAGCACAGGGCAAATAACCACTGTTTATGCACGAGTGCACATGGGGAGACGAATCCAGGAACAAAGCCTGTTATTTGCTCCAAGTGAACCATCACCATTACCATTACCAGAGGGCTTAGTAATGCAGGAAGGTGTAGTCAAAGTCGGTAATGAGAAGACTGTGAAAGTGCCAATCGCCATTGCTAATACAGCCAAGCACCCAGTCATACTTACGCCACGACTCATACTAGGCCATCTAGAAGTGATAAAGACAACTTACCCAGTAACTGCAGATTCTGTCCAGAAAAATGAGACCCAGATGGAGCAGGTGAAAGGGCAGTTGACATCGACAGTGCAGACATATGGGGTGAGTGTTACACCACAACAGTCAGAGAGACCAAGTCATTGGGATCCCCCAATAAAGCTTGAACACTTAACAGAGACACAGCAACAGATTGTGCGACAGCTATTGAAGGAAGAATGCAATGCTTTTGCTTTTGATGATAATGATGTTGGTTGCATCCCCTCACTTAATATGCACATCACACTCCATGATAAGACACCTGTGCAAAAGACTTACATATCTGTGCCTAAGCCTCTTTTGCAGGAAGTGAAAGAGTACCTTCAGGATCTGTTGCACCGGGGATGGATAAGCAAGTCAAGATCTCCTTACTCCTCGCCAATTGTATGTGTAAGGAAAAAGGACGGAAGCCTGAGACTTTGCTGCGATTATCGTGAGTTGAATCGAAAATCTGTACCTGACAGGCATCCCATTCCCAGGATCCAGGATATGCTGGATTCCCTGAGTGGCAGTTCCTGGTTTTCGGTCTTGGACCAGGCCAAGGCCTACCACCAAGGATTCCTTGATGTTGAGAGCCGACCCCTAACAGCCTTTATAACACCCTGGGGGCTATTTGAGTGGAACAGGATTCCATTTGGCCTCAGCTCAGCTCCAGCCGAATTCCAGAGAAACATGGAAGCTTGTCTGGAGGATTTGCGTGATGTTATCTGTCAGCCTTACCTGGACGACAATCTTGTTCATAGTGCCTCTTTCGATGATCATGTGAGCCATATCCGCACAGTCCTCCAGAGATACCAGAAACATGGAGTCAAGCTTAGCCCACACAAGTGTGGTCTGTTCCAAAGAAAAGTCCGCTTCCTGGGCCGTATTGTGTCGGAGGATGGATAGTCTATGGATCCAGCCGAAATAGCCCCAGTATAGGCCCTGAAGCTCCGAACACCAGCGACAGTAGGAGATCTGAGGAAAATTATGGGATTCCTCTCCTACTATAGAACATACATACCCAATTTCTCTCGCTCGGCAAGACCTCTCTATCAGCTGATCGCTGCACCACCACAAAGTGCATTGCCTCCTGAGCCTAAGGGAAAGAGAAAAAGAGTTAGCACCAAGTCAAAAGGACAGGCATCCCCTAACACACCCATAACCTGGACACAGACTCATCAAGAAGCGTTGAACACCCTGATTGACCACTTAACAGAGCTACCTATTCTTGCCTATCCTGACCACACTCTGCCGTTTGTCCTCCATTGTGATGCATCACAGGACGGTCTAGGTGCAGTCCTTTATCAGAAGCAGAAGGGGAAGATGTCAGTGATTGCATATGGGTCGAGAACACTCACACCACTCGAAAAAAACTATCACATGCATTCAGGAAAACTAGAATTCCTGGCTCTAAAGTGGGCTATCTGTGAACGCTTTAGGGATTACTTGTTTCACGCTTCACACTTTGAAGTGTACACAGACAATAATCCACTCACATACATTTTGACAACGGCCAAACTCAATGCAACAGGTCACTGTTGGGTCGCAGAGCTGGCCGATTTTAATTTCACCATCAAATATCGGCCAGGAAGATGTAATGCAGACGCAGATGGCTTGTCAAGAATGCCACTGGACATTGACCAGTACATGAAACTGTGCACAGAGGAGATAAATCAAGATGTGATCAGTGCTACAGTGCAGGGGGTGATGTTAACATTCAAGGATGCTCCCCTGTGGACTAGTGGAATCGACTTGCAAGCTGTCCACTTGGTGGAAGACGAAATCTCACTGCCCACAAATTTGAGTCTTTCGCAGAAACAGATCAAAAATCGCAGCAGAAAGACCCTGTTATTAGCCGTGTCCTGGAATATAAAAAAGGTAACTGTCGTCCATTTGGTCATACTCTCAAAAAAGAATCGAGTGATGTTAGACTCCTACTGAAACAGTGGACACGACTGCACCTGAGTGATGATGGAGTCTTGTATAGAAGAGCGGGAAAGAGAAACCAACTCATTTTACCCAGGGAGTACCATCAAACGGTGTACAGAGAGTTGCATCAGTACATGGGGCACCTCGGAACAGAGAGGACTCTAAATTTAATTCGTGAACGATTTTACTGGCCCCATATGAAGAAGGAGACAGAGCACTTTGTGACACGTGTATGTGAGTGCCTAAAAAGGAAAAACCTCAAAAGACTACTCGAGCCCCACTGACTACTATTCAAACCACATCCCCATTTCAGCTTGTATCTATAGACTTTCTCCATTTGGAAACGTGTAAAAATGGGTACGAATACATACTCATAGTGATGGACCATTTCACACGTTTCGCGCAAGCCTATGCCACAAGAAACAAGGCTGCAAAGACAGTTGTACAGCATGTCTTTGGCGATTTTGCCCTCAAGTTTGGCTTCCCTGAGAAAATACACCACGACATGGGAAGAGAATTTGAAAACCAATTGATAGAACAGTTGCAGAAGGTCTGTGGTGTGCGTGGATCTCACACAACCCCATACCACGCAATGGGTAATGGACAGGTTGAGAGATTCAACAGGACACTCTTATCCATGCTCAGAACACTAAATGATGCTAATAAGGCTGACTGGAAGAACTCATTGTCAAAAGTGATCCATGCATATAACTGCACCCGTTGCGAATCGACTGGGTTCTCACCTTATTACTTGTTATTCGGTCGCTCACCCCGGCTACCCATCGATCTCATGTTTAATCTGCAGGTAAATGAGAAACAGCAGAGTTATGCAGATTATGTGGCAAACTGGAGAGCACGGATGCAGGAAGCCTATGAAATTGCATCAAAGACTGCTGAGAAAGAGGCCTTGAGAGGAAAGAAATACTATGACAAGAAAGTCCATGGTGTAGAACTTTGGCCTGGTAACAGAGTCCTACTCAGGAATCTAAGTGAAAGAGGAGGGCCAGGTAAACTGCGCTCACACTGGGAAGATTGTGTGTATACCGTGATCAGTAGAAAAAGCCCTGATGGTCCCGTGTATGAGATCAGACCAGAAAAAGGAGGACAGAGTTGAGTTGTACACCGAAATCTCCTGCTGCCCTGTGACAGTTTACCTGTGGAAAAACCGGAGAAAGGAGAATGTCAAGTACAGAAAAGAAAACACCAAGCTAAAGGGAGGAAAAGGCCAGAACAACAGCCGAACCCAGACTCAGACAGTGATGTGGACCAAGGATACAAACTTCTCTGTAAATTTCCACCCCGTTCTGACCAAAGTGGAAACCTCACCATGCTGAATCCTGAAGCTGAACCATTTGAACCAGCAATAAGAAATGAGAACTCATCTGGACACCAACCTGATTCTGGAGAAGAAGATAATCCAGACATCACTGGGGTTGAGGAGGAGTGTGCTGTTTCAGAAGCAGAGGATCGAGATTCAGAGGGTGTCCTACAAGAGTGTGCTGTTTCAGAAGCAGAGGATCGAGATTCAGAGGGTGTCCCACAGGAGTGCAGTGCTTCAGAAACGGAGGATCGAGATTCGGGAAGTGAACCTGAGATACCACAGCCTACGACCTACCCACAAAGACAGAGACGTCAGCCAAAGATGTTGACTTATAATGAACTGGGAGAACCAACAGTAGTATGTAGAAATCCAGTTCTGAAGGAGATAAACTTCCAACCTGCCTGTGATCAGAACCTGTGGAGGCCGTGGATGTTAACAAACAACGGGAGAGAAAGCTAAAACCAGTCAAAAAACACAGAAAAAGAAAGAAAGGAAGAAGCAAAAAAGAATACACACCTGTGACTTGAGACCTGTGGCCTGTAAAGTAAACAGAAAAAAATAGAGGTTACAAGACTAAGTGAGTATGTGGCTGATAATTATGGAGTCTAGTTTCATGGTAAGATTCATCCAATTAAGATGTAACTGTTTACATATATGCTAATACTGCTGGTAGGAATAATCAGATAAATGGTAAAGTGCAATGGTTAGAAGATGTAGCAATTAGTTACAGACCCCCCTTTTTCTAGAAAATGAGCCATGGCAAGGAGGGGATTACTGATTTCATGCACAGAGTTAAAGCCAACTGAAAACTTACCCTTGTCGTGCAGCAATGAACGGGTCAGTCTGGAAGCAACTTCTTAGGTTGTGATAAAATGTAAAAGAACGTTTTTAAAAGTGGGGGAGGGTGTAGAGGTATAAAGTCAAACAGTGTATTTTTTTATTTTTATTATTATTATTTGTTATCATTTATTAAGTATACGGGTGCTTTAACATAAACTAAAGTTTTGTATAGTGTTTAATGATGCCTACTTAATCACTTAGACCTGTATATACTGGCGAGTGACACTAGGGGGGCGACTGTGAGGCGCAGGGAGTTTCATTCATTAATGAAGAAGTCACACTGCCAGTCATATCAAAACACAATGAAAGTTCTTCTAATTTCTTCCTGTGTTTATTCATTTTTCAGAGTGTGACTAATAAAAGACTGTAAGTGCCACCAGAAAACTCCGCCTCTTCTGTGTGTGCAACACTCACACATCAAGTAATTGGAGAAGGGGTGACGCATATCCAATATGTATTTGTCAGCACACTTGTATTTAACTTTCTCTCCTGTGTTGTATTCCTGTTTTACCATGTCTGTCATATCTGAATTGTTTACATGTGGTGGTCTCCCACATGTCCTTGAGTCCTGACCTAAAGCACAGAACATGTTATATATAATGCAAGATGTTGATTTGTGACTAAAATGTTGATTTGAACTGAAAATTTTTAAGGGTTGCTTTTAACATTTATTTAGTTTTACTTGTAATAAATCCAAAATATAGAAATTGAATTGGGAAAACATTTTATTTTTCTTTTCTCTTTTTGTTTTTGATGCTTTAGTAATGATTTATTCCCAATGTTACTCACACTCAGGCAAAGTCATCACTCCATCATTACACTGTTGTCTTAGTTCATTACGTTTTAAAACTTTGTTCCTCTGACATTTAAAGGAGATGTAATCATCATGTGTTGCAAAGACCTTTTTGTTAACACTATAGGCCAACTCTATACCTCTTTCATCCATTATCTCCTTCGTCACTGTACAGGGCTCTGAAATAAACCCAGCATGTCACTGTCAGTGTCACAATATACATTCATGAACTAATCATCACAACCTACAACTTAAACTACAAGATTACATCATGATATATTCATATGAAGTGTGTTCATACTTAAACACTTAATATTTCCACTCCATTCACCTTGCTCACACGTCAAGTAATTGGAGACGGGGTGACGCATATCCAATATGTATTTATCAAAACACTTGTATTCAGCTGTCTCCCCTGTGTCGTATTCACTTTTTACCATGTCTATTGTATCTGAATTGTGTACATATGGTGGTCTCCCACATGTCCTTGAGTCTTGACCTAAAGCACAGAACATGTTATATATAATACATATTGCTAATCATATAAAAGACTTAATATGATGAAGAGATATTTAATATGTAATATGTAAGGGATAATGTACATTCAGCCGGTTGCTATCGCAGGATAAAGCCCGACATGGCTTATCAGCTTTTGTATATGTACAAAATATGTGACGTCTGCATTTACATCTGCAAGACGTATTTTTTAGAGTGTTTGCTCATCTGCAAAACATCTATAGGATGTTTCCGATCCTAGCCTTGTGGTTAGTGTGCCAACATATAGCACAACTGTGCTTGTGGCGACCCGAGTTTGAATCCCGTCTTAAAGTCCTTTGCTGATCCCACTCCCCTCTCGCCGCCCAGTACTTTCCTGTCATCTCTCTACTGTCCTGTCCATTAAAGTCACAAATAAAAAAAAGCCCAAAAATATAACTTAAAAAAAAAAGACGTTTATGATTTAGAATGTATGTAAAACTGACATCTTACAGACGTCTGTCAGATGTTTAAAAACAGCAGATGCTTTCCAGATCAAGTGATCTATAACAGACATCTTACAGTTGTATGTGTGCTATCTGTGCATGGATGTTTAAAGGAGTCGGTGCAATCATACCACAACATTTCACCACATAAATAATTATGATGATAAAAGATGTTGATTTGAGACTAAAATATTTCAAAATCTTACCAGTTTGTTAGTTATCTTATAGTTTATAACAGTGTACAGAACAGTTGTCTCAAAATGGCAGCAACTACATTTGTATAATAAGAGAGCGAGTCCGCGATACCAGGATAATGTAAGTATAAAGTGTATAAACAGTCTAGACTGAATCACCTACCAAATATTAAGCATTTAAAGGCTGATTCACTTATTAAACACAAGCCTATGCAAAGATTTTTTTAGTATTAATCATGAATGAGTTCTGATGACAAACACTGATTCTGATTCTCTGATTCTTCTGTATTGATGAACTCTTAAGAGTGGATATGAATCTTTAAAGTCTGTGTAATGTAGCTGAAAGCAATGTCCCCTTCTCTCCGCCCCACCAAACAGGACTCAGCTCCATCCCACGATTGTTTGATCAAAACTTGACAGCTTTCTTCTTCACCAATTCATGTTGCAATTAAATATTTAGTCTGAATGGCTCAATAATTTTCCAGGCTTAAAACTGAAATTTTTTAAGAGTTGCTTTTAACATGTATTTAGTTTTACTTGCAATAAATCCAAAATATAGAAATTGAATTGGGAAAACATATTTTATTTTTTCTTTTCTCTTTTTGTTTTTGATGCTTTAGTAATGATTTATTCCCAATGTTACTCACACTCAGGCAAAGTCATCACTCCATCATTACACTGTTGTCTTAGGTCATTACGTTTTAAAACTTTGCGCCTCTGACACTTAAAGGAGATGTAATCATTATGTGGTGCGAACATCTTTTGGTCATCAGCATAGGCCAACTCTATACCTCTTTCATCCATTATCTCCTTCGTCACTGTACAGGGCTCTGAAATAAACCCAACATTTCATTGTCAGTGTCACAATATACATTCATGAACTAATCATCACAACCTACAACTTAAACTACAAGATTACATCATGATATATACATATGAAGTGTGTTCATACTTACTTAAACACTTAATATTTCCACTCCATTCACCTTGCTCACAGGTCAAGTAATTGGAGAAGGGGCGACGCATATCCAATATGTATTTATCAAAACACTTGTATTCAACTTCCTCCCCTGTGTTGTATTCACTTTTTACCATGTCTATTGTATCTGAATCATCTACATGTGGTGGTCTCCCACATGTCCTTGAGTCCTGACCTAAAGCATAGAACATGTTAAATATAATACAAATTGCTAATAATATAAAAGACTTAATATGATGAAAAGATATTTAATATGTAATATGTAAGGGATAATGTACATTCAGGCAGTTTCTATCTCAGAACAAACCTCGACAGGCTTATCAGCTTTTGTATATGTACAAAATATGTGACGTCTGCATTTACATCTGCAAGACGTATTTTTTAGAGTGTTTGCTCATCTGCAAAACGTCTATAGGACGTTTCCTATCCTAGCCTTGTGGTTAGTTTGTGTCGACATACAGCACAACTGTGCTTGTGGTGACCCGAGTTCGAATCCTATCTCAAAGTCCTTTTCTGATCTCGGTCCTCTCTCTCCGCCCAGTACTTTCCTGTCATCTCTCTACTGTCCTGTCCATTAAAGTCACAAAAAAAAAAATATATATATATATATATAACTTAAAAAAAAAAAAAGATGTTTATTATTTAGAATGTAAAACTGACATCTTGCAGATGTCTATCAGATGTTTATAAACAGCAGATGCTTTCCAGATCAAGAGATCTTTAACAGACATCTTGCAGTTGTATGCGTGCTATCTGGGGATGGATGTTTAATCAAGTCGGTGCAATCATACCACAACATTTTACCACATAAATAATTAAGACGATAAAAGATGTTGATTTGAGACTAAAAATATTTCAAAATCTTACCAGTTTGTTAGTTATCTTATAATCCATAACAGTGTACAGAACAGTTGTTTCAAAATGGCAGCAACTACATTTGTATAATAAGAGAGCGAGTCCGCGATACCAGTAAGTATAAACTGTATAAACAGTCTCGAATGAATCGCCTACCTAATATTAAGTATTTAAAGGCTGATTCACTTATTAAACACAAGTCTATACAAAGATTTTTTGAGTATTAATCATGAATGAGTTCTGATGACAAACACTGATTCTGATTCTCTGATTCTTCTGTATTGATAAACTCTTAAGAGTGGATATGAATCTTTAAAGTCTGTGTAATGTAGCTGAAAGCAATGTCCCCTTCTCTCCGCCCCACCAAACAGGACTCAGCTCCATCCCACAATTATTTGATCAAAACTTGACAGCTTTCTTCTTCACCAATTCATGTTGCAATTAAATATTTAGTCTGAATGGCTCAATAATTTTCCAGGCTTCAAACTGAAAATGTTTAAGGGTTGCTTTTAACATTTATTTAGTTTTACTTGCAATAAATCCAAAATATAGAAACTGAATTGGGAAAACATATTTTATTTTTTCTTTTCTCTTTTTATTGTTGATGCTTTAGTAATGATTTATTCCCAATGTTACTCACACTCAGGCAAAGTCATCTGTCCATCATTACACTGTTGTCTTAGGTCATTACGTTTTAAAAATTTGCGCCTCTGACACTTAAAGGTGATGTGATCATTATGTGGTGCAAAAATCTTTTGGCCATCCGCATAGGCCAACTCTATACCTCTTTCATCCATTATCTCCTTCGTCACTGTACAGGGCTCTGAAATAAACCCAACATGTCACTGTCAGTGTCACAATATACATTCATGAACTAATCATCACAACCTACAACTTAAACTACAAGATTACATGATGATATATTCATATGAAGTGCGTTCATACTTACTTAAACACTTAATATTTCCACTCCATTTACCTTGCTCACACGTCAAGTAATTGGAGAAGGGGTGACGCATATCCAGTATGTATTTATCAAA
Organism: Labeo catla; assembly: GCA_012976165.1. Classification (NCBI taxonomy): domain Eukaryota; kingdom Metazoa; phylum Chordata; class Actinopteri; order Cypriniformes; family Cyprinidae; genus Labeo; species Labeo catla. The sequence continues at coordinate 55,221 of VONZ01001018.1, read as the reverse complement.
ACACTTGTATTCAACTTTCTCTCCTGTGTTGTATTCCTTTTTTACCATGTCTATTGTATCTGAATTGTTTACATGTGGTGGTCTCCCACATTTGCTTGAGTCCTGACCTAAAGCATAGAATATATTATATATAATACATATTGCTAATAATATAAAAGACTTAATATCATGAAGTGATATGTAATATGTAAGGGATAATGTACATCCAGTCAGTGCTATCGCAGAATAAAGCCTGACAGGCTTATCAGCTTTTGTATAAGACTGAAGGGCTTCTTTCTGCAATAGCAACTGGCTGGATGTACATTATCCTGCTTATTACACTGCTTCTTGCCACAAAAATGAATAATTACACATAAAACATTGATCTGAGTTGAAATATTTAAACGCAATGCTTACGTTATGAAAGCAGTTGCTAGGAAGCGGCAAGTTCAAACTAGACAATTATAGCACACATACATCACAGAGACGTCTATTTGACATCTGCATTTACATTTGCAAGACGTATTTTTTAGAGTGTTTGCTCATCTGCAATATGTCTATAGGACGTTTCCAATCAGATGTCAAATAGACGTCTATTAGATGTCTTTAAAAGCCCAAAAATATAACATCTTACAGACGTCTGTCAGATGTTTGTAAACAGAAGATGCTTTTCAGATCAAGTGACCTTTAACAGACATCTTGCAGTTGTATGTGTACTATCTGTGGATGGATGTTTAAGAGAGTCGGTGCAATCATACCACAACATTTCACCACATAAATAATTATGACGATAAAAAAATATTGATTTTAGATGAAAATGTTTCAAAATCTTACCAGTTTGTTAGTTGTCTTATAATCCATAGCAGTGTACAAAACAATCATTGCAAAATGGCAGCAGCTACATTTGTATAATAAGAGAGTGAGTTTGCGATAGCAGGATAATGTAATTAATTAAATAATTGTAACCATTATTATGTTTGAATTGAGTTTTAATATTTTATTAGCCAACCAAGCGCAAAGCTTCCATGAAGGAAAATTGTTCCCAGTGAGCAAACAACTGCAGGCAGTTACCCGGATGAGCCTGTGTTATTAGTTTTTACCGGTTGTTATCTGGGAATATCAAACCTTGGAATGCGGTGACTGACCAATCAGAATTTAGTATTCCACGGAGCCGTGCAATAACATATGATAAAATATGATATGATAAACACGTATTATATAATGCAATATGTTATAATAAAACTAGATCCAAAATTAATGTAAATACTAGAAAATTTAAGCTGTTTATCCAGTGCAAACTTGTCATGGTGCTGCTTGCTAGGTTGTTTTGTGATGTTGCTAGTTTGTTCTTGTTGGTTGCTAGGTAATTGCTTCTTGGCTCAAGTGAAGAAAGACTTGTGTGCTGATAAGTTTTGCACCAAACTTTAGCATCTATGTTAATATAAGCAGTAGTGATGATTGCAGACACTGCTAATAAAACTCAACTAAGTAAACCTGTGACCATACCTATACATCTCGGGAATGGGACGTTCCATTTTCCATCTGACGGGCAGGTGATTTCTGTTTTTCCACTCACTTTATTTTAATATCTGGTCACATGCAAACTCAGAATGTGGGTTTATACTTTTATTTTGAAATCGCGATGTACAACAATTTGCAGATTTAGAAATATGTTGATGTATTGTCCTGTGTAGGCATAGGTTTATAAATGATTTACATTACACATCTAGTGAGATGAACGTTAATCTACCCAAACTCACAGCACATGAAGAGGAAGAGTTTGTTGATCGAGCTGCTGAGATGGAGACGTGCTGCACGCTTGCAAATGATAAAAGTGCAACATAAAGCACGTCAGACTTTATATGCGTTCCCAAACGCACGGAATTGGAAACTTAAACAAACAGCACGTGTAATAAAACAATATAATGCAAGCACTATAAAAGGTTTTACCACAAAATCAACTTTATACTGACATCGCAAGACTGCTTTTTTTTTTTTTTTTACCTCAAGGAGTATCATTGTCATGTTTAATATTGCGAGATCTTGTGCACTCCCGAACTGACTCTGTATTTCTTTCAGATGTGCTTCTTTGTTAATTTTGCCTGAAAAGATTGTTGTATTGAAAAAAATAATTAACACTACACTCTTAAAAATTAAAAGTACTTCACAATGCCATAGAAGATCCTTTTTTGTGTAAATGGTTTCATAAAGAACCTTTAACATGTGAGGAACCTTTCTGTTTCACAAAAGGTTCTTTGTGACGAAAGAAGGTTCTTCAGATTATAAAAAGGTAAGACAGAGATGGTTCTTTAAAAGAACCTTTTGACTGAAAGCACCTTTATTGTTAAGAGTGTAATTTCATATATACTTCCTTTCAATAATGCAAGTACTTTTCAAGTATCTTCTTAAAAATATAGCCGATTTCAAGGGTTTTCCAGGACTTCCCTTCTCAAAAAAACAGCTAAAACCAGCCTAGGCTGGTTGGCTGTTTTTAACTGGTCATCCAGGCTGATCTTGGCTGTTTTTTTTTTAGCAGGGTTAAATTTCAAAAAGTCACATTCAAGTACTGCAAGCACTTTAAGCATCTTGTACGAACACTGTGATCCATTTTCCATGATCGTGCATGTTTGATGAACGTACAAACGAAAACGCCACATGAATGCTACATATACTCTGTTACAATTACAAACAAGTAGGGTTTTATGTGTTAGACACATGCTGGTGAATATATGAATATATGGATATTCACATGTAATCTCTGAAACAAGATTCACATGCTTTTAATGACATGCTATAAATTCACCAAATCCAGAAGTGTTTCTCTATAATCTTACCTTGACAGTCAGGCTCATGGTCCCACTGTCCATTATATTTGCATGTAAATGATTTTGTGGTTTCTTTTGTAAAAATGAACAAGTATTTTCCAGAGCAGGTGATCTCCACATGTTCTCCAGCACTAAAAAGAGTCTTTCCCTCTGGGTTGATCTTTTTTACTCCAAATGTGGTTGACTTCAGCTCACAGGTTACTTCTGTACAAGACATAATTATGCAGAACTAATGGTAAGAAACGAAGCATCAAATATCTGTGAAACCAGATTTAAATGCTTTGTCTTTTGCAGATGACATATAATTCTGACTATTTTTTTTTTTTTAGTATCCTAAAATGAAAAGAAAAATCCAAATGATAAAACATCTTGAATTTGTAATCATTGTAGTAAGCAGTTAACTTTTGTTGTTGCCTAATAATAATGCTCAGCTGTCACACATTATGCATGTGAGCGCTATTACAAAAAAACAAACAAACAAACAAAAAAAACATAATCTTACAATTTATATTATTGTTATGTTATATTTAATGCATTACTATTTAATTATCATAGCATTAATACTTATTTAATATGTAGCTATTTTGTAGTTGGTCTGGGTTTTTTTGTTATTTATTATTATTACACACACACGCACACACACACACGTTTGTTTTTTGTGAATTGTGGGGACTTTCCATAGACTTCTATAGATTTTATACTGACCAAATGATATTGTCTATCCCCTAACCCAACCCTAACCCTAAACCTAGCCCTCACAGAAAACATGTTTGCATCATTACACTTTCAGATAAACATCATTTACTATGTTTAATAATTTTTTTAACATTGTGGGGACTGCAGGCACTTGCAGGTTTTACTATCCTTGTGGGGACATTTGGTCCCCACTATGTAGCAAAAACAAGTACACACACACACACACACACACACACACACACACACAGAGAGAGAGACTCTGTGACCCTTAGCAGCAGCGGCAGCAGATGCAGAAAACGCATCAGAGATTTGTGAACATAAGGGTCAGAGGTCAGTGACTTACATGCAGGTCGGGTAAGTAGGTGAAAACAGTCACACGTACACACATGCACATTTATACAGGTGCACACACTCATATACAATATTGATCTATCGATCTATCTATCTATCCATCTATGCTAATATTACAAAATAAAGCATTAAAAAGTGTATAAGGAAACTAAAAAAATATTGTCCTACAGCGACACCAGCAGGTGAAGTTACAATAGGAGTCCGCATCTCTTGCCTCCCCTGAGCCCACTGTTTGGTGGGGGGTAATTGAGAATGAATAAGTCACGTGAGAGGAGACAATGCCTCCATTGCGATATGATTGGATATGACTGGTCATGTTTGGCTGTGATTGGTTTGTGCAATTAAACCCGCCTTGTGTTTGTGTGTGTTCTGCGTTTGTGAATTAGTCTGAATGAACAATATAAAAGCATCAATGAGAAGACTATTTTAAAGTAAGTAAACAACTCACACACTTATACATAATCACTTTGTTACATCAAAATAAGACTTAAAATGGGAAAACATGTTTTTAGAGTAATCAGCTTGGTGAAATTTAAAGTAAATCAGTGTCTGTGACAAATATTTACCAACCTTTGATGACTGATGATTCGAAAAATTCAGAAATATTTAAAAGATATTAAAAAGAACAGCTTAACATAAGTTCACAAATAAAATTATTGTTTTAGTTGTTCATTATTTTGGAATTAATGTAAATACTTAAAAACATTAACGATGAAATTCATACTTGGCTTTAATAAATAGAATATCAATTACATTGTTAATGTAAAAATACAAAATAGAATTGTTCCCCTTCAGTCGTTTCACTACGACGTTACATATGGGAACTCGCTTGAGAGTCCAATCATCTCTGAGCCTTATTCAAAAGGCCAATGAACATTCATGAACATTGGCGAGTGGTATTTGCATGCCGAGCCACTCCCCCGTACATACGGGTATATAAGATGGCGGAATGCAACCACTCATTCAGATTTTCGCTTCGGAGCCTCGTCTCGAGCAAAAAGAAAAAACAAAACAAAAGAGTTCCTGTGAGTTGTTGCTCTCTCTCCGCTGGCGTGCTGCCAGCACTAAAAGAGCTTTCTAAAAGAGCGCTTGGCAGCCGCCAGCGAGATCCTGCGGGCGGCCGTTTTCACGGCCAGAAAAAGCCTTTGCTTTCCAGCGAGCTTCCTCCGTTTGAGTGCACGGTTGTGCCGCGGTCCTCCCTGGGCAAACCGGGATACTAAAAGAGCTAATTTCTCACGGCCGTCGAGGGCATTTTTCCCGGGATGTCTCTCCGGCCGTGCGCTTCTCTATGCGGCAGTTTCCTCGCCATGCTGGACGGACATGATCACTGCCTCACGTGCCTGGGCCGAGAGCACGCTGAGGCGGCGTTCACGGATGGTTCGTGCGTTCATTGCGAACGTATGACCATGGCCGCGTTAAAGTCCCACCGCTCGTTCGCGAGAAGGCTCCCCTCGTTGCCTTCCCGCGGTAAGTCGTTAAGCCGTCAAGGTTTTTCGGCTGCCGCGGCGAGGCACTTGGGGGACTTGCAGGTGGTTGTGCAGAACGTTCCGTAGGCTAGCAAAGCCCCGCGGACTTCTGCATCACTGCGCGGTCCCGTTGAGTTACCAGAGCAGTACACTTCCCCGCTCGCCGGGCCGAGTGTCTCCTTTGGTGCTCCCCAGGAGGTAGAGATGTCTGCTTCAGCATCAGAGGGGGAGTCGGAAGGTGAGGCTGACGTCTCGACGGATCAGCGCCCCTCCGCGGTCGCTGTCCCGTCCGAGGCAGACGCTGAACTTTCGGCTATGCTCCTCCGAGCCGCCAGGGAGATCGGTTTGGAGGTGCCCAAAACACCTCCGGCTGATCCTTCCAGGCTGGATGATTGGTATCTGGGGAGGTCTTCCGCGGCACCGCCGCGCTCCCCCCCAGTACCTTTCTTCCCGGAGGTGCACGAGGAGCTGGTGAGGACGTGGCGGGCTCCACACTCATCTCGCCCACGCCCCAGCTCCTCTCCCCTCGCCACCCTCGATGGCGGGGCAGCTAAGGGTTATGTGGCGGTCCCTCAGGTTGAGCGCGCGGTCGCGGTGCATTTATGCCCGCGGGGCGCCGCCACCTGGCGGGATCGGCCCCATCTCCCGTCCAGGGCGTGTAAGCTTTCGTCCGCTCTCGCGGGCAGGGCTTACCACGCCGCTGGACAGGCTGCCACTGCCCTGCACGCCATGGCAACCTTACAGGTTTACCAAGCCAAGGCGTTAAAACATCTGCACGAGGGTGGCCCTGACCAAGGGGCAATGCAGGAACTCCGTGCCGCCACCGACTTCGCCCTCCGGGCGACGAAAGTGACGGCACGTTCCCTTGGCCAGGTGATGTCCACGATAGTGGTACAGGAGCGACACCTATGGCTGACCCTGGCCCAGATGGCAGATGTCGACAAAGCTCGGTTTCTCGACGCTCCCATCTCCCAGGGCGGCCTATTCGGCGACACCGTCGAGGACTTTGCCCAGCAGTTCTCGGCGGTCCAAAAGCAGACGGAGGCGATCAAACACATCCTCCCTCGTCGTGACACTACCACCACGTCCGCGAGGCCTCAACCTCCGCCTGCCCGTCGCCGAGGGCGCCCCCCGTGGCTCCAAAACCACCGGCTCTGTCCCCCGCTGAGGCACACGATGCCAGACTGGCGGCCCGACGGAGTAGACGAGCCGGCCGCGGGAGAGGGGCGCCGCCCGCCTCTCAGGGACCGGCCAAAAACACCCGCAGAAGAGCTGCGAAGCGTCCCTGACGCGGGCACCCCAGAGGTGCAGGAGATTGCTCTTGGAGGGATGACGACATCAACGTCCCCTATCCCGGTGGAGGGCCGGGAGCCGCTGTGCATTCAGACGCTGCCGTCGGCCCACGGGTCGACGGTACCCACAAATTCACAAAAAGAGCTAATTTTCTCACCTCTGGGGCTTCGGCCCCGAGTTCCCGTTTCGAGCAATGCCTTGCTTCCTCGGATCCGGACTCGGAGGTCGATATCGCCAGCGCGGGAACCAGGGAAGAAGGTAAGCGCTGCCCAGTGCAGTCAGACTTTTCTCCAGGACAATTTTCCTTCTGGGATCAGTCCCCTTCCCTTCCCCCCCCAGGCTGCCCCGCCGCGGTCACGTCGGTCAACGCTCCTTTGATTCCCCTGGCGACCAGGCTGGGAGCCTGGCTTCAGCTCCCCAGCCCCTCGCAGTGGTTGATTCGGACGGTACGTCTCGGCTATGCGATTCAGTTCGCCAGGCGTCCGCCCAGGTACAGAGGCGTCCTTTCCACTTCTGTCCATTCGGACACACATGCTTCTGTTCTGCGTGCGGAGGTTGCAGTCCTACTGGCGAAGGATGCAATCGAGCCTGTCCCTCCAGCCGAGATGAAGTCAGGGTTTTACAGTCCTTACTTCATCGTGCCCAAAAAGAGCGGCGGGTTAAGACCCATCCTGGATCCTCGAGCTCTGAATCGGTCCCTTCTCAGGCTGCCGTTCAAGATGCTCACGACGAAGCGCATGTTAACATGCATTCGTCGCCAGGATTGGTTCGCAGCCATCGACCTGAAGGACGCGTACTTTCACGTCTCGATTCTACCTCGACACAGACCTTTCCTACGGTTTGCTTTCGAGGGTCGAGCGTATCAGTACAAAGTGCTTCCATTTGGCCTGTCCCTCTCTCCCCGTGTCTTTACGAAGGTCACGGAAGCTGCTCTATCGCCCCTTTGGCGGATGGGCATTCGCATTCTCAACTATCTCGACGACTGGCTTCTCATAGCTCACTCGCGAGATGTGTTGTGCGAACACAGGGACCTGGTGCTCCGGCACCTCAGCCATTTGGGCCTTCAGGTCAACCGAGAGAAGAGCAAACTCTCCCCAGTGCAGAGGATCTCTTTTCTCGGTGTGGAGCTGGACTCGGTCAACATGACAGCCCGCCTCACCAACGAGCGCGCGCAGTCAGTGCTGAATTGTCTGAACTCATTCAGACACAAAACAGCGGTTCCTCTCAAAACATTTCAGAGGCTCCTGGGGCATATGGCAGCTGCAGCCGCGGTGACGCCGCTGGGCTTGCTTCATATGAGACCGCTTCAGCACTGGTTACACGATCGAGTCCCGAGATGGGCATGGCACCGTGGCACACTCCGGATTGGCGTTTCCCTGCAGTGTCGCCGCCTGTTCAGCCCGTGGTCAGACCCGGCCTTTCTTCAGGCCGGAGTCCCTCTGGGACAAGTCTCCAGGCATCTTGTGGTTTACACGGATGCCTCTTCCACGGGTTGGGGTGCTGTATGCAACGGGCAAGCAGCCTCGGGCTCCTGGACAGGACCTCGACTGCAATGGCATATCAATTGCCTAGAGTTGTTGGCTGTGCTTCTTGCGCTGCGTCGCTTCCGACCGATGCTGCGCCACAAGCACGTGCTTGTTCGCACCGACAGCACTGCGACCGTAGCCTATATCAACCACCAAGGTGGTCTTCGCTCCCGTCGCATGTCACAACTCGCCCGCCATCTGCTCCTGTGGAGTCAGACGTGGCTGAAATCGCTACGTGCCGTTCACATTCCAGGAGAACTCAACCGTGCAGCCGACCAGCTCTCACGGCAGTCCACCCATCCTGGAGAATGGCGACTCCACCCCCAGGTAGTCCAGCTGATTTGGAGCCATTTCGGCAAAGCCCAGATAGATCTGTTCGCTTCCCCCGAATCCTCCCATTGCCAGCTATTTTACTCCCTCAGCGAGGCTCCCCTCGGCAGGGATGCACTGGCACACAGCTGGCCTCCGGGGTCCAAGTACGCCTTTCCCCCAGTGAGCCTCCTTGCACAGACACTGTGCAAGATCAGGGAGGACGAGGAGCAGGTTCTGCTGGTTGCGCCATACTGGCCCACCCGGACCTGGTTTCCAGACCTCGTTTCCCTTGCGGCAGCCCCTCCCTGGAAGATCCCCTTGAGGAGAGACCTTCTTTCTCAGGGGATGGGCACAATTTGGCACCCGCGTCCCGACCTTTGGAACCTGCACGTCTGGCTCCTGGACGGGACGCGTCAGACCTCTCCGGCCTTTCACAGGCCGTGATAGATACTATCTCTCAGTCTAGAGCTCCCTCTACAAGGCAGGCCTATGCACTGAGATGGGGTCTGTTCGTTGACTGGTGCTCCTCTCGCAGAGAGGACCCACAGAGATGTCCGATTGCAGTAGTGCTTTCCTTCCTGCAGGAGAAGTTGGAGCGCAGGCTGTCCCCTTCGACTCTCAAAGTGTACGTTGCTGCCATCGCAGCGTATCACGATGCAGTGGATGGAGCATCCCTTGGTAAGCACCAACTGGTCGTGAGGTTCCTTAGAGGTGCGAGAAGGGTTAATCCCCCTAGACCGCACCTCGTACCCTCTTGGGATCTCGCCGTCACCCTCCAGGGTCTACGGGAGGCCCCATTTGAGCCACTCGCGTCAGTAGAGCTGAAATATCTGTCTCTTAAGACAGCGCTCCTGACTGCGCTGGCCTCCATCAAGAGGGTAGGGGACCTACAAGCTTTCTCTGTCGACGAAACGTGCCTGGAATTCGGGCCCGGTGATTCTCATGTCATCCTGAGACCCCGGCCCGGTTATGTGCCCAAGGTTCCCACCACGCCTTTCCGCGATCAGGTGGTGAACCTGCAAGCTCTGCCCCTGGAGGAGGCAGACCCGGCCTCTGCGCTGCTGTGTCCAGTCCGCGCCCTTCGTATATATGTGGACCGCACTCGGCACTTCAGACGCACAGAGCAACTCTTTGTCTGCTTCGGAGGTCAGCAGAAAGGGAATGCTGTCTCCAAACAGAGGTTGGCTCATTGGGTGGTAGATGCCATCTCCCTGTCATATCAAAACCAGGGAGAGCCATGCCCCTTAGGTGTTCGTGCCCACTCCACAAGGAGTGTTGCCTCATCCTATGCGTTGGCTCATGGCGCCTCACTAGCAGATATCTGTAGAGCTGCGGGCTGGGCGACACCTAATACCTTCGCTAGGTTCTACAACCTTCGCGTTGAGGCTGTGTCCTCCCGTGTCTTAACATAGACATCAGGTAAGCGGGAGTCCGGCTGGTGTCGGCTTGCTGCGCCACTCCTACGGGATCCGTGCGCTATATCCCTCAGTTGTTCCCTCCGGTGAACCTTGGGTCCTCCATGCCCCGCAGTCAGGCCTAGCTGCGGAGTAGTCCCTGACTGTGCTCCGGCTGGGTCTCCTTCGCCCAGCAGGTTGTGGCAACATGTCTCAGTATTTTTCCAAGGTCAGCTAGAAGGCCGCTGTTTCCCTCATATATCTCTACAAGTTATGGATATATTGAATTATTTTTATTCCACATGTAGGAATTTCATGTGCTTCGCCCCCCCAACTTCTGCTTCAGTAGCAACTGGCATCCCTGTGGGGTCCCCTATTGGCCCTCAGGGCGTTGGGAAGGTTACGTTCATATCCATCTGCTGACACGTCCGCCTGTCAGCACGTGGGTTGTGCGTAACGCTGCGTTAGGGTCGTGGCATTTTCCATGGGTCTGTTCCCATATGTAACGTCATAGTGAAACGACTGAAGGGGAACGTCTAGGTTACGAACGTAACCCTCGTTCCCTGAAGGAGGGAACGGAGACGTTACATCCCCTGCCACGACCCTACGTCGCGCTGACGCCGGGTTGCTACTCGGCTCCTCAGCGAAAACCTGAATGAGTGGTTGCATGCCGCCATCTTATATACCCGTATGTACGGGGGAGTGGCTCGGCATGCAAATACCACTCGCCAATGTTCATGAATGTTCATTGGCCTTTTGAATAAGGCTCAGAGATGATTGGACTCTCAAGCGAGTTCCCATATGTAACGTCTCCGTTCCCTCCTTCAGGGAACGAGGGTTACGTTCGTAACCTAGACGTTTTTCACTATCTTTTTACATTTGATTTACTATCTATTGTTCAATTCATCATCACCTATCTGTCTATAAAGATAGACAAGATTTTGTAAGTATTTTTTTTTTAAATATAAAACAAATAACTTTAAATAAAAAGTTAAATTGTTTTATCTATCATCTATCTAATGTATCATTTACTTTTTCTATATTTTGTAGGTAAAAATAAATGTATAGGTTTTAAATAAATATTAAATGAAATTGTCCATAGATAGATTTGTTTTAACAGGTAACACAAAAATGTACAATTTTACTTATAAATTAACATGTAGTTGTACATATATATATAATTATATTTTCTTCTGAAATGGCAAAAAAAAAAAAAAAAAATTACATTACATTACATTATAGGGAAAGTCAATTCTAAATATCAAATTATATGTGACCCTGAACCACAAAACCAATCATGTATAAAATCTGAAAGCTGAATAAATAAACTTTCTATTGAAGTATAATTTGTTAGGATAGGACAATATTTGGCAAAGATACAACTATTTGAAAATCTGGAATCAGGGACAAATAAATAAATTTATTCATTATTAAAAAAAATAAAAAAATATTGAGAAAATCGCCTTTAAAGTTGTCCAAATGAAGTTATTAGCAATGCATATTACTAATCAAAAATTAAGTTTTGATATGTTTTCAGTAGGAAATTTAGAAAATATCTTCATGGAACATAATCTTTACTTAATATCCTAATGATTTTTGACATAAAAGAAAAATCGATTATTTTAACCCATACAGCGTATTATTAGCTATTGCTACAAATATACCTGTGCTGAAATTTTTGATTGTGCACCTTAATTTTTTAACTTAGGAGCACAAGTGAAGGTCCAAATTGCAGTTTTAATGCAGTTTTGGTACAATTTTTATCCCCAAGTATGTAAAACAGTCAACTATATTGAAGGTTGCAACACAATTACTATGTTGCTGTCTGTCAATCTCATTTAGATAAAGAACTTTTAGGATTGTTAATTTTGTATCCAGACATTTTTCCATATGTACTCATAAGCTCTAATAAAGCAGATATTGATGTATCAAGATGTTTTAGGAAAAGAAGGACATCATCAGTGAATAACACAATTTTATGTTCTATGGGTCGAATCTTAATGCCTGTTCATTTCACATGTTTTTTTAACTGCAAAAGGCTCGATGGAGATGGTAAAAAGTAGAGGAGAAAGGGGAGAACCTTGTCTACACCCTCTTGATACACTAAATGGTTTTGAAACAATATTATTTGTCAGCACTTCTGCTGTAGAACTATTATAAGGTAATCAAACCCACCTACAGTAAAACCTTTCACCAAAACCAAATCTAACCAGCAAATACTATCATATCTGTGCTTGTGGTGACCTAAGTTTGAATCCCGTCTCAAGGTCTTTCGCTGATCCCACTCACCTCTCTCCACCCAGTACCTTCCTGTCATCTCTCTACTGTCCTGTCCATTAAAGTCACAAATTAAAAAAGCCCAAAAATATAACTTAAAAAAAGAAAGATGTTTATGATTTAGAATGTATGTAAAACTGACATCTTACAGTCATCTGTCAGATGTTTGTACACAGCAGATGCTTTTCAGATTAAGTGAAATCTGAAAAGGAGGAAAACACTATATACATATAGATTATATTAATAAACTAATTGATCTGTTAATAGCACTATATTAATACATTAAGACATATTAAGTGTTAATCGTTTTCTACGGGAGGAAAAAAGCTTAACGAGAGACTGCGCATTGCGTTCATATTCTGCTGTTCTGTGGCCACAGATTTGCAGGTCTTGTCTTTATCTCCTACAGATGACTTGCAGGACCCTGTATGTTATGCTATTAAATTAGTTTTAATGGTTTAACCACCACAGCGTCTTGATTCCATTCGCAACACACATGAATTGTGTGGATTGCAAGTGCCAGTTGCAGGTAGCTGAGTGCAAGTTGCGAATGATATTGTAATTTAGTTTCTTCTTTTTAGTTTTTTCTTGTCTTTACCACCAGGCTACTGTTGTAAAATGTTGCGATAATGCATTAAATATGATGAAGTTTTAATTGTTAAAGGGGACATCGGATGCCCATTATCCACAACTTGATATGATTCTTTAGGGTCCTAATGAAAAGTCTCTAACATACTTTGATTAAAATTTCTCAATGGTTTTGTAAAACAACACCCTTTTTACCTTGTCAAAATGAGCTCTGCAAAAATCATCTCATTCTAAGGGGTTGTTCCTTTAAATGCAAATGAGCTCTGCTCATCCCGCCCCTCTCTTCTCTCTGTGGAGTGACAATCTTGTTTACTTTAGCCACATTTAGCTGTGTTTAGCCACTAAACTTCCTAACTACCACGTAAAGATTCATAAAAATACGCTTATACTAACTTCTGCTGTAGGTGAAGCTGGATCATGAATGATTCGCGTGAACATGGACGGATAAATGTAGATCGGGAGGCGCATTCCCTTCACAAACAAACATAATCTACTGCATCTTCAGCAGCTCAGATGTCGGGAGTAAATGACGACCACTATGTTCATTATTAAATCCAGCAACACAACACCTCAATCGCTCAATCAGAGATATTCTTGTCTAACTTACATCCCTGTTCGGCATCGAAACAAGGAAAGTTACTCAATCCAGGCTCATTAGAAATACGTGCCTCTACATACATTTCCGCAACACCGTAATTATGTACCTTACTGCACGTTTCGTGGCAGTTTCAAATGAAATGTCCAGAGAGTGGCGCTAAAACACATGTTCAATACGTGACCTTGGCACGTTTTTATTACGTTGGTACAGGCACGTATTGCTGTATTTTTATTATGCTGCTTGCGGTACGTATTCCAGCAGTACAGAATTCAAATATCCAGGGCGTTTCACTAAGGGTTAATGCTCTGTCTTATTGGAGATATCCCCTACACCAAACCCAACCCTAAACCTAACCGATAGTGTTAACAAATGCAAAACTGTTAAAAAAATGTGTTTTGTGATGCCGCCGTGCTATTTTTACTTCCTCATTCAGATTTGAGCTGTTTTGTCAAATCATAGTTTCATGGGTTCAAACCAGAGCTCTTCATCACCTAAGTGCAACGCCGTATCACGTGAGCTAGCGAGCAAACTGACTGCATTAGAAAACTCATATATATGAAGCTGTATATGTGACGACAATGTTCTAAAGTATCAATTTTCATATCGCGCAGGATGTTAAAATTGTTTTAAAACCATAATATAATATTCAGCAGTAGTAATCTTCTGAAAATTAGGCTTTATTAATCAAAACTCTGCTTGTAAATCATACTATGTGTGAAAAGGAATCAAAGTTACTGCCTCTAGCGTTCATTTTAACCTGAAACTGCAGTGATTCGTACATATAGGTACGTTTTTTCAGGTTTGTAGAAATGTATATAGAGGCACGTATGTCCAATGAGCCTAAGTTGAAGTTACTGGACTGTGACAGCTGATCTGAGGTAAGAGCTCATGTCAATCAACTATCGTAGGAGCGGCCTCTGTTGGTGAGACGCCACAACGACAGGCATCTGAGAACGGCTCAGTTTGAAAAAGGGAATATTATTTTTACAGATTAATTAAAAACCACTGCATGGATTTTTATCATTATAGGGTAGATTTGTACATACACTGCCAACACACATTAATGTTCAAACAACATGAAAAAGTGAACTTAGCATCCGATGACCACATTACCAAAAATAATGTTTTACATGTAATATTTCAGACTTCTTGAGCTTTGAGTCTTCATTGTGCCCGCGCCGGGAGTCAACGGCATGGTCATAATTTCATGTTTTTTTTTTCCTTTTTTGACTAAGTGTAAAATAATGTTTTATGTAGATGTTAAAAGACGAGAGACATAAGCTTGATGGGAATTATTTTTTCTAGAAAATAAATGTTACTGTTGTCTGCTATAGTAGTATTCTAAAAAAAAATAAATAAATATTTGTACAATTATTGTAAAATTGGGTTTTTGTATAGTAGTTTTATACAATATACAACATTTACCAAAAAAGTAAAATTTGGTCTTAAACATTATAGTCAGCAAATGTTCAGTGCTTCATTTATAAATTCTGTACCTGCTAATGCCATAATTTTTCTGCATTTCTTTTCACATGCATGTTACTTTTAAATGTTTTCTCTTGTTGTAGTTTTTAATAAATATTTACACACATTCTGTGTGTGTTAAAATGATTTTAAAATGAACAAGATTTGTAGATTTAAGGCCTAGCTCAATTTTGGGTTCATTTTAGCCTAGCAGTGTAGTAATTTTAAACCGTAAAAAAGCAACCCAGCATGCTGGGTCAAATAATTCAACCTAACTTGCTGAGTAAAAACGACCCAGCGCTGGGTTGCCAAAATACCCCAAATTGGGTTGTTTTCAACCCAGCGTTTTGTTAGAGTGTACTGTATTAGTTTTTTTGTCATATCCTTTGGTGGTGGCCCACATTTCCCTGTCTCTGTCATCACTAAGAAAACATGGCATTATCTCTACTATGTGACCCAGATTCCATATATATTTAAATAGTTGTATCTCGGCCAAATATTGTACTATCCTAACAAACCATACGTCAATGGAAAGCTTATTTATTCAGCTTTCAGATGATGGATAAAGCTCAGTTTCAGAAATTTTACCCTTACTGGTTTTGTGGTCCAGGGTCACATATGAGAATGAGGTAATTTTAATAAAATGTTAAAGAAAACATTTTGATGTGTTGAAGAGATATTCTAAAAATAGTATATTAGACAACTTTACACTTTTTTTTGCTCCCATTTTCATTAATTAGCATGTTGTGACATTAAATAGCAGAACATACTAGCACACAGTGGTTTTGGTGTCCATCCTCTCGTATATTTTCATATACCCAGACTTGCAATAGTAATTTTGTTTTGCTCCCACTTTCACTCTGAAGTAATATTCTGGTCTAGACACATGCTGTTTTTTTTTTTTTACCAAAGCACGTGTGTGTTTAAGAGCAGGTGATCTGCAGTCTTTCTCTAGCTCTAAAAATAGTTTTTTCCTCCGAGTTGATCTTTTTTGCTCCAAATGTGGTTGATTTCAGCTCACAAGTTATTTCTGTACAAGATATGATTGTGATGTATTTGTGTTAAAGTGTTAAAGTGTTAAACATGTAAGTGTTAAACATAGTCCACTTATTGATTGATTAATTAATTAATTAATTTTGCTTTATTACACTTATTTCCTTTTGTATTTCCTTTGTATAAGGTTTTTTGTTTTTAAGATGTTTTCATGTCAGAGAACAGTGTTCAGATAAATGCATTTTATTTAGAAGTAAACAAACTAATATGTGTTTTCTGTCATTTTAAACAATCCAAAAGTTTATTTATTTATTTATTTATTTATTTTGGAATAGTATCAGACCTGTGTGTTACCTCTTGAATAATAATACTGAGAACATAACATTATCTTTGAAGAACAAGTATGTCTGAGAGTTTAAAAAACAACTCTATTGCTATTTTTGTTTTTTTAATTTGTGATTTTTGCAATTTTTCCCAGAATTGTATTGAATTCATTTTTTTAATTTTGTATCTGCATTCTCATGGTTAATGTTTGGTGGTCGCCCACATTTTCTTTATAGACTGTTGTCACTTAGCAAATGTGGCTTTATCAAATTTCAGTTTTAGCCAGATATATTTTTTGTATCAAGAATAATATATATTTTTATACATTATACATAATAAACATCAGCATCATTTTGTAAAAACAATTCTTAAACGTTTAAAGCAAATATATAATTACAGTATTGCTTCATACCTTCACATTTTGGATATGGGTAATTCCATTTTCCATTTGACAGACATTCAATGGTTCGTTGGCCGTACATCTTCAGGTTCACATCTGTGCAGTGAAAAATTAAAATATGTCCAGGTTTATAAGGTGGAGCAGTACCTGGATGTCCCATTAAAATGTCAACATTGATGAGTTGTTCAGCCTCACAAGTAACTTCTGCAGATGAAGAGATACAATTCAATTATTATTAAAAGAAAGTTTGTATAGTTTTACTGGAATAAAGCAGAGCAGTTTAATGAAAGCTAGCTTTATCATATTTAGACCCATATTTGGGTTTTATGGTCTATGAGCTTTCATGAAAAATGAACAAAAATATATAAATTCAGAGAGGCATTATAAATAAATGTGATATACAACAATGATATTAGTACATATTGTACAACATATCGTCTACTCTGTGTATCATTGTGTTACCTTGAGCATTTGTTGAGACATCCATAATTATTAATAGAAGAAAGAGAAATATCTCACAATATTTCATTTTAAGCTGTAAAACATAACAGATGTTCAGTTTACAAAGTATAAACTGTATAAACAGCCTTGACACAATCACCTACCAAATATTTAGCCTTTAAAGGCTGATTTACTTTCCTTATTTAACAAATCAAATTAATTTTTTTAGTATTAAACATGAATGAATACTAATGAAAAATAATGATTACCTGTTTTCCAAAAGATGTATTTATGAACACTTTTAAGAGCGTTGGTGAGATGAATCTCTGAAGTCTGTGTAATGTGGATTAAAAAGCAACCAGCCCCTTCCCTCCACCTCTCTCCCTCCCACTAAACATGGCTCAGCTCCACGCCCCCAAAAATGATTTGTTGAAAACCTGACAGCCCTCTTCTTCACAAATTCATGTTCCAGTTCAGTTTACTGATGCTGGATTAAATATTTAGTCCATGTTTTGTCCATGTTTGTTCACTAATATTAGATGATATTTTTTTATTTTAAAGAGTGTAAAAAGACTTGATGTATTTTACGTAGATTTGTTGGCTCTGAAATTGCAGAACATTTTATATAGCCTGGCTGTCATTCCAGTTTGTTCTTTTAAAAATAAATTGAACTATTTCTGGTCTCAATAAAGTAAGCACAGAAAACATGTAAATACAGTTTAATTCATCTAAATAATAAAAGGACTATTGTTTATATATTATTGCACTGTCTCATCTGATCATAATTATGATCAATATACATACAGTATAAGCATGTCAGTAGTCAAATATAAATCAGCAGGAAACCAAGAGCATGGTTTCATTGTGGCACAAAGTACAGTACCAGTAGTAACAATTCAATTCTGTCCTGTGTTGTTGTGTACACGCTAGTGATATGTCAGTCATAAACAAATCGTATTTAAACGAATCTTTAATATGTCTTGGGAACATTAAAGGAGAAGTCCACTTCCAGAACAACAATTTACAGATAATGCACTCAGCCCCTTGTCATCCAAGATGTTCATGTCTTTTTTTCTTCAGTCGTAAAGAAATCATGTTTTTTGAGGAAAACATTTCAGCATTTTTCTCCATGTAGTGGACTTCTGTGGTGCCCCGAGTTTGACCTTCCAAACTGCAGTTTAAATGGAGCTTCCAACGATCCCAAATGTGGTTGTAAATGATCCCAGCTGAGGAAGAAGGGTCTTATCTAGCGAAACGATCGGTTATTTTCATAAAAAATAATACAATTTATATACTTTTTAACGTCAAACACTCGTCTTGTCTTACTCTGCCTGAACCCTTTTTCTGGTTCACAACAGTTAGGTTAGGGTATGTCGAAAAACTCCCATCTCAGATTCTCCCTGAACTTCAAAATCGCCCTATATCGCTGTTTTACCTTTTTTGTTAAGGGTGTTTGATCTTCTTCGCATGTTCACTTCACTTCGACCAAGACTGGGTTGGTACTTCTGCAGTGATGTAGGATGATTTTGAAATGATTTTTGAAGTTAAGGGAGAAAATGCGATTGGAGTTTTTCAACATACCCTAACTGTCTTGAACTAGAATGCACAGAGTTCAGGCAGAGCAAGACAAGACGAGCGTTTGACATTAACAAGTATTTAAATCATATTTTTTAAATAAAAATAACCAATCATTTCACTAGATAAAACCCTTCTTCCTCTCCTGGGATCGTTTACAGCCGCATTTGAAATGTTTCCCTCAAAAAAACATAATTTCTTTACGACTGAGGAAATAAAGAAATAAACATCTTGGGTGACAAGGGGGTGAGTACATTATCTGTAAATTGTTGTTTTCTCTTTTATATCTCTCTGCGAGGGATTCGTTCATTTCGTGTTGACCACGTGGGTGCAACATCCTACTGGTTCTTTACAGGAAACAGAAATGATTAGTTCACCTCTCAAGTCTTCGGGCTCAGGTTCGAGTCACATCTTCATAAATGAAAAAAGAATCTTTAAATTGAATTTTACTGCACAACTGTAGAGCACAACTCTTTGTCTTTGTCACATTTTTCAGTCATGATGAGTCTGCATCCCTGTTTATAAATGTTTCATTGGACTGTTTAATGAGTAAATACATTCACTGACTTGCAGCATATAGGAAAAATGTAGGGTTAATCGTTAATCACATTTTCATACATGCACATCTAAATAATTTTATATTATGTATTTCTTTCTTTTTTTTGTTTGTTTGCTTTTTTCTTTGCAATAAATCAAAAACATACATATTGATCTAGGGGGGGAAAATCTACTCCATTTGTTTTTGCTTAGTAGTACAGCCAACGCGTCATTGATGTTTTATTTCCACTGTCACACACACCGAGGTAAAGTCATCACTCCATCATTACACTGTCGTCTAAAGACAGTATCTCTTGAATGTTTTCCCCACTGACACTTAAAGGTGATGTGATCATTATGTGGTGTGAACAGATTTTGGTCATCAGCATAGGCCAACTCTATACCTCTTTCATTCATTATCTCCACCGTCACTGTACAGGGCTCTGAAATAAACCCAACATGTCACTATCAGTGTCACAATATACATTCATGAACTAATCATCACAACCTACAACTTAAAACTATACAAGATCATGATGTATATAAATGGTATATATGATGAAGCTTGTTCATACTTAAACACTTAATATTTCCACTCCACTGGCCTTGCTGACAGATCAAGTATTTGGAGAAAGGTGGACGTACATCCAGTGTGTATTTACTAAAACAGATGTATTCAACTCTCTCTCCTGTACTGTATTCATTTTTTGTCATTTCTTTTGTATCTGCATTATCCACTTGTGGTGGTGGCCCACATTTCACTGTGCCTGTCATCGCTGAGAAA
Organism: Labeo catla; assembly: GCA_012976165.1. Classification (NCBI taxonomy): domain Eukaryota; kingdom Metazoa; phylum Chordata; class Actinopteri; order Cypriniformes; family Cyprinidae; genus Labeo; species Labeo catla. Next base: position 35,398 of record VONZ01001018.1, on the reverse strand, counting down.
ACATGATATGAGTAAATCTCTAATATGAGAGTGAGGTAATTTTAATACAGTGTTTTAAGAAAAAGATTTGATGTGTTGGAAGAGATATTTTAAAAATAGTAGGGTACAATGGACCTAAAGGCACCCCGGGGTAAAAGGCGCCTTTGATATTATTTTCATCTAAATCACTAGATGGCACAAAATCGTGGCATAGCACTTTCCAAAACATCCGCTTTTCAAGATGCACGTGTGTATTTGTTCGATCCTTGACGCGGTCGAGCGCAGCAGTGCAAAGTTGATTCTGTGCTTACTTGATCTAATATTTGATGGTTTTTAAAATGTTGTAGATTTAAGTAGCAAATGAGAATCGCTAAAATGAATGCATATATTTCGAGACAAATGTCTTCTTTATGATTTTCAGTTTTGTTTAAGATAATTAAAGAAACAGTTTGTAAATAACAAAAGAATATGAAAAGTAATATAGAATAAAAGAATATAAAAGTATGGTATTTGGGGTAAAAAGTGCCCCTGCTGTTGGGGCTAAAGGCGCACAGTAATTAACATGATTATTAATAGAAGGCTGACTTTTCCATTTGTTGACATGACATAGTTAGATTCAGATGGTAAATATCATATTTTATGTTGGGTTTCCATCTCAGAGATCATCACCATGTTTAGAATGAAACCATCATATTTAAAACATGCTGTTAACTGTATCATGTAATAAAATATAATTTGTTGTTACTACTGTAAATATATATTCAGTTATTATTGGATCTCCTTCAATACTTTCAGAATCTTTACATTTTTTTAAAAAATGATTTTGTTTCTGTATTTTGAAATATATTTTTTATAATGACAGTATATTTATTGAATAAAAATGAATTCTTTTATTTTTCAAAATCAGTAGAAAATAGTACAAACTTTCTAAAGTGATTGTTTTGAACAAGTATTGACTTACACATTATTAAAAACAACAACAACAACAACAACAAAAAAACAAAAACAAAAAAAAACATTATTTTAGCTAAGGTATTTGTATCATTACTGTGTGCCTTTTACCCCCCTTGCCACCTCATACATTTATAAGATATTTAAACAAAATAAACAACTTGAATGATTTATTTTCACACAAAATATGTTGCTCCATTAATGTCCAATACAACATATATATTTTTTATGCAATTATACATTTTAGGAGCCGTGAATAGCACTTTTTTCTTAAGGTGGGACTTTAGTGCCATTGTATATATATTAGACAACTTGTATGTATATATAATAATAATAATAATAATTATATATATATATATATATATATATATATAAAGACCTTTTTCAGTGTCTAACTAAAATAACTGGAAGTGGATGAAACAGGAATCCTCATAAGTTCAAGTTAAAATTGGCACACCCACTTCTACATTAAAAATAAGGTGTCAGACTGTAGACTATTTTGTGTGTTTCCCTCGTTTATGCCCTTATTTGGACTTTCCGTTTCCATTTCCAATTTGTTACGTCATTGTTTCATTGTCTCTTTGCTTTGCCCTGATTGGTTCCTTTGGTGTTTATAAGTTTGGTTGTGTCTTGTCAAGTTTGTCGGTGATTACATTGTCATTCTGTTTACGTTTGTTTTCGTTGTGGCTGTTTTGGATTACCCTGGATTTCCCTATTGTTCCTGTCTGTTTTTGCCTTTACGTGGAGTTAGTCCATTGCAAGAATGTTTATTATTTTCTCGTCTGCTCCTCGTCACTCGCACACAACGACAACGTGACATTTTATTCAGTTTAGTTTAGTTTTTTTTATTAGTTTATTAAGAAATGTAGCGTCTGCTTAGGATCATTGATGATCGTTTAGGATTTACATTGTAGAGAACCTTTTAGCCTTTTGACATTTGCATATAAATTACAGACCTGGCCTCACGTTCTACAGTAATCAACATTTGAAGTGGATCAAAAGCTTTCATCAAAGTTGTCCTAAAACTAAAACAATACCCGGTCTTGTCTTAGAACAACTTTGATGAAAGTTTTTGATCCACCTCAAATGTTGACTACTGTACATTTATATGGGTGTTTAATGGTCTATGGTTCCCTCCTCACTCTCACGAAGATGCTAAGCAGATCAACTCTTGTCTCCCCATTGGACTTCAAAGGCATTCCATGAGGGAGGCAATCACCAGCACCAAGCACCTCAGATCCTTGGTGGCTGGCAGACTATCCCCAATACACATAACGCACACACATAGAAACCTTTTTGTTTATTTAGACTATATTTAACCAGTTATAAATGTACTTGGTATATGCATGTGTTGCTTGTATGATTCTATGCTATATTAGCCCAGTTACCCCTTGTTATTGGTACTAGTTAATCTCTAAATGTGTATTTTTTCAATGTATGAATGTATCTCTGGTTTAATACCTTCTAGATGTTTCATTCTTGGTATCAAAACGATCTGCACTTTATTTTCTGAACAATGGTGAACACCATGTGATTAGAAAATGCATCATGCTGTTTGTACTATATTGTGGGTAAAACTGCATCAATTCCCCAGGCCAGCAATAAACATGCAAATGGGCCATAAATGGAGACAAAGAGAAGTTCTCCTGCTCAGCAATACAAACTTTGTATTGGCCAAGTCACCCAAAGGTGGGTGTGGTAGGGAAACTATCAAAAGACCCTAACACCAACCCATCCATGCTCAAACCCTTCGAGATACTCTCCAAGACTCATCCTTTGAGTCAATTTTCCGGTAGTTTATCTTCAAGTAACTTTGTCGACTCGCTGTGGATTTTCCTATCTTCGAACGAACTAGAGAAAACCTCCAGAACACCTAAAGGAATTCATCGAGAACTTCCATTGTCTACCGCATCAGGACTATTGTTCAGCAACAAAGCCAATGCAAGTAAATTTTACAACTATTTAGATGCGCGTTTTAAGTTGAGCCCCTGTTTAAGGTGATTTTGCTTCTCTGATGATTCTCATGTGGTCGCTGGTTAACTGATGCTAAATACTGCCATTCTTGCCTCTCTCTCTCTCTCTCTCTCTTTTCTCACTCTCTTTCTCTATGTATATGTACACTTAGTTAGTTGTATGTTAACTGCAGTTCCATTTATTAAATTGCATATATTCACAATTGATTGTCTCTGTGTGCTGCTCACAATTTGAAGTCACTGAATATTTGATCTTGCTACATGCTACATTTTGAGTTTACTACAAGTTAAGTTACTGCTAGTACTGACTGAAGTAGGAAAGTTATTCTTTCTTGGCCAGAAAGTAACCTTTCCTAGAATTGATGAATGATTATACTGTCTATTCGGTGGACGAACATATCAAATAATTGTAACGTTAATTCTGCTACAGTTAATTCTAAGATCTGATTAAAATATTCATAATTATGAACCAGTTATAATTAATCATAAATATTTCCCTTTTGAGCTAATTTGCTACAGAAAATATGGTCAAATTTCAAGTGGACTTAATCAGGTGAGAAGACTTTTTATGGGAGGGAAGGTGTAGCACAACACTGTTTTCAGTTTGATTTTAGAGCACATCTGATTGGACAGATTTCCAAGCAATGCTCCTGGTTTCTTTTGTACCATAGAACCAGTGTTTTTCAGAGCAGGTGATCTCCACGCGTTCTCCAGCTCTAAAAATAGTCTTTCCCTCTGGCTAGATCTTTTTTACTCCAAATGTAGTGGACTTCAGCTCCCAGGTTACTGCTGTACAATATATCATTATGTTGTATTTAAGTGCTAAACATAGGCTACTTATTTCCTTTTATATGAAGTTTTTGGGTTTTTTAAGATGTTTATGGAGAAGAAGGTTTAGATAAAAGCACTTTATTTTTATGTGAACCAGCTAAAACAGTATTTTAACAGTTGGCAGGTCATTGCATTTTTTCAGTTTCCAACAATTCTAACAAATTGAAGACTCTTACTGTCTGTGAATATTGGTTGATCATAACAATCTTTTTTGCTCTCTCTCAAAATAAGCATGCAGTTTAATAAATCATTTAATTCTCCTTGTCTACCAGCTTCAAGCAGGTGAGAAGACGTTTTTATGGGGCGAACTACACAAAAAAAAAAAAAAAAAAAACTGTTTTGTGCAGGCTGAGTCATTAGTATCACCAAATGTGGCATAAATAAATCTTGGTAGTCAGATGTCCAAATGTTTACCGTCTTAAAGGAAATGCCATTGTTGAAGTATTTTTGAAAAGTTTCTGAAGAGTTGCAGGTTCACACTAGGAGACATTATATTTTTAGTTGTCTGGGCTGGATTTTTCTATAAAAATATTAACCAAATCTAGATTACTCAGATTTTCGGAAGAAAATTTAACTGATGTTTATCCATGTAAAACCTGCTGCCGTGTTAGTAGCACATAACTATGTGGTTGCTATGTTGTTTTTGATTGTTGCTTCTTGGCTCAAATCAAAAGAGACTTACGACCCGATGAGTTGTGTGCCAGTTTGTGCATATATTGTAATGAGCAAAAGTGATGCTCTAATAAAATACTGATAACTAATTCAGTGCTTTTACCTTCTGTGTTTACCTTTACATGTAGGGAATGGGCTGCTCCATTCTCCATTTGACTGACAGGTGATTTCTCTCTGCCCTTTTAAAATCAGTCCTTGTTCACTGCATGAAAATGTTAAATTATATCCAGGTTTGACTGGACCCTCAAGATGAGGGAATTGCTCCATTTTGATGTTGTTCTCAGTTATGTTTAGAGGACATTTTACATCTAGAGAGAGATGAAATACTAGTCATTGCAGTGTCCTCCATCTGGACTTATTTGTCCATTCATAAGAAACACCCAGTTGCTGATCTGTCTTGTAGCAAAACACAGCAACATCATGACGCCCAAAACAGTTGTGTAGTGTGAAAGGAATAGGGATCTAACAAATTTGAAAATCATGTACAGTAACGTATGCCCGGAATAAGAGATGAAGAAAGACAGTAAACTAAATGATTTAATGAATAATGACTACTAATAATGATGAATAATTATTAGTAGTTAGTAAGGCAGTTGTTAAATGTGGGTATTGGGTAGGAATAGGGGTGTAGAACATGGTTATGCAGAATATGTACTTTGTAAGTACTAATAAGACAATATGTTATGAATAGGCATGCTTATAAGCAACTAGTTAATAGTGAGAATTGTTCCCTATACTAAAGTGTTACCAAATAATGCAGTTAATTCATTGTCATTACCTTTTTTTGATTCATTTGACTTTTTTGATGTTTTAAAATTGTAATTGATGTATTTTTATACATTACATAAAAAAAAAAAATTGTATATATATTCTTAAATATTCAAAACAAGTATATTACTATATCTTCATACCACATTTTGGATATGGGTAATCCCATTTTCCATTTGACAGACATTCAATTGTTTGTTGTCCGTACATCTTCAGGTTCACATCCGTGCATTGAAAAACTAAAATATGTCCAGGTTTATAAGGTGAAACAATGTCTGGATGTCCAGTTAAAATGTAAACACTGATGAGTTGTTCAGCCTCACAGGTAACTTCTGTAGATGAAGAAATAATCATAAAATAATAATAAAAAGATAGCTGTTAAAGTTTTATTATTTTACATAAGTATAATTTTAAACCCATTTGGATTTTATGGTTCATAAGTGTTCATGGAAAAACATAAAAACCACTATACAAATGTAGGCATTTAAAATAAACATGACATATGAACATGGTATCTTTTATTGTACAATATATTGTCCAATATATTGTCCTGCACAGACAAGCTAAGCCAATTAGGCTTAGTAAAATGATGACATTTACATTTTTTTTTATGTTATGGAAAAAAAAAACATTACTGGTGTGCATTTTGATACAAATCAGTGGCACTTATTTTAAGATATGTCAGTGCAAGTTGCTTTTAATTAGGACAGCTCATATATGCAGTTTAGTTTGGCTGTAAAATCAGGCAACTGGAAATTAAAATATTTGATTTAGCTACATTGTGTATCATTGTGTTACCTTGAGCTTTTGTTGAGACATCCATGATCATTAATAAAAGAAAGAGAAATCGCTTATAATCTTTCATTTTAAGCTGTAAAACATGACAGATGGCTTAGTGTAGTTTACAGAGCTACTAAACAATACTGACTGTATCATCTACCAAATATATAGTATTTAAAAGCTGATTCACTGTCCTTATTTAACAAAAATCAATGCATAAGTTTCCTTAGTGTTAAACATGAATTAGTACTAATGAAAAACTCTGATTACCTGTTTTCCAAAAGATGTAATCATTAACTCTTAAGAGTGGTGGTGAAATGAATATCTAAAGCCTGTGTAATGTAGCTGAAAGCCACTGTCCCCTTTCCTCCATCCCACTACACAGGAATCAGCTCCACCCCCAGCCCCGTCCTGGGTTTAATCAAATTGTAACTTTGTCCATGTTTGTGCACTAATATTACCACAAACAAACTATTTTGAATCATTTGTGAACAAAATTTACTCATTAGTTGAAGGAGTCTAAAAACAGTATTTTATATAGACCTTTTTATGTCTGAAAGTATGGCATGTCGTTACAGTTATTGCATATAAATGTTGCATGTTAAAAGTTTTTAATTGTACTTACTACAATAAAATTGCTCAGTTATCTAGCATTAAGCAGGTTAATGTTGTTTTCATACATAAACATTTTAAATACATTGCTTTTAGTATTTATTTCCCTCTATTTAGGGAACTCACACTGTGTCCTCTAGTGGATACTTTGGGGACTGCCGTCAGCAGGACTGGTGTCTGAAGCACATGTGAAAAACTCCAGTCCTATTGGTCCACGTAGCCTGTGATGTCATAGGTAGGTGCCCGGTAGTAAAAAAGTGCTGCTCCAGGTTGGAGCGTAGGTTGTCACCTCCCACCATGAAAGTGTATGTTGCTGGGACCTGCAAGCATTTTCAGTGAGTGAAGAGTGCCTAGTATTCTGGCCAGCCTACTCTCACATTATCCTGAGACCCCGGCCCTGAATATGTGCCCAAGGTTCTCACCGCTCCCCTCAGGGACCAGGTGGTAAACCTGCAAGCACTGCCCCTGGAGGAGGCAGATCCAGACTTGATGTTGCTGTTTCCCGTATGTGCGCTGTGCATATATGTACACCGCACCTGGAGCTTCAGAAGCTCTGAGCAGCTGTTTCTCTGCTATGGGGGACAGCAGAAGAGGAAGGCTGTCTCCAAACAGAGGCCGGCCCACTGGATAGTGGATGCCATTGCCTTGGTGTACCAACCCCAAGGTGAGCTGAGCCCCCTGGGGGTAAGGGCTCACTCTACCTGGAGTGTGGCCTCCTCCTGGGCTTTGACGCCTCTTTAGCAGACATCTGCAGAGTTGCGGCCTGGGCGACACCTAACACCTCTGCAAGGTTTTATAACTTTTGCATAGGGCCAAGTTATGGCTCAGTGTAGCGCTTGCTGCGCTATTCACCCTCGCAAGGGGATGTGAGCACTTGTCTCTTTCCAGTTGAGTTCCCTGGAATGAAAGGGTTGTAGAGTTGGGAATTGAAAATTGATTCCAATTCCAGAATCGTATACTTAAGTTCAGGAATCGGATACTTGTTGCAAAATAAATTTTTTGATTCCGCCTATTGATTCCTTTGTTTGTTTGTTTGTTTTTTTTGTTTTTTTATCTGTGAGGACCAGACCTAACGATCTGAAAGTTTGGCTACACTTACGATCAGAGGCTGTAAAGGCTAAGTATAATATTTGTGATAAGCTAAACATGTTTTTGTCCAACATGACAAAAAGCACTTGATTTTAACAGATTGTGAACACTATTCAAATACCATCCATTTGGGTGATCACATCCGTGCAGCGAATATTCATTCATTCACAGGGGCTATTAAAATATCTTGAATCAATCAAAAGATTTGTGTGATTATGTGGCCTGCTCATTTTTGTTTATAGTATTCAGCTGCAACTACATGTTTTGCAATAATGAGACACAGAGTAAATATGTTTGATATAATTTTTGCATCACACTGGAATTGATAAAATTCAAACAATACCCAACCCTAAACCTGTGTCTTCCCTTTTACAGACCTGCTCTGTCAGTCTTTGCTGGCAGTAGCTCCATCCCTACTCAAAGGTAGGACCTGCCTCAGAGACCCATTCCATATGTAGCACTGCCCTCTTAGTTGAGTTCATATCAGTATCTCCACATGTCACCTCCTTACGGGCAGGATGTGGTCTCAGTACTGGCCTTCTGTCTTGGTAGGCACTCTTCCCCAACATTTCCATCTAGCCTAGCTGTAAAAAATAAAAAAGATCTGAAGCAGTTCTTGTGAAGTTTAAAAGTCCTTCTTGTAAAAAATGTTGTGGAATGGAACAGCAGGAACCATCGGGCTCCTCCAACCCTCACTCACGCTTCACTGTGGTACTTGTTCACACCTGCGTTGCCTCGGTCCACTGGTTCCAATTGAGGGGGCTGGAGGGGGTTTCCCGGGCCTCCCATAAGCATTAAGGGAACCCCCATAACACCCAAAAAAATATACTTGGGGGGGGTCCCCTGGTTTTTCAAAAAAAATATAATACTTCAAACATAAAACTACTGAAAATAAAATGAAAAGATTTGATTGCTGTATTATCGATTGCTCATGTTAAATCATATTTTGTTTTTACACATTTTTACAGCGTTGCGCATTATAACCAATCACACACGGCTCTGCTGAGTTTAGAATGCAGTGGCCAATCAGAGGCATTTAGAAGAGTCATAGCTGAAACCAGTTTGAACTCGTGAATTCTCTCATCATAAGCAACCAAGTGCAGATGTACGAACGAATGTAAGTAAGAGATTCATTTATCATACAGTGTATGGACAGCTTCATTGATTATAAGAGGAGTTATGAGTGCTTAAACACTAGCTAGACTGACTGCTCATTTGCATTCTTTCACTGCGTGATTCAGTCTAATAAAATGCATATTCCTAAAATTCAGGATATGGGGGCAGAAAATGTATATTTATATCAATTCATATAGTTAATATTACACGAAGAGTGCCTTTTTTTTGGCAAAAATCACAAATATGATATTGATTTTATACAACAGTTTAATAAACTAGAAGTTAATATTAAGAGACTTACGTTTTAGACATATTTCGCCAACAAAAAATCATTCCAAACACAGCCACTGTACTGTTTTGCGTCTCTAAACAACATGACAGTGTTTTGGTCCTGAATTAATTAACCGTTTAAATGATTCGATTCAATCGCAAAGACTCACTTATTAACTGTGACTTACTGACACCTACTGGTGGTTGTAATTCCACATTTAAAGAACCTTTTCATTTTTTTTTTTTTTTTTTAATAATTTTAAATATCAGCATTCAATGTTTTAGGATTAAAATATTTTTCATGCATTTGTAACTGCAGGTTAAATGCATTCATGTCCTGTAATAAACAGTGGGTAAATACATCTAAATGCAAATTTCCTCTATATCGAAAAGATGAATTTTGATGATAGTGATTTTATCTGTGTGATAACAGCCTGAAATGTCTTATTATTCTAAGTGACTTTATTGATTAAATATAAGAATGTGATGCAAAAGACAATGCACACTTTCAGAAAAAAGAATGGCTTTATAAAGGTTAAAAATGCCCACAAAAAAAGGTAAAAATCACTTTAAACTTGTCTGAAAATATTAATTTCCTCGGCTAGATATATAATTCATCTTTGCTTAGTGTTTGTTTGGTACACCTAATTCACTGATCATTGTAAAAAAAAGCTTTTATCTTAGAATTGCGTTTTCTTGATAACATGAACAAGACTAAAATATGAATCATATATATATATATATATATATATATATATATATATATATATTTTTTTTTTTTTTGTCAAGAGCTTTGACAAAATTCGAACACTGACTGGCCCCCAGGCTTCTCCTTGGCCATTCTTCACCCCGGACTCTTTGACTTCTCCTGGAACTCACCATCTCCCTCCAACCTTGGCTCCTTCCTCCATCAGTTGTCTTCTCGTATCTGGACCTGAGTTTGTTTTATTAAAAACCTGTTGTTTGTGGAAACCTGTTTGAACCTTATTCATCATCCTCATCTGAACCTGACTGTGACAACATGAGGGAGTTTTTTTTTCTTCTTGTATACGATCTAGTCTAGCTTCAAAACATTGATTAATGTGAGCTTAGGTCAGTTGGAACTGCTCAACTACTCAGCAAACTGAATCCCTGCAAAGCAAATACTCTGTGCAAACATAAAGTGCTCTTTGTATGGGAAGATCAGATACAAAAATACTGGAATTGATGTTGTCGATGTTGGATGAGGTAAAGCTGTGGATCAAATAAAATAATTTGCTAGGACTTTTGTGCTGATCAGCACAAGGCTGATTATATAATGCATGTGAAACAATAATGTGAACAAGTGAAACATCACGTAATTATTGTCTATTAAACAGTGTCCTTGAGGAATAATTGAGTCACTGAATATTTGAATATTTTAAGCAGAAAAAATACACTAATACACACCTCGGGTCTCTAGTGACCCTATACACTTTTTGAATCAGAAAACAGACATTCTTTTAAATTGTATTTTTTTTCTTGTTATATTATTTATAATAAATAGATTGAGGAATACTAAGAAAGTTGATGTCTAACTTTAAAAAATGATGGAGGGAGAGGGTAGTGAATGACGTCCCAGGTCGCTAAAGACCCGAGGTATGCATTTAAGGGTTAAGTAGACATTTTACATTTTTCAGTTTAGTTCAAATTAATTTGTTTAGCGATTTTATTCCAAGTATCTTTCTAAAACAGAATTTGCAGATTATATAATTTGACTTTTCAGTTTAAAAAATAAAATACTCAGTTTTACTGAGTATTACTTACACTCTAAAAAATGCTGGGTTAAAAACAACCCATTTTGGGTTGTTTTGGCAACCCAGCGCTGGGTCAAAAAGTGATGAACCCAACCGAGTTGGGTTGAATTATTTGACCCAGCATGCTGGGTTGCTTTTTCATGGTTTAAAATTACTACACTGCTAGACTAAAATGAACCCAAAATTGAGCTAGGCCTTAAATCTACAAATCCTGTTCATTTTAAAATCACTTTAACACACACAGTATGACTATAAAAAGATAAATATTTATTAAAAACTACAACAAGAGAAACCATTCAAAAGTAACATGCATGTGAAAAGAAAATGCAGAAAAAGTATGGCATTAGCAGGTACAGAGTTTATTAATGAATCACTGAACATTTGCTGACTATAACGGTTACTTTTTTGGTAAATTTTGTATATTGTATAAAACTACTAAACACTATTTTACAATAATTGTACAATCAGCTAATAGTTCTCATTCATAGAATTTTTTTTTTTTTTTTACACAAACTATTCTTGCATGACAGTAAACTAATAAACCACAACATTAACGCTGATATTATAACATTTAACACAAGCAAATGTGTGAAGTATTGTGAGCATGTGTATGAATGAGTATGAACTCCATTTCTACTAAACACAGAACAAGTATTTGGCATTTTGTTTTTACAGACTATACACTTACTGCTTGTTTCATAGTCCATGATCACATACAGAACATGCATCACTGCCAATTTTCATGATCTCTTTAAGATAATTGATGTAGTTATGAAGAAGCCACATCAGCTCAGCAAAGATGTGCAAAATCCTTTACATTATCAAGGGCAGCCTCCTCCTTTAAAACCACCATTGCATCAGTTTGGGGGAAAGATCATTTCTCCTCTTTATCCAGCATTCATCCCTGTCACCCTGTCTTCTTCAGTGGCCTAAATGAGAAAAACTTTTCAAAAAGAAAACATTTAGTTAAAATGTAACCATTTTCACACAGAGGTGCATCCAATTCTGTAAGGATAGGTAACTATACTGTTTTATAATTTTAACCATATTGTGTGGTTGTTTATTGTCTTTGTCTACCACAGTGCTCTAGAATACTATAACAGCAGACAACGGTAACATTTATTTTCTAAAAAATAACTCCCATCAATCTTAAAAGAATGAAGCACTCTTATGTCTCTGGCCTTTTAACATCTACATAAAACATTCTTTTACACTTAGTCAAAAAATATATATATATATATATTAATAATAATAATAATAATAATAATAATAATAATAATAAATACTAACATGAAATTATGACCTTTACTTGCCTTAAACCATCTTTCCCTCTGTTATGAAGAAGCTGAGAAGATCACCTCCTCACACAAGCAGGCTTCTGTGTCATTAACTCCAAAGTTGGTTTGAGTTCTACAATGAAAAACACGGACATCAATGGTTTAATTAAAAAGTGAACAAGTCATCATACTATTGTTGCATCAAAGTGTGAAGTAAACAGACAGACAACAGAAACATGTATTTTCTAAAATAACTCACATCAATCCTGAAAGAATGAAGCTCTCCTATGTCTCTGGCTTTCAACATCTACAAAAAAGCAAACATTTTTAGTCAAAAAAATTTCTAATATGAAATTATGACCTTTACTTGCCTTATACCATCTTTCCCTCTCTTCTGAAGATGGTGAGACGATCGCCTCCTCTCACACGCAGACTTTCGTGCCATTAACTCGCGGCACAGGCACAATGAAACTCAACGCTCAACAAGTCTGAAATATTACATGCAAAACATTCCTTTTGACAATTAAAACTTCATCAGCCTCTAAATAATTAGGCTAGTCTTCATTACACAACGGCGTTTACTTTAGGAAACTACTTTCAGTTTATTTGCGAAAAAAAATTTACAAGTTAATGTGTAAATCTATTAATAATATCTCTGTTAACACCTAAATATTGTGTAAATATGACATATGAAACTCACAGACGTTGTATTAAAGTTATCTCTTCCGTTCAGTAGAAAAGGCCATTAAGACTATTTCTGAGGCGAAAACCGCGTCAGCGTATTTTCCAGTAAAAGCTCTTTTCTAAATTTTTCAGTGTTCCATGAAATCTCAAAAAACTCCCAGACACACATAATGAATGATGACTTTACATTTTTTAATCTTTACTTACCAAAAATCGTCCTTCACTCGCTTCCATCTGCAGACGCTGAGAAAATAGCGGCTTCTCGCACTGGTGACGTCCGGTGAACAAGATGTGCGTGTTCTGTCTCGGGTTCCTAACCCAGCATTGCTGGGTTATAAATTAAGACCAGTTTTTAACCCAAATTGGGTTAAATCACCCCATTGTCCTTACCCAGCAGTCTCAACCCAGCATTTGGGTTGAAAAAACAACCCAGCATTTTTTAGAGTGTACCTTGGCTTATAGGCCTAATAGAGGTAATATATTACAGTCAGTTTCAGATTTTTATATTACGCTTCCCAAAGTTAGATTATAAAGTTTGCAAAGTGTTTGCACCAAAACGGTAAAACATAACAGATGCCTTAGTGCAGTTTACAAAGTATGAACTGTATAAACAGGCTAGACTAAATCACCTACCAAATATTTAGTATTTAAAAGCTGATTCACTTATTAAACACAAGTCTATGCAAAGATTTTTTGAGTATTAATTATGAATGAGTTCTGATGAAAAACACTGATTCTTATTCTCTGATTCTTCTGTATTGATGAACTCCTAAGAGTGGATATGAATCTTTAAAGTCTGTGTAATGTAGCTGAAAGCAATGTCCCCTTCTCTCCGCCCCACCAAACAGGACTCAGCTCCATCCCACAATTATTTGATCAAAACTCGACAGCTTTCTTCTTCACCAATTCATGTTGCAAATAAACATTCTTTTTTTTTTTTTTTTGCTTTTTGTTTTTGATGCTTTAGTAATGATTTATTCCCAATGTTACTCACACACAGGCAAAGTCATCACTCCATCATTACACTGTTGTCTTAGATCATTACGTTTTAAAACTTTTGGCTTCTGACATTTAAAGGTGATGTGATCATTATGTGGTGCAAACATCTTTTGGTCATCAGCATAGGCCAACTCTATACCTCTTTCATCCATTATCTCCTTCGTCACAGTACAGGGCTCTGAAATAAACCCAACATGTCACTGTCAGTGTCACAATATACATTCATGAACTAATCATCACAACCTACAACTTAAACTACAAGATTACATCATGATATATTCATATGAAGTGTGTTCATACTTACTTAAACACTTAATATTTCCACTCCATTCACCTTGCTCACAGGTCAAGTAATTGGAGAAGGGGCGACGCATATCCAATATGTATTTATCAAAACACTTGTATTCAACTTTCTCCCCTGTGTTGTATTCACTTTTTACCATGTCTATTGTATCTGAATTGTTTACATGTGGTGGTCTCCCACATTTCCTTGGGTGCTCACCTAAAGCACAGAACATGTTATATATAATACATATTAATAATAATATAAAATACTTACTATAATGAAGAGATATTTAATATTTAATATGTAAGGGATAATGTACATTCAGCCGGTTGCTATCGCAGAATAAAGCCCGACATGGCTTATCAGCTTTTGTATATGTACAAAATATGTGACGTCTGCATTTACATCTGCAAGACGTATTTTTTAGAGTATTTGCTCATCTGCAATATGTCTATAGGACGTTTCCTATCCTAGCCTTGTGTCTAGTGCACACACATATCTGTGCTTGTGGCGACCCAAGTTCGAATCCTGTCTCAAAGTCCTTTGCTGATCCCACTCTCCTCTCTCTGCCCAGTACTTTCCTGTCATCTCTCTACTGTCCTGTCCATTAAAGTCACAAATAAAAAAAGCCCAAAAATATAACTTAAAAAAAAGATGTTTATGATTTAGAATGTATGTAAAACTGACATCTTATAGACGTCTGTCAGATGTTTGTACACAGCAGATGTTTTCCAGAACAAGTGATCTATAACAGACGTCTTGCAGGTGTATGTGTGCTGTCTGGGGATGGATGTTTAAGGGAGTCGGTGCAATCACACCACAACATTTCACCACATAAATAATTATGACCATAAAATATGTTGATTTGAGACTAAAATGTTTCAAAATTTTACCAGTTTGTTAGTTATCTTACAATTCATAACAGTGTACAGAACAGTTGTCGCAAAATGGCAGCAGCTACATTTGTATAATAAGAGCGTGAGTCTGCAACACCAGGATAACATAAGTATAAACTGTATAAACAGTCTCGACTGAATCACCTACCAAATATTTAGTATTTAAAAGCTGATTCACTTGTTAAACACAAGTCTATGCAAAGATTTTTTGAGTATTAATCATGAATGAGTTCTGATGAAAAACACTGATTCTGATTCTCTGATTCTTCTGTATTGATGAACTCTTAAGAGTGGATATGAATCTTTAAAGTCTGTGTAATGTAGCTGAAAGCAATGTCCCCTTCTCTCCGCCCCATCAAACAGGACTCAGCTCCATCCCACAATTATTTGATCAAAACTCGACAGCTTTCTTCTTCACCAATTTATGTTGCAAATAAACATTCGGTCTAAATAACAAATGGCTCAGTAATTTCCCAGGCTTAATCGGAACATAACTGAAGCGTTTTAAGGGTTGTTTTTAACATTTATGTAGTTTTACTGCAATAAATCCAAAATATAGAAATTGAATTGGGCAAAAAAAAAAAAAAAATATATATATATATATATATATTTTTTTTTTTTTTGTTTTGTTTTGTTTTTTTTTTGCTCTTTTTGTTTTTGATGCTTTAGTAATGATTTATTCCCAATGTTACTCACACTCAGGCAAAGTCATCACTCCATCATTACACTGTTGTCTTAGGTCATTACGTTTTAAAACTTTGCCCCTCTGACACTTAAAGGTGAGGTGATCATTATGTGTTGCGGATATCTTTTGGTCATCAGCATAGGCCAACTCTATACCTCTTTCATCCATTATCTCCTTCGTCACTGTACAGGGCTCTGAAATAAACCCAACATGTCACTGTCAGTGTCACAATATACATTCATGAACTAATCATCACAACCTACAACTTAAACTACAAAATTACGTCATGATATATTCATATGAAGTGTGTTCATACTTACTTAAACACTTAATATTTCCACTCCATTCACCTTGCTCACAGGTCAAGTATTTGGAGAAGGGGAGACGCATATCCAATATGTATTTATCAAAACACTTGTATTCAACTTTCTCCCCTGTGTTGTATTCACTTTTTACCATTCCTATTTTATCTGAATTGATTACATCTGGTGGTCTCTCACATGTTCTTGAGTCCTGACCTAAAGCACAGAACATGTTATATATAATACATATTGATAATAATATTAAATACTTACTATAATGAAGAGATATTTAATATGTAATATGTAAGGGATAATGTACATTCAGCCGGTTGCTATCGCAGAATAAAGCCCGACATGGCTTATCAGCTTTTGTATATGTACAAAATATGTGACGTCTGTATTTACATCTGCAAGATGTATTTTTTAGAGTATTTGCTCATCTGCAATATGTCTATAGGACATTTCCTATCCTAGCCTTGTGGCTAGTGCTCACACATAACTGTGCTTGTTATGTGTGAAGTTTGAATCCCGTCTCAAGGTCCTTTGCTGATCCCACTCCCCTCTCTCTGCCCAGTACTTTCCTGTCATCTCTCTACTGTCCTGTCCATTAAAGTCACAAATAAAAAAAAGCCCAAAAATATAACTTAAAAAAAAAAAGATGTTTATGATTTAGAATGTATGTAAAACTGACATCTTATAGACGTGTGTCAGATGTTTGTAAACAGCAGATGCTTTCCAGATCAAGAGATCTTTAACAGACGTCTTGCAGTTGTATGTGTGCTATCTGGGGATGGATGTTTGAGGGAGTTGGTGCAATCATACCACAACATTTCACCACATAAATAATTATGACGATAAAATATGTTGATTTGAGAATAAAATATTTCAAAATATTACCAGTTTGTTAGTTATCTTATAATTTTAGTTATCTTATAGTTTATAACAGTGTAGAAAACGGTTGTCTCAAAATGGCAGCAGCTACATTTGTATAATAAGAGAGTGAGTCCGCAATACCAGGATAATGTGAGTATAAACTATATAAACAGTCTCGACTGAATCACCTACCAAATATTAAGTATTTAAACGCTGATTCACTTATTAAACACAAGTCTATGCAAAGATTTTTTGAGTATTAATCATGAATGAGTTCTGATGAAAAACACTGATTCTGATTCTCTGATTCTTCTGTATTGATGAACTCTTAAGAGTGGATATGAATCTTTAAAGTCTGTGTAATGTAGCTGAAAGCACTGTCCCCTTCTCTCCGCACCACCAAACAGGACTCAGCTCTATCCCCCAATTATTTGATCAAAACTTGACAGCTTTCTTCTTCACCAATTCATGTTGCAAATAAACATTCAGTCTAAATAACAAATGGCTCAATAATTTTCCAGCCTTAAATTAAACAGAACTGATTTTTTTTTTTTTAACTTTTTAAGGGTTGCTTTTAACATTTATTTAGTTTTACTGCAATAAATCCAAAATATAGAAATTGAATTGGGCAAAGACACACACACACGCGCACACATTATTGTTGATGCTTTAGTAATGATTTATTCCCAATGTTACTCACACTCAGGCAAAGTCATCTGTCCATCATTACACTGTTGTCTTAGGTCATTACGTTTTAAAAATTTGCGCCTCTGACACTTAAAGGTGATGTGATCATTATGTGGTGCAAAAATCTTTTGGCCATCCGCATAGGCCAACTCTATACCTCTTTCATCCATTATCTCCTTCGTCACTGTACAGGGCTCTGAAATAAACCCAACATGTCACTGTCAGTGTCACAATATACATTCATGAACTAATCATCACAACCTACAACTTAAACTGCAAGATTACATCATGATATATTCATATGAAGTGTGTTCATACTTACTTAAACACTTAATATTTCCACTCCATTCACCTTGCTCACAGGTCATGTAATTGGAGAAGGGGCGACGCATATCCAATATGTATTTATCAAAACACTTGTATTCAACTTTCTCCCCTGTGTTGTATTCCTTTTTTACCATGTCTATTATATCTGAATCATTTACATGTGGTGGTTTCCCACATTTCCTTGGGTCTTGACCTAAAGCACAGAACATGATATATATAATGCATATTGCTAATAATATAAAAGACTTAATATGTTGAAGAGATATTTAATATGTAGTATGTAAGGGATAATGTACATTCAGCCAGTTGCTATCGCAGAATAAACCTCGACAGGCTTATCAGCTTTTGTATATGTACAACATATGTGACGTATGCATTTACATCTGCAAGATGTATTTTTTAGAGTATTTGCTCATCTGCAATATGTCTATAGGACGTTTCCTATCCTAGCCTTGTGTCTAGTGCACACACATAACTGTGCTTGTGGCGACCCAAGTTTGAATCCTGTCTCAAGGTCCTTTGCTGATCCCACTCCCCTCTCTCTGCCCAGTACTTTCCTGTCATCTCTCTACTGTCCTGTCCATTAAAGTCACAAAAAAAAAAAGCCCAAAAATATAACTTAAAAAAAAGATGTTTATGATTTAGAATGTATGTAAAACTGACATCTTACAGACATCTGTCAGATGTTTGTACACAGCAGATGTTTTCCAGATCAAGTGATCTTTACAGACATCGTGCAGTTGTATGTGTGCTATCTGTGGATGGATGTTTAAGGGAGTCTGTGCAATCATACCACAACATTTCACCACATAAATAATTATGACGATAAAATATGTTGATTTGAGACTAAAATATTTCAAAATTTTACCAGTTTGTTAGTTATCTTATAATTCATAACAGATTTAATCAAATTCAATTCAACAAAACAGTTGTCGCAAAATGGCAGCAGCTACATTTGTATAATAAGAGCGTGAGTCTGCAATACCAGGATAACATAAGTATAAACTGTATAAACAGTCTTGACTGAATCACCTACCAAATATTTAGTATTTAAAAGCTGATTCACTTATTAAACACAAGTCTATGCAAATATTTTTTGAGTATTAATCATGAATGAGTTCTGATGAAAACACTGATTCTGATTCTCTGATTCTTCTGTATTGATGAACTCTTAAGAGTGGATATGAATCTTTAAAGTCTGTGTAATGTAGCTGAAAGCAATGTCCCCTTCTCTCTGCCCCATCAAACAGGACTCAGCTCCATCCCACAATTATTTGATCAAAACTCAACAGCTTTCTTCTTCACCAATTCATGTTGCAAATAAACATTCAGTCTAAATAACAAATGGCTCAGTAATTTTCCAGGCTTAATCTGAACATAACTGAAACCTTTTAAGGGTTGCTTTTAACGTTTATTTAGTTTTACTGCAATAAATCCAAAATATAGAAATTGAATTGGGCAAACATATATATATATATATATATATATATATATATATATATATATTTATTTATTTATTTATTTATTTATTTTTATTTATTTATTTATTTATTTTTTTGATGCTTTAGTAATGATTTATTCCCAGTGTTACTCACACTCAGGCAAAGTCATCTGTCCATCATTACACTGTTGTCTTAGTTCATTACGTTTTAAAACTTTGCCCCTCTGACACTTAAAGGTGAGGTGATCATTATGTGTTGTGGACATCTTTTGCCCATCAGCATAGGCCAACTCTATACCTCTTTCATCCATCATCTCCTTCGTCACAGTACAGGGCTCTGAAATAAACCCAACATGTCACTGTCAGTGTCACAATATACATTCATGAACTAATCATCACAACCTACAACTTAAACTGCAAGATTACATCATGATATATTCATATGAAGTGTGTTCATACTTACTTAAACACTTAATATTTCCACTCCATTCACCTTGCTCACAGGTCATGTAATTGGAGAAGGGGTGACGCATATCCAATATGTATTTATCAGCACACTTGTATTTAACTTTCTCCCCTGTGTTGTATTCCTGTTTTACGATGTCTATTATATCTGAATTGTTTACATGTGGTGGTCTCCTACATGTCCTTGAGTCCTGACCTAAAGCATAGAACATGTTATATATAATACATATTGCTAATAATATAAAAGACTTGATATCATGAAGTGATATTTAATATGTAAGGGATAATGTACATCCAGCCGGTTGTTATCGCAGAATAAAGGCCGACAGGCTTATCAGATTTTGTATAAGACTGAATGGCTTCATTCTGTGATAGCAGCCAGCTGGCTGTACATTATCCCACTTATTACACTGCTTCTTGCCACAAAAGGAAATAATTACACATAAAACTGTGTTATAATATTTGAACGCAATGCTTCTATGAAAGCAGTTGCCAGGAAGCATCAAGTTCAAACTAGAGTCTGATAGCACACATACATCACAGAGACGTCTATTTGACGTCTGCAACTGCAAGACATATTTTTTAGAGTGATTGCTCATCTGCAATACGTCTATACACAGCAAAATTTCCAGTGTTGTTTAGAGTTGTTTTTATGGTGTTCATTTTCCAGTGTTGAAAAGTGTTGATTCTGGTGTTGATTTGAACGACACGAACACTTGCAGTGTAAGTCAGCGTTCAGAGCCAATGTTATTACACGAGTTAATATAGCTGACACTAGTGATGGGTTGATCCTATTTCCGGTCCTTGCACATTATTTCCATTTTGATTGGTGGCAGATGATCGTGAAGAGCAGAGATGATCAAACACAGGTATAATATATTTTTAACCATTTAATTCTATAAAGCTTTATACTAAGTTTACATTGTTCAACATTTAGTATAATATTGCAAATTCTATAATGTTGGAGTGCTAACATTATTTCTGTTTAGATGGCGCGGCAGATCACCGTCACGAGCCAGAGGCCAGCTTGCAAAATGAGGTAAGTTAAGAGGAGTTAATGCTGATTAGTTTGCACATGCGACACTATTTTAGACTTTGGGGTGAAAAATTACACAATAAGTTCTGATATTCATTTAATGTTCTGTTCATGTTCTGTTAACTTGAGCAAGCAGCAAATGGTTAGGCGCGAACCACACCGCCACAGTTACACTCTTCTTCAAAGTACAGTGCAAAAAACGATCATGCAATCCAGCATTTTGCTGAACTATATTTTTGGCTGCGTATGAAAAGAATCGTTGTGCCTAATGTGACGTGCGTGATTCATATTCAAACATTTGTGTACATTAAATTATATATCGTTTGAGAGATTACATATGGATCTTCTGATTGTAAGTTAGCTGCTTGCTGGACATTATTTAATATTAACGACTATTTGCGCTTTTTCTGCCCAACAGCTGTCGTCATGCTGGTAAAAGTTAAATATCAATGAGTGAAGAAATTTGTGTAACTGCTTAACGATCGTGCATTCCAACTTTTCTCAATGAAGGTAAGTACTACTGCTTAGAAACTGACTAATTAAAACCAGACATATAGCAACCATGTTTAAGCTGATCCTAAAATGTCCACAGGGCTTGTTTCCAGGTTTCAAAGCTTTTCAGTTTGCTTTTAAATCACTAAGATTTTGCTTTATATGAAAAAATAAATAAATGATGTCTGTATTTGTTAAAATTACTTTTCAGTTAAAAGACCCAGATACCAATGTGGAATAGGACACAAATCGAAGGCATCTACATTTAAGTTGTCCAGAAGAAATTTTTTTCTGCTGGCATACCTGATGGTAAATATATTAATACTTAAATGTATAAACACGTCACACATTCTTTTAAGGCATTCATAATATGATGGTGTAAAAGATTCATCTGTAGGTCTGTATGAATTAAGCCTCGACAAACGTGACTCATGAAATTGTTTTGCTTTTGTCTCTTAGTCACCCACAACATTCTCAAACCTCAGCACAAGTGCTCATTCTTTCATTCTCTTCAGCTGACCATAAAGAGGCAAAATCAATAAGCATCAGCCAGCGAAAGCTTTAGCATGGAAGCTAAGGCAAATGGGTATATATGCATGTTTTTGTCAACATTTGATTTGTCTGTGTAATAATTCCCTTCCATCATTTTACTAGTCTTAAGTTGTCACCTGTATTTGTTATCATGTTTAATCAGATTGTCCAAGATTTCCTGGAAAAACAGTCCAGTGATGATGAAGAAAATTAGGATGAGACAGACTTGTGCACTTCCATAAGATAAAACTCAATACTGTTGCAGTTTTTTTTTTCTAAATGTTAATTTTCTGAAATCAAAGTCATGTACTCACCCTCGTGTCATTCCTAACACTTAAGACTTTTGTTCATCTTCAAAACACAAATGTAATTATTTTAATGAAATCAGAGAGATTTCTGTCTCTTCATTGGCAAATACGTATATGATGCTTCAGAAAGTTCATAAAGAGATCGTAAAACTAATCATATGAACTGAGTGGTGTATTCTATATTTTCTGAAGAGACTTGATCGCTTTCTATGATAAATAGATTGAATTTAGGATTTCCATTCATATATAAACATTTATCAACTGAAACATCAGTTCTCAAGCATGAGAACCAGTGAGATTCATTCTCGTATTATGCAGTATCATTGGCGCTTTCACAGGAGCCGTTTGTTTGCTGATCTGTGAATAAAAGCCTAATTTCAGTCTGTTCATCATATAAGGTGACTGTCTCATCCAAAAATTTGGACTAAATTGTAAATTCATATAAATTAGTTTTGGAATCTTTTTATGAACTTTCTGAAGCATCATAAACATATCTGCCAATGAAGAGACAGAAATCTCTCTGATTTCATTAAAATAATTACATTTGTGTTTTGAAGAACGTTTTAAGCATCAAGGTGGTAGCTGTGTGGACTCACTTGTGTTTCAAATATGAACAAAAGGCCTTTGAGTGTGGAACAACATGAGGGTCAGTAAATATCAGAATTTTCATTTTGGGTGAACTAACCCTTTAAAGCACATTTCATCATCAAAAGTTACTAGTTAGGATGAGATGCATTTTATGCATTTATCAAAGCACATCGTAATTATCTTTTTCCCCTATCTTTTCTTTGTTTAATCTAATTTTTGTTTTTGCTGTTTACATGGGGATAACATGGATAATCTGACATGATTTGGTGCACAATTTTTGCCCATCATTTGGAAAATGTCGGTTTAAAAATAAAAAAATATCATTATTACCAGTAGATGGCTACAGAGCTCCACTATTTACTATTTGCTATTTGACCAACTAAAAGATATATTTTTACAAGTTTTTTCAGTTGGATTGATATCTACATATAATGAAATCACAATTATAACAATAAAAATTACTTTTTGTCAAAGTTTAATATTTTTTGTACTGAAAAAAAAAATCAGTTTTTCAATAATGTTACATTAAGATTAGAAACAAACCAACAAAATGTTGATTCAAAATTCATCCATTCAAAATGTATCAATTCATCCATTACTTTGACAAAAAGTAATTTTTATTTTTATAATTGTGATTTCATAATATGTAGATAAAATCCAAAAATCCAAAAATAAAAATAAATAAAAAAAAATAAATAAATAAATAAAAAAAGATGTGGCCTAACGGTTAGGGAATCGGGCTTGCAACTGAAACGTTGCAGGCTCGAGTCCCTGATCCGACAGGGATTGAAGGTGGGGGGAGTGAATAACCAGTGCTCTCTCCACCCTTAATACCATGACTGAGGTGAGTCCCTTAAGCAAGGCCCCCAACTGCTCCGCGGGCGCCACAGTGATAGCAATATGGCTGCCCACTATTTACTATTTTCTATTTGACCAACTAAAAGATATCTTTTTACAAGTTTTTTCAGTTGGATTGATTTCTACATATAATGAAATCACAATTATAACAATAAAAATTACTTTTTGTCAAAGTTTAATATTTTTTGTACTGAAAGAAAAACAGTTTTTCAATAGTTACATTATGATTAGAATCAAACCAACAAAATGTCCATTCAAAATTCATCCATTCAAAATTTATCATTTCATCCATTACTTTGACAAAAAGTAATTTTTATTTTTATAATTGTGATTTCATATGTAGATAAAATCCTGGTTCGAGTCCCTGATCCAGCAGTGAATAACCAGTGCTCTCTCCACCCTCAATACCACGACTGAGGTGAGTCCCTTGAGCAAGGCCCCCAACTGCTCCCCGGGCACCGCAGCGATAGCAACATGGCTGCCCACTGCTCCGGGTGTTTGTTCACTACTCACTACTGTGTGTGTGCACTTGGATGGGTTAAATGCAGAGCACAAATTCCGAGTATGGGTCACCATACTTGGCCACACATCACATCCTTTCCTTTCCCACTGAAAAACTTGTAAAAAGATGTCTTTCAGTTAGTCAAATAGCACATAGTAAATAGTGGAGCTCTGTAGCCATCTACAGGTAAAAATGATAATTTTTTATTTTTAAACTGGCATTTTCCAAATGATGAGCAAAAATCTTACACCAAACCATGTCAAATGATCCATGTTATACCATGAATGAAAGTTAAAAATGTGGGTCTTTCGTAAAGTGAATTTTACACTAAAAGCTGTTTTTGTATAAAAACCTATTAAAAAAATAATTTTTATTAATTTATATAAATTTTAAAAAATCATAATAAATCCTCCAAAAACGGCACAAATGTAGTAAAAACATTAATGAACAGAAAAATGAATTTTGTTTTAGAAAAAAAAAATGTTATTTTGTTACAAAATTAAATTTTGTTGCGTGGGGTCTCTACAGACCCCATAGACCATGAGTGTACAACCCAAAATGAAGACCGCATAAGGGTTAATCTTAATATAATTCATAGAAAGATGGCAAAATTGAAATGTATTAAACATATACTTAATAAAAACAACAAAATATACACCAATATTTTTTGTAAGATAAGTCAATTAGCCAATTTTTTTAACATGAAGGATTGCACAAATGAGTATAATATTCTTGTACTTAGTATGTCCCCAGAACTTTAGGTATACTGCTCTGATCCTTCTTGGCACTGAGTGTACAAGTTCATGACAAATTTTCACATCTTGTCCTGTTTAACGCGATGAGGACAACCTCCTTAAACACCCTGGTCTTTAATGGGGAGTTTTGCTCAGCTTGTCTCTACAGAATCCCCCACAGCTGCTCAAAAGCGTTAAGACTGAGTGAAATACATGTCCACTGAAGGATTTTCACCTTACAATATAAGAGCTTTACTACCATTGAACTACCATTGTCTGGGTACCAGACACTTCTCACTGTACTCCTCCTATAGCAACACCAGAACATTTTGGATGCTTTTGGATATGAAACGATTGACTTGGTCTCTTGAGACCAGAGTATGGATTCCCAGAAGTCTAGATTTTGTAAATATGGGCCTTGGAAGAGTTTAAATGAGTTTATTGTGCTTTTGCTACAGGTGGTGACGACAACTATCCATGTCACTTTTGCAGGCTTTGTTGCACTGCATGAGATATATTGTCGCTCTTTTCATAGCTTTTGCCAGTTCTAAGACACTTGCATGGTACTTATCCTGCTCTTTTTCTAGCAAAAATTCACTCATCACTAAATGAAAACTTAGAGTGAAGACCTGATTATTTTAGGAGCTTTGTCACAAATCCATTGTTTTTGAGTGTCGGTGTTACTTCTGCTATATTTTCACACTTGAAACAATAATTTGCTATTCTTCTTGTACCATTGTCCTCTTTTATGCCAAGAAATAAGTCACCTGACAGTTCTCTTCCAAGTGTTGCCAGCATTAAGTACATACTTCAAGCAGGTTTGTTGGAACATTGCATCTCCAAAGAATCCTAACATGTCTTCTAAGTAAAGAGTAATTGTTGAATTTGTTAAGTTTTTTTTTTTTTTATGCTGTGCACTGTATAAACTAATGATGAGGCAATAATAATTGGTTCAAATAAAGTATCAAATCCAAGTAATAACAAGGTTTTATTATCTCTGTTAAAATACATAATGTAATATGCCTTCACAAAATATGAACATAAGCAATTTAAGTACATTATGTATTTTAACAAATATGTGCAGATGGCCTGTTGATGTTTCACTTCACAGTGTTATTCAAGGACATTTAAATCCATTTAATTTTAATATCTGGTCACATGAAAACTTAGAACAAAGGTTTAAACTTTTATTTTGAATTTGCGATGTACAACAATTTGTATATTTAGAAATATGTTGATGTATTCACCTGTGTGGGCATAGGTTTATGAATGATTTACATTACAAATCTAGTGAAATAAAGCACCCTGTTTTTCCAATGAACGGTAATCTACCCAAACTCACAGCACATGAAGAGGAAGAGTTTCTTGATCGAGCTGCTGAGATGGAGAC
The DNA here is from genome assembly GCA_012976165.1 of Labeo catla. Taxonomy (NCBI): domain Eukaryota; kingdom Metazoa; phylum Chordata; class Actinopteri; order Cypriniformes; family Cyprinidae; genus Labeo; species Labeo catla. The sequence continues at coordinate 9,221 of VONZ01001018.1, read as the reverse complement.
GTGCTGCATGCTTGAAAATGATAACAATGTGCACTAGACTTTATATGTTCCCAAACATATTGGAAACTTAAACAGCATGTGCAATAAAACACTGAACAATATAATGCAAGCACTATCAAAGGTTTTACCACAAAATTAACTTTATACTGACATCACAAGACCGATTTTCACCTCAAGGAGTATCATTGTCAAGTTTAATATTGCGAGATCTTGTGCGCTCCCGAATTGGCTTTGTATTTCTATCAGACGCGCTGCATTGTTAATTTTGCGTGAAAAGTGTCACGAATCTGGTCGGTGTCCCACGGTCCGCTCACCACCAGATGTCACTCTCGCCCTATATCACACGAACTGTTGCACTACACCCCGGACTACATTCCCCATCGGCCATTGTACTTCACCCGCGACCAATCAGCGGCGCTATAAAAGCCCCGGTCTTTTCCCTTGCAAACCACGGAGTATTGTGAGTTGTTAGTGTATTGTATTTCCCCATCGTTAGCGTTTCCTAGTTTCTTGTGCCCTGTTCCTAGTTTTGATCTCTCGCCTGGTTTTCTCGTTTACGACCGTACGCCGCCTGCCTTTTCGGACTCTCGCTCATGTTTATTGGATTATTCTCTTCGACTGCCTGTGATACACCTGTCTGCTCCTGTCTCGACCCTGCCTGCACGACTATGTATCTGTCTCGTTCCTTCAATAAAAGCTCGCACATGGATCCGCTCGCCTCTCGCCCCTCACTCCCTGTGACAGAATACTCCGTCAACAAGGATCCAGCAGCTCAGGACCCTGCGGTACAGATCATGCTCCTCAAGCAAGGTGAGCGATCGGTTGAGGAATACCTTAAGGACTTTCATACATTAGCAAGTCAGACTTCTATGAGCGATCTGTGTCTGATGATCTTTTTCCGTGGAGGGCTCTCTGAACCTTTCGGCTCCTTAATGCCAATACATCAGCCCCATTGGACTATAAGCCAATATCTGAACATTGCACTCCAAATCAGCGGTTCCTCGCTCACTGTGGGTGTCGCGGGGGAGCAACGCGACATCGCGGTAAGGCCGGCCGTGCAACCCGCCCGTGTAATGACGGCCGCGCCGGTGCGCGCTCACAAGATGGCGGCCGCGCCGGAGCGCGTCTATGTTATGTCACCGACAGCAGAGCCCGTGCGCAAGATGGCGGACGCGCCGGTGTGCGCTCACAAAATGGCGGCGACGGCGGAGCCCGTTCACAAAACGGCGGCCGCGTCGGAGCGCGTCCACACAATGGCGGCGACGGCGGAGCCCGTTCACAAGAGGGCGGCTAAAACAGAGCTCCGTCACGTCACGGCTGCCATACCAGAGCCATATAGTGTTGCCGCTGCATTTCCTGAGTCAAGTCAAGTTTTCAAGTCAAGTCAAGTTGCAGCTGCGCTTCCAGAGTCAAGTCAAGTTTCCAAGTCAAGTCAGATTACAGCAGCTGTTCCTATGTCAAGTCAAGCTGGAGCCGTGTTTCCTGCATCAAGTCAAGTCGGAGCTGCTCTTCCTAAGGCAAGTCAAGTTAAGGCTGTGTTTCCAGTGTCAGGTCAAGCTACTACTGTGGCTCCTGTGTCAAGTCAAATTACAGCTGTCTCTTCTGTCTCAAGTCAAGTTACAGCCATCATTCCCGGGCCAAGCACTGTCAAGATGGCTGCCACGCCAGAGCCACTGCACAAAATGGCTGCCACGCCAGAGCCTGTCGCAAAGATGGCCGTCACGCCAGAGTCTGTTGCAGAGATGGCCGCCAAGCCAGCGCCCGCTAACGCCACGTCAGTCAAGCCAGCGCCCGCTAACGCCACGTCAGTCAAGCCAGCCCCCGCTAACGCCATGTCAGTCAAGCCAGCCCCTGCTAACGCCACGTCAGCCAAACCACAGCCTGCTCAGGACATCTCCGTCAAGTCACAGCCTGTTCACGCCATGTCTTCTGCTCCTGAGTCTGCACCCATCATGGCCGCCCTTCCTGAAGCGGTTCCTGAGTCAAGCAAAGTCGCAGCCGTGGTCTCTGAGTTGAGTTACGACCTGCCTGATGGCGCTGAGCCTCGCCATGTCTCGTCTGACATCTCAAGATCACGGCCTATCATGATGGCCCACGTGCTGGACTCACCCCTAATGACCCTCAGAGGTCACGGCAGCTACCCCTGAGTCAAGTCAAGACGCAGAGTCAAGTCAAGCCAAAGCTGTCGTTCTCCATGAGTCAAGCCATGTTGTTCCTGAGTCAAGTCACGCTACAGCTGTTGTTCCTGAGTCCAAGCCATGTTGTTCCTGAGTCAAGTCCAGCTGGCTGTTGTTTTGCAATTCGGTAACCTGAGTCAAGTCATGCTACAGCTGTTGTTCCTGAGTCAAAAGTCATGCTACAGCTGTTGTTCCTGGGTCAGACCATGTTGTTCCTAGGTCAAGTCATGCTACAGCTGTTGTTCCTGAGTCAAGCCATGTTGTTCCTGAGTCAAGTCCCGTTACAGCGGATCTCCATGAGCCAAGCCAGGTAATATCAGATCCTCATGAGCCAAGTCAAGCTGCTGCTGTTATTCCAGAGCCAAGTCAAGCTTCAGCCACTGCTCCAGAGTCAAGTCAGGTTACAGCTGTAACTGCCAAGTCCAGTCAGGCTGCCAAGTCCAGTCAGGCTGCCAAGTCCAGCAACGTCAAAGCGGTCGTTCCTGCGTTAAGCAACGTCAAGGCGGTCGTTCCTGAGTCAAGCAACATCATAGCCGTGGTTCCTGGGTCAAGCAAGGTAACAGCCGAGGTTCCTGAGTCAAGTAAAGTCAATGATCTCCATGAGCCAAGTCAGGTCACCGCTGATCTCCATGAGTCAAAGCAGTTCACTACTGATCTTCACGAATCAAGTCAAGTCACAGCCAATCTCCACGAACCAAGTCAGACCACAGCTGACCTTCATGAGCCAAATGAAGTTATTGCTGCTGCCCCAGAGTCCAGTCACGTCTCGCCTGACGGCCCAGAGTCAAGTCACGTCCTGCCTGACGGCCCAAGTCACGTCCTCCCCGATGGCCCAGAGCCAAGTCACGTCTCGTCTGACCGCCCAGAGCCAAGTCACAATCTCGCCTGAACACCCAGAGCCAAGTCACGCCTCGCCTGACCGCCCAGAGCCAAGTCACGCCTCGCCTGACCTGCCAGGAGCCCCGCCTCATCTCGTCTATCTGTCCAGAGCTCCTCGCCATGTCTCGTTTGACCGCCCAGAGTTAAGTCACGTCTCGTTTGACCGCCCAGAGTCAAGTCACATGATGTCTGCCAGTGTGAGGGCGATCACCATTCTCAGTATGTGGGCCGCACACTCAGCCCCTGAGGCCATGTCTGTTCACAAGTCAGCTCCTGAGGCCACGTCTGTTCACTGGTCAGCTCCTGAGGCCACGTCTGATCTCAAGCCTGCTCCAGAGCTCCCGCCTGATCTCAAGCCTGCTCCAGAGCTCCCGCCTGATCTCAAGCCTGCTCCAGAGCTCCCGCCTGATCTCAAGTCTGCTCCAGAGCTCCCCTCACTTGGAGAAGCCATGCCAATGCCTCCTGAGGTGTCAGCCTTGGCTGTAGATCCTCCCATGGAGGCGGCATCCCTCTACAACCTCTCTGCTTCCCCTTATTCTGTCTGCCTCCTCTGTCTCCTGGCTGTTCCTAGGTCCCAGGCTATAATGCGTTCTGCTCCAGAGGTCCCGTTGGTCTCAAGTCTGCTCCAGAGGTCCCGTCTGGTCTCAAGTCTGCTCCAGAGGTCCCGTCTGGTCTCAAGTCTGCTCCAGAGGTCCCGTCTGGTCTCAAGTCTGCTCCAGAGATCCCGTCTGGTCTCAAGTTTGCTCCAGAGGCCCCGTCTGAGCACGAGTCAGCTCCAGAGGCCTTCTCTGTCGGAGAGGCCGCGCCAGTGCCTCCTGAGGTGTCAGCTGCGGCTGTAGATCCTCCTAGGGAGGCGGCGTCATCCCTTGGTCTCTCTGCTTCTTCCCTTGTTCTGTCTGCCTCCTCTGTCCCTGTTCTCCCCAGGTCCCAGACCATGACGCAAGTTCCTGTTCCGCCCCGGAGGGCTGCTGCGCCTCCTGCTCCGCCTCCTGTTTCGCCCCGGAGGGCTGCTGCGCCTCCTGCTCCGCCCTGGAGGGCTTCTGGGCCTCCTGCTCCGCCTCCGGCTCCGCCCTGGAGGGCTCCCGCTCCACCCCGGAGGGCTCCTGCTCCGGCTCCGCCCTGGAGGGCTCCTGCGCCTCCTGCTCCGCCCCCGGCTCCACCCTGGAGGACTCCTGCTCCGCCCTGGAGGGCTCCTGCACCTCCTGCTCCGCCTCCAGCTCCGCCCTGGAGGGCTCCTGCGCCTCCTGCTCCGCCTCCGGCCCCGCCCTGGAGGGTACCTGCTCTGTCGATCCTGCCTCAATCACCAGGCCCTCCACATGGACCTGGCCCTCCAGCCCTCGCCCTGTCTCGCTCCCGCCCCAACGCTCCCCTGGACTGTTGCTCCCTTCGAGCGTCTGGAAGCCGCTCCTTGGGGGGGGGCTATGTCACGAATCTGGTCGGTGTCCCACGGTCCGCTCACCACCAGATGTCACTCTCGCCCTATATCACACGAACTGTTGCACTACACCCCGGACTACATTCCCCATCGGCCATTGTACTTCACCCGCGACCAATCAGCGGCGCTATAAAAGCCCCGGTCTTTTCCCTTGCAAACCACGGAGTATTGTGAATTGTTAGTGTATTGTATTTCCCCATCGTTAGCGTTTTCTAGTTTCTTGTGCCCTGTTCCTAGTTTTGATCTCTCGCCTGGTTTTCTCGTTTACGACCGTACGCCGCCTGCCTTTTCGGACTCTCGCTCATGTTTATTGGATTATTCTCTTCGACTGCCTGTGATACACCTGTCTGCTCCTGTCTCGACCCTGCCTGCACGACTATGTATCTGTCTCGTTCCTTCAATAAAAGCTCGCACATGGATCCGCTCGCCTCTCGCCCCTCACTCCCTGTGACATTAGGACTAAAAAGAAGAAATCAATTATCAATGTATTAAATCAAAGATTAAAATATAAATGAATAAATTACTTTTCAAAATAACAAATGAATAGACGCATTTAATAAAGTAATCTTTTAAAATGCAGTTTTAATTTTTAAATGGCATTTTTTTAAAGAAAACAGCAATTGGCCTTAACAGATTTATTAATCTGTTTTAATTATAATTTAATTAAATTGGTTTTAATATATCTGTTTATTCATTTGTGACGCTGGACCACAAAACCAGTCATAAGGGTCAATTTTTTTAAATTGAGATTTATACATCACCTAAAAGGTGAATAAATAAGCTTTCCATTGATGTATGGGGCAATATTTGGCTGAAATACAACTATTTGAAAATCTGGAATCTGAGGGTGCAAAAAAATTTAAATATTGAGAAAATCGCCTATAAAATTGTCCAAATGAAGTTCTTAGCAATGCATATTACTAATCAAAAATCAAGTTTTGATATATTTACAGTAGGAAATTTACAAAATATCTTCATGGAACATGATATTTACTTAATATCCTAATGATTTCTCTATAATTTTGACCAATACAATGTATTTTTGGCTATTGCTACAAATTTAAGACTTAATGTTTTGTGGTCCAGGGTCACATTTAAGTGTATTTATAAGTGATTTATCAATTTACAGTTACAATTAACCTTTAAATTATTGGATTGACCCTCCATTCACCAATCACTTAATTCTATTCCTGTGTTATGCTGTGAAGCAGAGCTGAAAATTAACGAGGACTTGTGACAAAAATGCCCCATACATTTAAGACAGAGGGGCAAAAAATGCCCCTGCACATAACCAATGTATTGCGGCTGTTGTGATTAAAATTAAATGTGAAATTGAATGAAAAGTGTCAATTAGCGGAATTACATCTAGATACGCGCTGTTTTGTGCAGCTTCTGCCTTATAACCAATCAAACGCGTTTCTGTTGAGCTTTGAAACGCATTGGCCAATCAGAGGCGCTAGATTATTCAGCGCTAAAAACGTTGGCGCTGTTGTTGAGTGCGCGCGTTCGCGAATTCCCTCATCATAAACAACACGGTGCAGAAACGATTTAAGTAAAAAGTTAATTTCGTACCTTCAGTGATTATAAACAGGAGTTTTTGCATAACTTGTGCTAGACTTGGCTATCGTCATGGACCGACATATTTGTCTGTGAAGCCAGAATGTGATGTGCCTTAAACGAAACAAAGACGTTATATATTGTTTTCAATCGATATTAATAATCATTATTACAATATAAAAAGCTGATAACAGCTTTACATGTATAATTTAGATACAAGTTTAAACAGTTTATTGTTACTGACAACAGTTAAAATACTGATTAAAGTAATTGAGTAAATTTTACATTATAAAGACGCCATAGTATGGTTTTTAGAATAATAACATGTTTATAAAAATTTTCTTACAAATGTAAAAAAAAATATTGCCCCTTACTGGGAAAGTTAATTTCTGATCCTGCAGGTTAGCCTTGCCAGAGAAATCTCACAAGTCCATAATCCTCCTCCATATACTGTAACATTAATCATCAAATATGATCAGATTGGCTGTGTTGTGAAGCCTTTCCTCGCTTGTTGCTTGTGGTATGGCACCTGGTTAGGACGTGGTGTTAGATTTGTTTTTGTCTTGCTTGCTTGCACCTTGTTCTCTCCAGAGACTTTGGTGCTGTTTGCTCTGGTGCTTGTGGGTCTGTAATGGGACTCTCTTAAGTGCTGAGAGGGCTCTTAAGGTTTGTTTGTAATGTTGGCTAAAGGTTTGAAAGTCGTCCCAACAAATAAACACCCCCATGATGTTTCCGAGCAACCTCTGATTCCGTGGGCCGGTCTGTTTGCACGGTAGACCACAAACGCCAGGAATATAACTCGAACCAGTCTCACGTAAAATACAGAGGGGAAAAATAAAAAAAACTATGGAAAGGATTACGACATTGTGAAAGAATTTCCCCAACATTTCCTCTTCAAGTGAGTCCAGTGAGCACTGACAGAGCAGTTGTTGAAGACTAAAAGAAGGAGGTTTTGTTGTTACAATATTCTCTCAAGTGTAACCATTTAGCGCAAGGCTGATAAGACTCTTTTTCTTCCTCTTTCTCACAGTCTCTCTCTGTGGGTTTATGGGAGTGTGTATTTTTACATTTTGAACCCTGAAACAGATGTGGCACATGCCTACTTTGTGGGCAGTTCACGATGAGCCAGTTCAGTATCTTGACAGGCAATGGGTGGAGCCGAACATACCGCTTCACCTTTATTGCTCCTGGAGAGCATGCATCTGTTTGCAAGCCCATGTGTGAGAAACAAAGCAGGGATGCGGAAGAAACACATCCCGTTCCATGTCGTAAAAAGCACCTTGTTCTAGATTTCTCAACAAAGATGAATATGTCTGTGTCTTGCACTCATGGTTTTAATAGCTAACGCAATTCTTTTAGAGTGAAATTCCTTCAGGGATGTTGAATTAGGGTCACACAGCCAGAAAAAAACAGATGTTGTACTCAAAGGATTTTAAATTTTCGACTTTCTTTGAGACACAAACCACAGTGATATTTGATTTTTTTTTTTTATTATGCATTACATAAACAAGAATGTTTCAAATTATAAGACAAGCTGTTTATTATTGGCTTATAAATGTTTATGATACTTCCAACATTTGGTTTACCTTATGAAAACTGCACTGTTAGCATGTGAATGTCACTTTTATGGTGTGCATGCTTATACTTCATACTGTGAAGTGGATCTTGAGATGGTAATTGCCATTGTGTGCAGTGGACTGTGTTTGATTGGATTAGATTTGCTGTATTTTTGGCCCTGGGTTTCATGTGTAACAAGTTATTTAGTTGCACTTTTCAGTCGTGCAGCTAGGGGGAGCAACACAGTTAGTTTCACTGACGGTTACTTTATATACATTTTTTAATGCTGACCTGGGCTTCAGACTCTTTTACACTAAGAATCCTTTGGTGGATATAAAAAATAGAGCAGGGATCCCCTGTTTCATATTGTACAAGCTGAGCCTACAATAACTTGCGTATGTAGGGTCAAATGGGGTTAGATGATCACCTTTTTTTAATTTTGTCATTTTATCTGAATATCAACATTTGTAAGATTTAGTCAGTCAAAGCAGTTTATGGGTCAAAATTATTTTCTTTTATGGCAAAAATCATTAGGATATTAAGTAAAGATGAAGATATTTCCATGAAGATATATTTGGAAAATATATATAAACCTAATTTTTGATTAGTAATATTCATTGCTAAGAACTTTATTTGGACAACAATGTTTAGATTTTTTTTGCACCCTCAGATTCCAGATTGTAATATTGTCCTAAATATTGGATATTGTCTTATCTTAAACCATACATCAATGGAAACTTATTTATTCAGCTTTCAGATTATTTATAAATTTCAATTTCAAAAATTTTTACCCTCACGACTGGTTTTGTGATCCAGGGTCACATTTTGTGTCTATTTGTTAATGAGGTTTGTATTTGTGGACATATTAATGTTTTTGTTGAGTACAAAATATTGTTTTTATTGGAAGTGAAATAAAAATACTGAACAAAGTTCAGAAACAATTATCATTCAGAAATTGCAAGTATATTTTATAAATAATTGCAAGTATATTTTATAAATAATTAGAAAGAAATGGCAAGTAACACATTTAATTAAACAACATTTTGAAGTATAAAAACGCACATAGTACTTTCTTGTAAAATGCACCCTAATAATATATTTTATTAGGGAACCGCTGATGTCACATAGAGTATTTTAATGATGTTCTTACTACCTTTCTGGGCCTTGAACGTGGTAGTTGCGTTTACGTCTATGCAGGGTCAGAAAGCTCTCAGATTTAATCCAAAATATCTTAATTTGTGTTCTGAAGATGATCAAAAGTCTTGCAGGTTTGTAACAACATGAGAGTGAGTAATTACTGACACAATTGGATGAACTAAACCTTTAAGGGTGGTATCTTCCTCTTTCTTACCCTACCATATCAATGTATTTACATACAGCCATTAAAATAGTCATATGTAGTGAAACACTTGTGCACCCAATGATTTTGATGACAGTGCTTGAGTCTCAAAATGAAGAGACACTGAAATCTTAATGCATTGTGAGCGGATGTTATATAATGTAAGCATTCCTCATCATGATGCTCTTTACATTGCCTGCATTCATCTATGAAGTGATTCACTCTTGCCATGAGAAATTCTATACGCCACATGGAGAAATGTTATGCAAGGAGATGT
>VONZ01001017.1:165000-250067 GCA_012976165.1 Labeo catla | reverse complement strand
ATAGATAGATAGATAGATAGATAGATAGATAGATAATGTACGTCTTTATATATTTCTATTTATGCCTTCATTTGATTATCAGAAAAAAATAAAATACAAAAATTTCTGAAAACAAAAGAAAGAAAAAGATTATAGGGCCCTATTGTTCAAAATGTTGAAATTGGATTTTTTTTTTTTTTTTTTTACTGAAAAAAAAATGTTTTTGTTATTATACAGAAAGTAAGCAGAAATAATACACTTTGAAAAGTAGTATACTTAGTAAATGTGTTATATAAAAATAAAACAAGTAAAAATAAGACATAGAAGACAGAGAAATATGAAAGGAATGTTGGTAACTGTAAAACTACAAATAAAGTTGTGGCCAAAAACAGCCACAGCATGGAATCTGCCCTAGATTTTATATATTTCTCTCTTTATTTCACTGTGGTAGCAGGTATGTTCAGTCTCTCTCTGTCTCTTTCTTCCTGCCTCAGTCAAGGGACTGTGTTAATTACACATGCAAAACAGAAATTCTTTCTGTTAATGATGCCCTCAGTGATTTGGTATGCCAAAAGGAATGAACAAGAAGCCAAAACGGTCTGTACAACTATTATATTTGATTTTGCTGAATAAAAAATAAACCTGTGCTATATTAATTTGAGCCATTGATAGCATATTGATGATTTTGGCTGCTGCTCCTGGAATTATGTTATAATCGGAGTTAAACGGAGGTCTTCAATCTGCAGTGTAGTTTCATAAAATGCCTTCAGTTAAAGATTTTAATCTTCTTACCATCTGGATGTGGTGGAAGTAAATTAATTGTAATATTTTTTCAAACAAACGTTTACATTGACATGAAAACATACACTGTGTGCCTGCAAAATCAATTTCAGACTCGAGTTATATAATTAGATCTGCTGTTTACATACTGTACTGTGTGTAGAATTGATTAGATTCGTTAGAATAAAACATTCCCAGGAAAGCACGGAAAGCAAACCGCACACTTTAAGGAACAAGCATTAGAAAAAAGGAAAATGAGAATACAGATCCGGAAAACAGAAGTGCTGAAGGACAAGTTATTAAAGTTGTAATTCAAAGGGAGAAGATAGCCTCTGTGTCACTAAACACCCCTTTATCTACAAAGCAGAAAATACAGACTAGAAAAACAAGCATGTTGAGCATAACAGCAAATCACTTGCAGTTATATTCCTTATAGTATCAGTGCAAACACTAACAACATTCAGACAAACACTACTTTGCCAGAAAAGTTTAAGAAAACATTTAATAACTTACAAAGTCAATTTAAAGGCTCTTCAGACCTATTTTGCAGCAAAACAGAAAGATAAATATATGACATTATAATAGAAGTTATTTAACAGTATAAATGATTTGCTTGCTTACTATGATATATATATATATATATATATATATATATATATATTCTGGCACAGCTTTATTTTATTTTTTAATTTACATATATACATTTTCTTTCTTCTGCTGATTTTTGATATACTGTGATGCCTTAAAGAGATACTTTACTTATTTATTTTTATTTTTATTATATCTGAATGTTTACAAAAACAAAATGTATAACTTGTAATGTAAATTTAATGAATCTAGGACCAATTTTAGACCCAATGTAAGACAGATAGTTAATTTTTAAATTCAGTCACTACAAAACAATTATTTTTTTATTTATTTATTTACATATTATGCAATTGCTTATGCTCAAATATTGCAATTATCAAATAAATGTATAAATGAATGCATGAATGAATTAATAAAGTGGTCATACTAAAATTGTAAAACGCATAAGAAATTATGAATATTTATTTTACAGATGGCTTTTCACTGCAATCTAAAGTGGTATACACTGCCATTCAAAAGGATAAAGATTTTTATTTATTTATTTTTTTTTAAGATTCTTTTCTGCTCATCAAGGCTGCATTTATTTGATTAAAAACGCAAAACAGTAATATCGTGTAATATTATTGCAATTTAAAAAAGTGGTTTTCATTTTAAATATATATATTTTAAAATAGAATTTATTCCTGTGATGCAAAGTTGAATTTTCAGCATCATTACTCTGGTCTTCAGTGTCATATAATCCTCCAGAAATCATTTTAATATTTATTATCAGTGTTGGAAACAGTTTTGCTGCTTAATATTTTTTGTGGAACCGGTGATTCTTTTTTCAGCATTCTTTAAAACGTTAAAAAGAACAGCATTTATTTAAAATAGAATAAAAAATGTTAACAATATACGCTACTGTTCAAAGTTTGGGGTTAGTACATTTTTTTCTTTCTTTCTTTGAAAGAAATGAATACTTTTATTCAGCAAGGATGTGTAAAATTGATAAAAAGTGATAGTAAGGACTTACATTGTTAGAAAACTAAAATGCTGTTCTTTTTTAACAAAAGAGAGTTCTTTAAAAAAACATAAAAAAACACTTACTGATCCCAAACTTTTAAACAGCAGATTATATACCAAAAAATTATGCATTTATACAATTATGCACACTTAATAATGCAGTATTTTGTGTCACACACCTAAATGTTCCTCACATAAAGCTATCATACGGCTTCAGACATCACAGAAAATACTGCATAAATCGCATGTTGAGCAATACTTTTACCAACACTCCTTAACTAGGACAACCTTCAAAATTTCTCCTATTTGTAAGTATAAAAGACCCACTGACACCTTGCAACACACATCCAAAATGCACCGCTGAAATAAAGATCTGTGGGAGCTGGGGTGCCGTTGATTTGTGCTCATGGGAATGCAGATACCAATCCTGCTTCTATCAAATCTCCATCCAATTCCCCCAGTCTCATTCATAACATTCCCAAAGGGAAAAGCCCATGAAAAAGCATTAAAGCAGATACGATAATGATTAGTTGCCACATCTCTTTTTGAAGGACGTCTGGTGGTCTTACCTCCGACATAAAGCAGACAGAAATCAACCAAAGAACAGCAACAAAGCCAGTCCCGCTATAAAACTCCAGCCTCATTCATGAAAATGTATTTGGCGTATTGATCAAAGAGATTCAACGCTTCTAAGGTCAGACAGACACGCGTCGAACAATGACTCCAAAGGCCCGCTGGATCAGCTCCGGGCCGTACAAATGCGAAATACAAAGCATATGCCTCTTATTACTCGCACCTCTGCTGAAAAGGGTTTGGAAATTAATTTCATGCCTGATTTAAAGCACCCAAATGCTTGAGCGCGCTCCTGTCTGATATTATAAACATCCACGACTTAATCTCGCCTGGGCGCTGGCACCAAATCGCTATTTCTAAGTAGACAAAACTGTACCAGGCTAAGCAAAGCTGGCAGCGTTTCTCTGATAAGCTTCGCCGCTCAGCGATTTGTCACATAAGGGTAGAGGTGTCATATTGCTTGGTACCAAAAAGCGCCCGAGAAAAGACGCATCGCAGTTGTATGTATTTTTTTATATCGAACTTCCGCACTGCAGTCACTCAATGAGGATTTACATGCCCTCTTTTAAATGTGTTTTTTTTCTGGATGGGTGTCTGCCGGGATGCAGAAAGGCCATTTATTTTCAGCTCTGCGGAACAGCGGTGAAGATGTGTGTAGGCAGATAGAAAGCAGGGATGTGCTTGGGAATGTCTATATTTTCTCCGTATCGAACGTTAAACGTTAAACTGAAGAAAGGTTTCATGCGCTATGACTTTGCCTCACTTTCTCTCTCTCAGTTTTCGCTTAAATATACACCTGAGGCCACGGGGAATTCGGTTTAAAACATTGATTTACTTCAGATAATATTTCTGGACCGTGCTGAATTCATTTCACCATGTTTTATTCATAATGTGGCAGTTTAATCCTAATGTCCGGAGGGGGAGCCCTGAGATGGTTAGGTCTAAATAAATTATAAACTGGAGAAAACTTGAGTTTTTCGACAGGGTTGTTTAAATTAGTGTTGTGTGTAGGTCTATCCATCTATCTAGCTATCTATGGGGCACTTCCTCCAAGGAGGAAAGCGAGGCAGTGCCTTCTCAAAATACTGGATGAGAAAAAAAAAAAACTGTAATACAAAAATACAACAACGACAAACTTAAAAAGTGAATAAATCATAATTTTTTCTAAAGAAACATTGACCAACAGCGACACCAGCATGTAAAGTTACAGGTAAAGTTGCTCTCTCGTCTCCCCTGAGCCCACTGAGTTTTAACAGACCCCCTTACAGCATGCTGTGAGTTTGGTGGGGGGTAACTGAGAATGAATAGGGGGAAGTCAAGTGAGAGGAGGCACGATATGATTGGATATGAGTGGTTTGGCTGTGATTGCGTTCTGCATTCGCAAATCAGTCCGAATGAACAATATAATGGCATTAAAGGAGAAGTCCACTTCCAAAACAAAGATTCACATATAATGTACTCACCCCAAGATGTTCATGTCGTTGGTTCTTCAGTCATAAAGAAATTATGTTTTTTGAGAAAAACATTTCTGCTTTTTCTTCATGTAATGGACTGATATGGTGCCCCGATTTTGAACTTCCAAAGTGCAGTTTAAATGCGGCTTCAAATAATCCCAAATGCAGTTGTAAACGATCCCAGCCGAGAAAGAAGGGTCTTATCTAGCGAAACGGTCATTTATGTTCATAAAAAAATACAACTTAAATACTTTTTACTCTCAAACGCTCGTCTTACCTTCCTCTCGTTGAACTCTGTGTATTCTAGCTCAAGACAGTTTAGGGTATGTTGAAAAACTCCAGTTGTATTTTCTCCCTCAACTTCAAAAATCATTTCATCCTACATCGCTGCAGAAGTACCGACACAGTCTTTGCAAAGTAAACATGCAAAGAAGATCAAACACCCTTAACAAAAAAGGTAAAACAGCGATATAGGACGATTTTGAAGTGGAGGGAGAACATGAGATGGGACTTTTTCGACACACCCTAACTGTCATGAATCAGAAAAAAACAGTCCAGGCAGAGTAAACTGCATTTTGGAAGTTCAAAATCGGGGCACCATATCAGTCCATTATATGAAGAAAATGCTGAAATGTTTTCCTCAAAAAACATAATTTCTTTATGACTGAAGAAAGACAGACATGAACATCTTGGTCCATGACGGCAGATTGTTATATGGTAATATTGACATCCAAACATTCACCTATCATTCACTGACCTCAAATATGGCTTATCATCTGAAACATGTCAGCAGCAGTAAATTTACATGGCCCCTCAATCTAATGTTAACCTAGAAAAATCTGTGCGGAGTTTGGAAGCTGAATAGTAGCGCGCTTATACTACATGACAGATGGAGTGCGGTCACTTGCTCTTAAAATACTCCATCATTTTTGGTCATACAGATAAGAGTAATACATCTTTCAAATATATAAAGACTATGTTTATTTGTACGCACTCACAATAACAACAAAACGTTGTGCTTTTGTAAAATAATGAAAGCAAACAGGATGCACTTTCTGCCATCTCGGTCTCTGTGAACTTGAGCGCAAAACTTTGTATACTTGCCTTACAGATATGAAAAATATAGGCTATATATATCTATAGAGAGTGTACTTTTAAACGAACCAATTCAAATGGAAAACAAATATTCTCAGATTATGTAATCTGTATGAAACATGCATAAAGGTGCATCACTAATGCCGAGATGACAAGTCTGTGTCGCCAACTTTATCTCTTAAACCTTAAAGAAAAAAGGACTAGTTTATCAATAAATTATTAAAGTGTTAATGCAGTCTCTTTGCTGTTTTTCCCTGACACATTCAATAATATAATTACTAGGTTATATCTGCCGGTGTGCTTGAGCACTTATTAGGACATGTAGGCAATCATAGGCCAATTATTACGATTTATATGGTTTATTAATAAACATGCGACAAATAGTCGACCAGTGCTTAAAATGAACGACTACTAGTCGACCAGAAAAATCTTTAGTCGAGGACAGTAACTAATATTCACCTAGATTTGATGACTGATGATCCGAAAACTTAAAAAATATTTAAAAGTTTACTATTAAAAAGAATAGCTAAACATAAGTACACTAATAAAATTTTTGTTTAAATTCCTCTTCTTGGTAAGGCCTTCAACAACTGACCATTTGCAGGAAGTTTGATTAACATGCGATCTGACCAATCATAACACCGAATCTGCCAATATTTCCAACATGCAGACCAGACAGGAGAGTGGATTAACATTGGTGGACTTGAACTTGAAAAATGGTGTGTATTGATGTCTTTGCACTGTTGAAATAAGATACCTTCTGATGTTCATTCATGTTTCTGTCATGCTAGTAAAGAGAAAGAGATGATCAATTGACATGCTGCTTGAACTGAGGCGCTAAAGCGATCTGTCACGACAAATTAAAGAGCCACAATATGGGATTTACTGTTAGAATTTCTTCTAAAATGACAAAATTTGGAAGCTTAGGTTTCATACCAACAGTAACCTGCTCTGTCTTGTCTGCTGGCACCTTGTCAGTGTCCTCTTTGCTCCGCTCTGTATTTTTTTACTGTGTGAGAACATGATGTGTGGTGTGAGAGAGACACAGTAACGTAGGAGTGCAGGTCTTTGCAGAAGGTCATTTCCTCACACCACACAACTATTGAGCCACATAATGCACAGGAAAGTCAATTCACAAAAGATTCCATTTGTGTTTGGCATTAGCATGTTGCTAACCCTGGTGAAAAAACCAGCATATGCTGGTAGGTATGTTTTGATGCTGGGATGCTGGTTAGGTATGTTTTAATGCTGGTTTAAGCTGGTCCTTTGCTGGTTTATGCTAATCCTTTGCTGGTTTAAGATGGTACTTTTTTGCTGGTTTATGCTGATCCTTGACCAGCAACATGACCAGCATAAACCAGCAAAGGACCAGCTTAAACCAGCAAAGGACCAGCATAAACCCGCTAAGGACCATCTTAAATTAGCATCAACACATACCTAACCAGCATATGCTGGTTTTTTCACCAGGGAAGCTAATAAATCATACAAAATAAATATTACATTTTCAATTATGACTGGACTTATTTTAAACAATGATTCGCTACTGATTAAATGCCAACTTCTGATTGGTGCATCCAAGAAAAATCTCTGTACAGGTCAGGATTATGGGTTGGGTAGTACGTCAAGGCTATCAAGTTTTCTTAAGGTTTTCTTCTCAGTGAACACAAAACTACACTTTTGACTAGTGTAGCTTCAAAAGAAGAATATTTTACCACATATTAATCTCAATTTAACTTGAATTCTACAAGGCTTCTCAAGGCCTGACAATTATGCCCCCTTTATTTCACCACAGTGACTCAGTATTGTGTGGGCAGAGTAATGTTGGTCAAAAGTGAAGTATTAGCTGTCATCTCAAACAAGCTGAGCATGTCTCTTTTTATATAAGGTTTTCTTTTCATCCTGAAGGTATTTATGTAACCTCCCTGAC
Organism: Labeo catla; assembly: GCA_012976165.1. Taxonomy (NCBI): domain Eukaryota; kingdom Metazoa; phylum Chordata; class Actinopteri; order Cypriniformes; family Cyprinidae; genus Labeo; species Labeo catla. The sequence continues at coordinate 242,669 of VONZ01001017.1, read as the reverse complement.
CCTACAAGTGCTTGAACCAACGACAAGTGTGCCACCAGTATTTGCAGAGGGTGATAACAAGCACAGCGCTGGCTGCAAGATCACAGCAGGACGCCGACACAGACAGAGGCATCAGAGCAGAGGTAATGGTAACAAAAAACCTGTTCCCATTCATCCCTCAAACAGCTGTTTAAGGGCTGACCTTCAGAGACTGGCGAAGAGCTTTAATGCTGCTATCAGCCTCCAAACAGGAAGTGGGACAGACAGAACAGACACTTTGTATATGACAGCATAATGTTAGTCCTCACATTAAGGACAGACATATACAGCCAGTTTTACTAAACAGGGCAAATTAGCACGAAAGGGGAAATTTCTGTGGGTGATTTACTAACAATGCGCAAATTAAAGAACACAGGCGCAACATCTCATTTACATATCGACCAACACAATATATCAAGCACAGCGCAAATTGGTGTAGGCGCAAATAAATAATAAAGAAATAAAGAAGCCACAGTATTTTGAAAAGAATCAGAGGTCATAAAATGAAGTTTTGAGAGATCTGGTATTGCTTGACTCCTAGTTGAGGGTTTCAAGCTGTCTTTTATTTCCTGAAGCAAATTAAAAATAACATGGCTTGGCAAACGATATGTTCGAATAATGAGTTCTTCTGGCATTCCAAATAAATTAATCCTCTCCCTTCTACCACATGCTCTCTGTTCTCTGCGGCTCCTCCTCCTAGCAACAATAACTGTTACCTCTTAAAGTGCAAAATAGTTTAAGACATGCTTCTTTGGGTGTTAAATAATAATGCAAATGCCAGTAATTTGACAAGCGCAAATGTTACATTGCGTTGCATCATTCATTTTAGGGTACAACAGGGCTAAAGCCACACCCTAAGAAAAAAATGTGCTTTTCACTGCGCCCAAAGTGTATGATTGCAGAAAATATACAGTAGTCAGCATTTAAAGTGACCAAAAAAGTTAATTAAACTTGTCCTAAGACAAGAACGGGTATTGATTTGTTTTAAGACAACTTTGATAAAAGGTTTTGATCCACTTCAAATGTTGACTACTGTATATGTTTGTATTGAACATGTATGGAGCAACAGATTTTGTGCGAAAATAAATCATTGGGTAAAAGACACACAGTATTGATACAAATACTTTAGCTAAAATAATGGTTTTTTTGTTGTTGTTGTTGTTTTTAATAATTACTAATACTTGTTCAAAACAATCACTTTAGCAAAGTTTGTACTATTTTCTGCATATTTTGATAAATTAAAAAAAAAAATTCAATAAATGTACTGTCATTAAAATATGTTCATATAAAACATTTTAAAATACAGAAACAAAATTATTTTAAAATGTAAAGATTCTAAAAGCATTGAAGGAGATCACATAGTAACTGAATATAGATTTACAGTAGTAACAACAAATATTTTATTATATGACATGATTGATATCATGTTTTTAAATATGATTGGTTTCATTCTAAACATGGCGATTATCTCTAAGATGGACACCACACATAATACATGATATTTACCATCTGAATCTAACAATGTCATATCAACAAATGGAAAAGTCAACCTTCTATTAATTACCATGTTAATTATTGCCTTTTAGCCCCAACAGTAGGGGCGCTTTTTACCCCAAATACCATACTTTTACACATTCTTTCGTTATTTAAAAACTGCTGCTTTGATTATCTTAAACAAAACTGAAAATCATTAAGAAGACCTTTGTCTCAAGATTCATTAAAAAAATTGCGATTACAACATTTTTAAAAACACCAAATATTAGATCAAGCAAGCACAGAATCGCATTTGCGTTGCTCCCCTCGATCGCGTCAAAGATCAGGCAAATTTGCACGTGTATCTTCAAAAGCAAATGTTTTGTAAAGTGCCAAGCCACGTTTTTCTGTCATCTAGTGGTTTAGAGGAAAATAATATCAAAGGTGCTTTGTACTCCGGGGTGCCTTTAGCCCCATTGTACCCTACTCTCCTCCCATAATTTTTGTATCTGAAAAGGAAACTCCCACAAATGCATTATAAATAAGGTCAGGTGCAAAAATAACTGTGTCCACACCTTTTCAGCACTAATTCATCACTGCACGTCTTTGGTAAATCATGACTGTACTATTTTAACGGCAAAAGACTGTTTGCTCTGGCCAGTAAAACCAGCCCTTAAAAGTGCAGAAGTGACAATTTTAAAATTATAGAATTTTTCATTCACCTAAAAATGAAAATTTGGACAGGATTTATTCACCCTCACGTCATTCCAAAGCCATTTGCTGGTATTTATATATATAAATACAACCTTTCTTTCTGGTCCTTGAATCTGATTGGCTGAGAGGAGTGTGATATTCTAGTGATATTGGAACTCCAACCGTTTCTCCGATAGTGATACACGCTTTCTCACAGCGAGCGTCATGGTGGACGCCCAAATCTACTATAATTTTATAAATAATACTGTTTTTGTGTCACGGAACGTAGTTATAAAAGGTTTTAGGCAAGAATTTACTTGTTTAGACTTCAAATATGCGGTTTGTTAGTAAATATGATGTCTATTTGAAAATTTGATGCCAATAATCCAGGGCGTCAGCGGTCGTTCTGTGCTCATGAACCCGGCAAGAAACATGAAATCCAATTAGTTTTGGGCCAAAATCCAGCCTATGGGTGTGATATTGCTCATTTATCTTTTATTTATATTTGTTATTTATTTATTTCATATCGACTACATATAATTTTATACTGATTATTATATAATATTGTATATAAAATATAAATGTGTTATGGTACTTTTTAATCCTCTCTTGGAACTTGGTCTGTAGTCACTGTGGACTGAAAAAAATATGCAAAGATTCTTTAAAAATTCTTCGTGTTCCATAAAAAAAACGCAGCCTACAAGTGGAACAAGATGAGTGAGTTAAAAAAAGAGAGAGAGAAAGAGAAAGAGTGAGAGAGTAGTAGTTTCACTTTTAGATGAGCTACTCCTTTAAGAAAAGATTCGACTCAGATGTACACTTTCCCTGAGGACATCATTACACTTCCTGTCATGGGTTTGTGAGCATGAGCCTAAAAGTCTGCAGATTAATTTAATAACAGGCAGAAAACACTGTCAAGTTATTACTGTGGTATTCAGAGACTGCTGAAAGGAAAACTCCACAGACTCCACAATGTGGTGGCCTTTATATAGTAAGTCATTTACCCCCTTCAAATTGGTATTTCACCAAGAAGTACCATGACACTTTGGAAACACCACTGTGTCTTGGATTTGTCTGCCTATTTAAAACACACAGACTCGTATCACTTGTTTACATATTTTTACATACATTTACATGTCATATTTTGGTCCAGTGAATCTTAATAAAAAAACGTCTCATTTTTGCACTCAAAATAACATGTATTTGAAAAATAAATAAATAATATCTACAAAAAATGGCTTATCTGGAATGGCTTATATATAGAAAGACTTTGAAAAAGAAAATAAGAAACTGAGGGCAGAAACGGTGCAACCATCATCTAGACAGCAAAAAGAAGACAGTGAAATTCTCTGGGCTCCTATCAGCTCAATGTATGACATCCAAATTGGCCATTTCAGCTTTTCCCAGGAGGACATTTGTCACCTGGGTGGGCTACATTTTGAGAGGCGAAAAACTACGCCTATCAGTGGATGATTTCCTTCCAACGTGGAGGATCCTTCATTCGGAAGTGCAATCAACCACTGTACCTGATTACAGCCTAGAAGAGCTCCTACGAGCTGGAATTCGATGCTTATTGGGAACGCGAGTGATTCAGAGCAGAAATACCTTCAGACCCCGCGCAAACTCCCACAAATGAGCCTCGGCACATTACGGAGCGACAAACTCAATCGGCAAGACCTGATTTGTGTCCCGAGGGGAGTCAAACCTTCCACCGTGGAGCTAAATGTGAAACGTTCCCACCTCTCCAACTCAACCACTGCAATCTGATGAGCGAGAAAACAGCATATCACAGCCTCCGGCACAATCCATTGTCCTTCCTCCCAATATCCCTTCTAAGCTCTGTAGCTGTGATGTGCAGTGAGGAAGCCGTGGGGGGGTTGAGAGTGCTGCAGGTACTAAACAATGCTGCTGTCCAGACTGCTAGGATTACTGAGCACCCATGAGACTGACCATCTTTTGTACATTTTTAGCTTCTCTGCTTTCATTTTTGACACCCAAAGATATTAAATATTTAAACTATGGGAACTTTTGGCCCTGTGGACAAGTACACACTCACTAGTTCATTTACACATCACACTAACAATGTCTGAAAGTAGACAAACACACAAAAAAGAGATTTTCTCTATATATTATGATACAATATATTATATTTGATAAAAATAGCATAACATTTACCTTCAGGCTCATATTTCGTCTTATTGACACTGCTATCTCCATGTTAACCAAGAATGACAGTTTTTTAAATAAGGGATAACGTACATCCTGTGGTTTTTATTGCTGAATAAAGCCAGACTAATCTTTTATAAGACTGAAGGGCTTCATTTTGCAATAACATCTGGCTGGATGTACATTATCCCACTTATTACATGGCTACTTGCCACAATCCTTAATAATTAGACACAAAATATTGAATTGAGTTAAAATATTTGAACACAAAGCTTCAGTGAAAAAAGCAGTTGCTAGCAAGTGGCAAGTTGAAACTAATATATGTGGTTTTGATGGGAAAGACGTCACAACTGAGGATCATTTTTGTAAATTTTCTGAAATGTCCTACACATGTATTATAATGTATTATATTATATTATATTATATTATACTTATAATAATAATCTTTATTATTATTATTATTATATAATGTAAAAAAGCATGATATTTACCTTTCGGCTATTTTGATCACTGCTATCTACATGGTAACAATAAAAATATAATCATTTTTGAAAAATATTTAGAGCCAAAATACATGGTCATGATAAGAATAAGTTACACATTTAGCAAAAGTCATTTTTTGATCATTCCACTTGGATTATTAAAGTTTAAAACTTATTTTAAAGCTTTATTATGAGTTATCATGATCGTGGTGTTCTGAAATGAAAAAGAAAAAGAAAAACATAAAACAGTGAGGACATTCATCCTCACTTTTTTCTTCTTTTTTTTTTTTTTATCAAATGTAAATTCATGTCCCAGTCACATTTTCTTGGTTAAATAAACATTACTTACACCACCAGAAAAAAACAAAAACAAAAACAAAAAACAAACAAACTATAGTGTATTTTTTACATTAACCATGCAATTAATGTAGGCTATTCTATTTTTTAAAACCAAGTATAAATCTAATCAGTTTAGTGTTTTTAAGCATTTTACAATTATTCGAAAAATAATAACTCAAGGCAGTAACAATTATTATTATTATTAGTAGTAGTAGTAGTTATTTAAACAATTATATGTTCATGAACTTATGTTCTTTTTCATAATAAATTAGGTTTGGATCATCACTCATCAGAGCTTGGTAAACACTGGTCACAGATGTTCCTTTAATTTCAAAAAGCTGACTGCTAACTAAAAAGAATCCCACAGATCATGTTTTTCAGGCTATATTTTCTACCTAAGTACGTGAGTTGTTTATGTACTTCTTTATATTAGTCTACCCATTAATGCCATTATATTGTTCAATCAGACAGATTTCTGAACATGGAAAGTGCATGAACACAAGATTTATTGCATGAACCAGTCACAGCTGATCATAACCAGTCATATCCAATCATATCTTGATGGAGGCACTGCCTCCTCTCATGTTACCCCTTATCCTCCATTCATTCTCAATTACCTCCCACCAAACTCACGGCATGCTTTAGAGAGTCTGTTAAAACTCAATGGGCTCAGGGGAAGCGAGTGAGTTGTAACTTGCTGGAGCTGAAAAATGAGTAATTTATATGTTTTATGTCAGATTTTGTGATATTTGTGTTGTTTTGTTTCTGTACTATACATTTTTTTTTCTCATCCAATTTTTTGAGGAGACACTGCATCCTTTGCTTCCTCGAAGGAAACGCCCCGCTACACAGAAAACAGCACTATTATTATTATTTAAATCTGTTAGTTTCAACAATGAATAAAATTATCTGCAGTTGAAGAAACAAACAAACTAAAACAATGCACTGGAGCTAATGAAATAATCACAAATAAATAAGCAAAATGGTTAGGTCACCCCCCACTGCTTGTCTGATTAGCATTCGGTTGCTCGGCTTCAAGCTGGCCTCCGTCCTCCGGTTTACGAAGAGAATTTCACAACTACATGTAATTGATACAAATGTCATGTTAAGCCAATGGGGAAATGAGAATATTTAGAAATTAGTTAATAGGCATGAAAGCAGTATTACTTGGCAACAGTCGCAGAAAATGAATTAAACTTAGGAGCCAGTGACCGGAACCAAAAGAAAATATATTAATATATCTTGTTGAATAAACTCCCTTTGACATACACAAACCCTTGATACCACGCATATTCACTGTAATAAAATGTAAATAAATGATTTTAGCATTCTTATTTCAAAGCCTGATATTTACAAATTAATAGTCAACACTGAGGTTGAGGTCAACTATTATTAGCACGATCCCCCCACCCAAAACAACAACTTGACATTTCTGCATGCGAATTAGCTGGACTGTCTGGAAGCCTAAATGAACAGCATTAGTATTCTGTTATATTCTGATACGAGTGTCCTTGGCTCAGCATGACTGTCTCCACATATCAACACAAGGGCCAAAACACTGAGCCAAAATTGTGATATGCTCCACATTTTACTTAACATTCACCTGAAGATTGTCTATTGTACTTCTTTCACCCTTCATCAAAAAGTTATTGCATAAATTACGCATCTGTTTAGTTGTATTTACATGGCCTGTATATGTGCTATATGTGCTATATGTGGTTTAGAGCGAGGTGAGGGTGAGTAAACACTAACCGAACTTTCATTTTTGGGTGAAATACAAGCATCCCTGAGTCTCTGATGATAGACAGAGCTTGAATTCTCTTTGAATTCATCCACACATAGTCTGTAATTTCAGCAAGAAAACATTATTCATCCAAAACAGAAAACCTGCTGCTTTCCTGTCCCTCCGTCCTGTTTCCAGTGAGCTACAATCACACATCTTTGTTTCACATCCACTTCAACCTGTGTAATTTCCTGCACAGAGGATCTTGCTTAGTCAATTACATTGTTTATTTGCCTTCAATAATAGGCAGCGGTCCAAGACTGTGTAATTGATGGTGAGGAGGGAGGGGTCTGTCAATAGCATGTCGATTGCAAACCTGCACATATAATTTATCTGGAAAAGCTTTTGAAATGTATTAGACATTCGGATCACCACGCTTGTTGCCTCAACATTGCTGGTGTGCAACAGCACCACAGAAATTGCAGTAGAGTTACAAAGAGTGTTTTGTCTCTGCCGACGGAAGTTCATGGCTTGCATGAATAAGTATCGCTCAGCAAGCACGCTCAAGATGAAAAGAGTGAGATAGGCAAGACAATGGGGGCCGCAGAGGGGGTTGTTGTTAGGCTAGGGGGTAGTTTGCGCTTCTAAAAAACTGCAGTCAAAAACTGCACATAATATAATATAATATAATATAATATAATATAATATAATATAATATATTTAAATTAATAAATGTAAATATATTGACATAAATTTTATATGGTAAGTCATGCTTTGTGTTAAATTATATTTTACAATATTATTATATAGTGTATTTAAAAACATAATAATAATAATAATAATAATTATTATTATTATTATTATGCATTTTGTGCATATAATATATTAAAATAAAATGTATTTATTATTATCTGAGCTAAATAGTCTATAATATAGATTAAAATACATTTACAATAATAAATGTAAATATATTGATATGAATTGTATATGGCAAATTGTACTTTGTTATATTATGTTTTACAATATTATTATATAGTGTATTTGAAAATGTATTATTATTATTATGCCTTTTTTATACTATATTAAAATAAAATATATTTATTTATTTATTTATTTATAATATTTACCTTATCCTTATCACAATATAATATAATATAATATAATATAATATAATATATGTATTATATAATAATATAATATATACACTTACATTAATAAATGTAAATATATCGATATAACTTGTATATGGTAAATTGTGCATTGTGTTATATTTTACAATATTATTATATAGTGTATTTGTAACAGTTTATTATTATTATTATTATGCATCTTTATATTATATATTATAATAGGTTAATTATTTGTTTCAGCTTTATTACAATATAATAATATAATATAATATAATATAATATAATATAATAATATATAAACTTATTATTAAAATAAAATGTATATATTATGCATTTTTTATATAATATATTAAATATATATATATATATATATATAAATTATTTGTCTGAGCTTTATTACAATATATTAACATATTTTGAACAGAATAGAATAGAATAGAATAGAATAGAATAGAGTAGAATAGAATAGAACAGATTTACATTAATAAATGTAAAAATATTGATATAAACTGTATATCGTAAATTGTGCTTTTATTATATTATATTTTACAGTATTATTATATAATGTGTTATGCATTTATTTGATATAATATATTGAAATAAAATGTACATTATCATCATTATTATTTTTATTCTGTATTAAAATAAAATGTATGTGTTAATTATTTGTCTCAGCTTTATTACAATATATTAATATAAAATAATAACAATTATTATTATTATCATTATGATCATATATGATATGACATATAATCATAATATATTAAAATGAGATGTATATATTATGCAGTTTTATGTATTAAAATAAAATGTAGATATTAATTATTTATCCAAGCTTTATTACAATATATGAAAATATAAAATATGATAATAGAATAAAAAAAGAATAGAATAGATTAATGTAATATGATGCAATTTGCATACATATAAATAAATAAAGCATAAATATAAATTGCACATTACATATTAACAATTAATTTGAGTTCATGTATAAAACAGCACCTGTTGATTTTTTTTTTTTCAAGACTAAAAAACAAACAAAACAAAACAACAACAACAAAAAGTTGTTATATTTTACTTGTCTGCCATGAGCAATCAGGTACCCAGAAACTGTTTTACATTCTGATGTAGTGGACACAGAAACCCGTTCAACACTTAAAGTGCAGAGCGGGATCATGGTATATCAGTGCACTGCCACAGGCAAAAAATAAACGCACACATTAAATGGATTTTTGGCCTGCTCATATTGACAACAGAGAGACGAATGACTCAGGCAGGTCAAGAAAAAAAATGAATGCTGCAAAGCTCATTCTGGGATTCTTCCACGGTCCAGTCAGTGAGCATTTTTACGGTGTTCTTTCTCAAAACCACACAAACACGGTCAGAGACATCCAGTGCTTGTGTGTGGGTCATTAAGACAGCAAAAACAGTGGTTTACAGCCTTCGCTGGCACATCCAATTAAACTCAGGGACGCTCCAAGCTATACGAAAGTAGCACTGCAGCATCTAAGGTTACAGAAAACAGTCTGATAGGCATGTTGAGGCTGAAGCTGTTTATTTATTTTTAAATCTGTGGGAATTTGGAAGATAGATAAATTGAAAGATTAAGAAAACCCTTACGATGCATTGCCAAGGAATGGTCCACTTTCTCCTATCTAGTAAGAACTGCAGATTTACAGCCTAAGAATGGAAGCAAACAGAGCGCTTCATGTAAGAACCCACTGGCATTAACTATTAAACCATCACAAAACAAGCAAGCGGTGGCTATTAAAACTCAACAGGTTTTTATCAACGTTTAATTATTACACTGTTTGGATGAGACAAAACGGCTGAAAAAGAATAAGAGTGTCACGAAGTAGCTCAAAAAATAGCAAATCATCTGAGTGCACACATCTGAAAAACATCTTGAAAGAGAGTATTAGCATACATTGACTAGTTTATCCATTTTTGAGCTCTGAGAGGGTTCTCTAAGAGGGTTTTAGTGTGCTTATCTGTATTATGTAGTACTCTCAGCACAGCAAACACTCTCAAAGAAGTTGGATCCTTAAATTCATCCCCTTTAAAAGCACTGCCACAAGTGTCATCGAATCACAGCTTGTATAACATGTTCGCTGAACTGACCAACACATTTCAAGACTGTGGCAAGCCAGACTATACAAACATCAGCTGAAAGCAGTATTATGCATATATATATATATATATAGCACTGTTTCTTTCTGTTGCTCTTATTGTGTAAGTTAAGCATATACACAAAAGCATGCAGAATTTTAATGTCCCTGATTTCCCTGATATCAATTGCTCACCAATGGATGCTCTGCAGTGAATGGGTGCCGTCAGAATGGCACCCATCACAATAATCCACATGACTCTAGTCCATCAATTAACATCTTGTGATGTGAAAAGCTTCATGTTTGTAAGAAACAAATTCATCGTTAAATCATTTTATCTTTAAAGCAATCCGTTAAAAAATGCTTCCTCCAGTGAAAAAGTCCATCACCTGTTGTCCTCTCACATCAAAACCCACTGACATATTTGTTTAAAACTAATTTAGACTGATTTCGCTTGTAAACAGTGCTTGGTTTGTGTATGTTTCTCTCTTGATTCAGATGAGATGGATATTGTGTATAGAGGACTTTATTTTATATTAAAAATGTAAAGTTAAAAACATCTTTATGATGAATATGTTTATTACAAGCATGTTAACTGATGGACTGGAGTTATGTGGCTCATTGTGATGTTTTATCAGCTGTTTGGACTCTCATTCTGATGGCACCCATTCACTTCAGAGAATCCATTTGAGAGCAAACAAATGTAATGGTACATTTCTCCAAATCTGTTCTGATACAGAAACAACCTCTTCTATATCTTGGATGGCCTGAGGGTGAGTTTTTTCAGCAAATGTGTGAAAAAATGTCATGTTGGAAAGGGTTGAAATACAAAAATACTGAAAAAACAAAGAATTTGTGAGACCTGATAGGCAGTTTAATTGCTGGGGACAAACGAGAGACTCAAAAACAGCTGTGGATCAAGTGTATGTAAACTTTTGAATGACCCCATTTTTATAAATTCAACCATTTTTTTCTCTATATGTAAACAACTTTTATGTGAACTATCTTAATCAGGTCAGTACTAAATAAAAAATAACATGAATTTTTTATGATACCTCTTATTTTGGTAAAATAACATTTTTGCAGATTCTGCAAGGTATATAAACTTTTGACTTCAACTGTATATCCAAAATCATTAAAAACTGTATCATAACAAATAATGTAATGCTACATTACTCCAAATCTGTTCTGATACAGAAACATTCTATATCTTGAATGGCCTGAGGGTGAGTACTTTCAGTAAATGTTCATTTTTGGGTGAACTATTCCTTTAAGGCATACTAGTGAGCTAATCGTTTAAATGTTCAGTTTTTTAAAATATGTACTTTCGGTTTAAAGAACACAAGGTAATGCGTGATGCCAGTCCTTTCTCAGCTGATTTTAACAGTAGGACATTAATGCTGGGAAAAGCATTCCACCACATGCCAAGATCATCAAAAACAGTTCATCAGCATGCCTATCACTCACAGACACTTCAAAGAATGAGCACGCCGAGAATAAACTACAGAGAGAGCATTGAAGTCGAGCAGCAAAATAATACAATGTCCTAGGTGGGCTACTTTGCAGCCATTGGTGAATTTCTCTCACGAAAACAAAAAGTAGAAATGGTCTTTCTTCTGTCTGCCCTCCTCAGGCTGTTGGTGATGTATGAGCACTGAAGAAATGCTTGTAGTAAACAGAACAATGTCCTCAAGCTGGATCTCTGAGTGCTCTGAATGGACTTGTACCGGCCTTGGCCAAGTCCGTGCCGGGCATTAGCCATGTGCTGGACATAATCATGCTCGGAACAAATAAAGCTGAAGTCAAAAGTTTACATACACCTTGCAGAATCTGCGAAATGTTAATTATTTTACCAAAATAAGAGGGATCAAACAAAATGCATGGTTATTGTTTATTTAGTACTGACTTGAATAAGATATTTCACATAAAAGTTGTTTACATATAGTCCACAAGAGAAAATAATAGCTGAATTTATAATAATGACCCCGTTCAAAAGTTTACATACTGTACTCTTGATTCTTAATACTGAGTTTTTACCTGAATGATACAAAGCTGTGTTTTTTGTTTTTTTTTTAGTAATAGTATCACACCCCTAGACTATTTTGTATTGGTTTTTCCCTCATGTGCCCATATATGGTGTTCCTGTTCCTGTCCTTGTTATTGTCATTATAGAGGGTATGCACAAGCGGCAACCTCTCGGTCTCCCTCTTGAAGCCAACACGGAAGTGTCCGAAACTGTAATTCATCGACTGGCTGCTAGAGACTGGCTGCAAAAGGGAGTCATTCCCATAGACTCCCCATGTTAAAATGCCCAACTTTACAGCAGAAAAAAATGTGTTTACAGCCTGGTACAAAAAATGGTTTTGGTCTATATAGCTAATTTTGCCCTTCATGTCAACTGTGAGGGGGGTGAATTTTTTTATAACTCATCCGTTTAAATTATATTACGCTTAAAGTTCTGCGTAATTTAGGGCGTGGCCACTTCAGTGACAGGTGGATTGCCGCTTCTGTCACCACTGTCGTGCTAGGTGGGCGTGGTTTCAGCAATCAGCTCCACCCACGTCCCGCCTCTTTGCCCATTTTCGATTATCCAGGAGTGACGTGCAGTGACGTGCAGTGACAGATGGCGACGGCCGACTCCCGCCCACTAAGAGCTTCAAAAATGCTCTTCAGAAACCTACGGGTGACGTCACGGACACTACATCCATATTTTTTACAGTCTATGGGTATGCATTGACATCACTTTCCCGCCAGGACACGCCCCCTCAGCCAGACTGAGTGGCAAAAGAGCCTTCTGCTTGAATGAATTTAATAGGGAAGATGCGAAAATGCGAGTAAAACAAACGATAATCAGTTTAAACTAAAGGTTGCTGTACTTGATATAATGTTCCTAACAACTTCCAAATATCCAGTGGTCAGTGCATATTGATGCAGCCAGAAGTCGTGTTTTCTAACACTTATATGTGTCTGATTTTAACCCTGGGGGAAATAAATAAAGTAAATTTGCCTGTGAACTCATTTTGTAAATACAAAATAGGTTGGTCTAAACCCCAGTGATCACTCATATCAATGTTATATATGTCGTCATATCGTCCAGCTGAAAAACGTATGTAGTTTTTGTCAGTGTTTATTTAAAAACATCCAGTTATGCAGAATTTAAGATGGTAAATATTTAGTTGGTGACTTGTCAATACGATATACTACAATACAATATATAGGATATGATTTTACAGCACAATTCAACATATTAACATGAAATAATAACTGCAAATTCCTGTTTCGCTGCCTGGAGACCATTTGTTTCTTTGAATTGCAGTGATTAATTTCCTTCTCTTTTTAGTAGCTTTCAGCAGTCTGTACAAATATACATCAAGTTTCTTGTCAAATCTCTTTTTACAGTCAATCGCAAAGCTCGTTCTGGTTTTAGAGGTGTTTTGTGTGTTTTGGCGCACCATTCGCGTTAACACCAGTGCTGCCACTCAGTGGGCGGAGCCGCAGCACTCCAGCTGATGGTGACGTCACATGAATACCCTCTATTAGTTAATCACCATCACCTGTTTGTGTATCATTAGCCACCCTTTATAAGTTGTTTGAGTTCTATGCTGTGTGTCCGGTCCCGTCAATGAGTACGTGTGTTCCTGTCTTACTGTCTTCCTACTGTGGATTTACCTGTGTGGATTACATTATAGACTTTTCATTGCATTTCATCATCGCGTTGCGCCTTCCTCCTCAAGTGTTGTGACAAATAGTTGTTCACGAGTCCCTTGTTTGTCCTGAACAGTTAACAGTGCCCTTCAGATCCCACAAGTTCTTTGGTTTTCCAGCATTTTTGTGTATCTGAACCCTTTCCAACAATGATTTTGAGATCCATCTTTTCACACTAAGGACAACTGAGGGACTCATATGCAGTTTTTACAGAAGGTTCAAATGCTCACTGATTCTTCAGAAGGAAACATGATGCATTAAGAGCCGGGGGGTGAAAACATTTTGAATTTGAAGATCAGGGTAAATTTTACTTATTTGGTCTTCTGGGAAACGTGCAAGTATCCTCTGTAGTTTCTTAATGGCAGTGCTAAATGAAAAAAAAAAAAGACGTTTAGGCAAAATAAGAAAAATCTTTACACATCTTTATTCTGTTGAAAGTTTATACCCCTGGCTCTTAATGCATCGAGTTTCCTTCTGGAGCATCAGTGAGCACTTAAACCCTTTGTAATAACTGCATATTAGTCCCTCAGTGTGAAAAGATGGATCTCAAAATTATATAGTCATTGTTTGAGAGAGGTTCAAATACACAAAAATGCTAAAAAACAAAGAATTTGTGGAACCTGAAGAGCAGTTTAACTGTTTAGGACAAACAAGAGACTCATGAACAACTATCACTAAACAAAAAAACAAACAAAACAAAACAAAACAAAAAAACACCGGTGTGGATCATTCAGGTAACAACACAGTATTAAGAATCAAGTGTATGTAAACTTTAGAACAAGGTCATTTTATAAATTCAACTATTATTTTCTCTTGTGGCCCCATGTAAACATCTTTTATGTGAAATATCTTATTCAGTTCAGTACTAAATAAAAAATAACATGCATTTGGTATAATCTGTCTTATTTTGGTAAAATAATGAACATTTTGCAGATTCTGCAGGGTGTATGTAAACTTTTGACTTGATCCAAAATCCTTAAAAACTGTATCATAATTTCCACACAAACAACCCTCAGCCAAAACTATTTGCTCTGGAACAAATAATAGAGTTATGTAAATTATATCTTATGTTTAACCACTATAGAGACATCAGAACCAGCAACAAATTCCAGAAGATCTGGCTGAGGTAAGGCTGCTCTCGTGGGTTCATGAGCGCTGGACGCTCGCTGACATCCTAGAGCTCACACCTCCGAAAACATTGAAATAAATTTTTTAAATTGACATTATCTTTATAAACAAACCACATATTTGAAGTCTAAACAAGTACATTCTCACCTAAAAACTACATTCTGTGTTTATTTATAGAATTATAATGAATGTGGTTGTCCGCTATGACTCTCACTGTGAAAAATACCACAAGCGAAGTGATAAAAACAGTGAAACTACTAGAGTTCCGATATCACTAGAATATCGCACTCCTCTCAGCCAATCAGATTCGAGGACCAGATCCTCACCCTGGTGGAAAAAAACAGCATATGCTGGTAGGTATGTTTTGATGCTGGGATGCTGGTTAGGTATGTTCTGATGCTGGTTTAAGCTGGTCTTAGCTGGTCATGTTGCTGGTCCTTAGCTGGTCATGCAGCGTGTTTACTAGCTGGTATAGTTTTATTGTCCCATGGGTTAAGGGTTACACTGATTTTTCTTCCTCTTGAAGAGAGTTTAAAATCGCTCCCCCGCCTCAAATGGTATTTAACAGCTAACAGAACATTCACTGCTCATGAGAATAGTATGAAGCAATTCCAACTTAAAAACAATGCAATTTTTATGAGCTCCACTCCTCAGTGGCCTATGCTGTCTCTGTTGCAGAAGATTTCAACCACAAACATCATAACCAGCATTCAGAGACTAATAATTGCTTTTTTTTTCTTTTCTTTTCCATTTTAACATAATTTTTCCCACAGAAAGTCTGAGCTTTCAACAGGCAGTGACCTTCAAACCAGCTGGGTAATAATGAATTTTTCAAAAACCCTTAAATTATTCATAACACTTTTTTGCAACATTTTCATCTTTTTTTTTCACCACCCATATAATTCCCTGTCTACACGACAGACAGCTTGTATTCTTACTGGACAATTGATGAATTTATTGTTTTATTCATCAGGATATAAGGATGTCCTGACACCTGCACTACCGCAAATCAACACATCAGGAGATGTAGTCACACTATAGTAAACTACAATATACAGCACACAGAATATCAAGCACAAAGTGGATAAATCTTCCTCCATCGGTTAAAATGGTCTTCAAACATCGCCTGAGGACAAAAGCATTCTTGTTTCTCTCCATTCGGCTTGTTTAGCCCAAAGCACTCTGCTTAATAAAGTCCAAAAACTTCAGAGTGTCTTATAAATGTGTGGATTATGGATAAAGAGTTTGTATTGACAGCCTGGGCTCAATGCTAAGTACAGAAGGATTGTGATTGTTTTTCTGTTTACTGTAGGCTAACCTCCTGGTTTATGCGTCTGTACAGCCTCTGTCATTGTGGGGTCAAAATTCTCGGCTGTTTTTTTCCAAATCCAAACATCTACATAATCCAATTGAGACCGAGGATGGCTCACAGTGCTGCTGTATCAGTAGACCAGCCATGAAAATAAGCTTAACGCTAAGCGTCATTATAGTGCCTATTACAACAATAATAACAAGCATAATATGGTTTTATGATCTTCGCATACTCCCATCTGTCTCTCTTCTCTCTCCCCTCCGCCAGCGACCTGGCCTTTCCGTCTCTGCCATCTGGACTCAATAATCTGTCCCCCACATGTACACTCTGTTGCTGTCTATTTCAGTTTCTCTCTGTCTGTCTTAATGATTTAGCTTCACAGGTGCATTTGTGCTATTTACATTTTGTTTGGTGGATGCACTCGTTACAGTTCCACTTTTTTTTTTTTTTGCATAAATCAAAATCACATCTGAATGTCAAACACTCTGCAGAACTTAAAAAAATAAATAAATCAAAGGTGCAGTAAGGCATTGCATAAATAAATATATATAAATATAAATATATATATATATATATATATATATATGTATATATATACACACACACACACACATATATATATATATATATATATAAACCGAAAAATGCATATATTCATATATATTAAGTGTTTATATATATCACACCACAACCACATCTGAATGTTAAAGGCTCTGTAAAACTAAAAAAAGGTGCAGTAAGACATTGCATAAATAAATAAATAAATAAATAAAATCAGGGGGAAAAAAATCATATATATATTTAACACCTAATTTAACACAGTAATGAGAGAGAATCTTAGATTTTTCTTAGACTGTAGAGGAAACACGGTTTGGTGAGAGTTCACATATTTAATAAGGATATTTACTCCAGGATGAATTGCTCAAAAAATTCTGCACTAAACATTTTTTAATTAAAAAAAAAAAGAAAAAAAAAATTAACCTCAGAGACACCTTTTGTATTTATTTATTTATTTGTTTGTTTGTAACACTTTGCAGTATTTAACATGAACTAACAATGAAAATCACTTCTAAAACATTTATTAGTTCATTAATTATTTGATATCAAACATTTATCTTGGTTAATCTTGATTTCAACATTTGTTGATACATTATTGAAATCAAATGTATCTTTTAGTGGAGCTGATCTAACCTAGTTGTCTTTTTATTAACTAACCTCATTAAAAATAAATAAATACTGTAACATACGTGTTGCTCGTTGTATGGTTAATGCATTAACTAAAGCTAACTAATGGGACCTTATTAAAGTGTTACCAATTTATTTTATATTCATATTTGATATAAAAAGAGTATTTTTTTAAATTCTAAAAATAATTTAAAAAATATGTTTCATAGACAAATTTTACTTCTTATTTTTAATAATAATACACAGCTTTTAATAATACACAGCTACAAAGGAAGACAAATGTAAGCAATAAACTGTAAATATTTTATTATATTGAAGTTTAGCCAGAGAGCAATTTTGTAAATAAAGTTATTATACCTTCAGTACCACAATCTTTAAAAATAAGGCTTACTTATAGAAGTCTCTGCACAGTATGTATCTCATCAAAAATGACAAATGTGACCTTTAAGAGAAGGCTGGTCACTTTGGGGACCAGAAGTCACATCTTCACTAAATATCACCAAAAATGAATGTGGCCTAAGAGATATTGTTAAGGATGACATTAAATGCTGATGGGAAGAAATACACAGAAAGTGAGTTGTCAGATGGAGGTAAACTGATGTGGTGATTCATGCGCACACACACAAAAACCCACCCACACACACACACACACACACACACACACACGCCTACACAAAGATCGACACCCCCTCTTGTCAAGAAACTACAAGGTGAGATGGGAAGGCATGAGTTCTGATTTCCCTTTATTCACATCGCTGGCAGAGTCACAGGGGAGCCAAGAGGACCCTTTAAGGCAAAGGTTTACAAAGGCAGAAAACATCACACATTGCACATTGGAATGCGAGGCAACAGGGTTCGACTCTGTCTGGGGTGTTAAATATTCATGGCAGCATGTGCGTGAGCACGCGTGTGCGCGCCTGACATGTTTCTGTGAGGATCAGTCCTCCGTTTCTACATTATGCACACATTTGTTCAAAAGGCAAAAGTTAAATATGTATATACAAGAATATCAAGAACTGAATAATTAAAATCCCATTTCGCACCAAATATATGAATCTTTTATTTGCATGACCCAGAATGCACAGCTCCTTCACACTTACTGTATATATGGTTTTGGCAACTTGCAAAGTATCAGTTTAAGATTTATGAATTGAATATGGTCCAAGATTGGCTAAAAGGTCAACAGATTAATAATGGTAGAAGAACTAAACATTTTTCATCCTAATTCATCATTTAGAATTTTTGAGAGATTGATTCTCTGTTCAGATTACTGTGCATCCCTGAATGTCATTATCTATCTGAGTCTACTGTAAATACAGTCTAATTCTCAGGCCAGAAATACACTGCATGCAAATATGTGAACTATGCAAGCTTGAGTTTGTGTATTGATGTGTTTGCAAACATATGTAAGTGAAGTGGATTGACAGTGTATTCTCATTCTTGTTGAAAGTGTTCCATGTTCACTCTGTTCTAGTTAAACAAAACAAAACAAAAACAAAAACAGAACAAATGCAAAACAAAACACAACAAAACAAAAGCATGTTCTCTTTCCTGCTGAAATTATTTCATAATCACTCAGTTCCAGCAAGACAAAACAAAACAAAACAAAAAACAAAACCATATTCTCATTCCTGCAGAAAGTATTTCATAATCACTCTGTTCCAGCAAAACAAAACAAAACAAAACAAAAACAAAACAAAACAAAACAAAACAAAAAACAAAAAACATATTCTCATTCCTGTCCAGAGTATGTCATAATCACTCAATTCCAGCAAAACAAAACAATATTCTCATTCCTGCTGAAAGTATTTCATAATCACTCTGTTCCAGCAAAACAAAACAAAAGCGTATTCACTTTCCTGCTGAAATTATTTCATAATCACTCAGTTCCAGCAAAACAAAACAAAACAAAATTAAACTAAACAAAACTAAACAAAAACAAAACAAAAGCGTATTCTTGTTCCTGCTGAAATAATTTCATAATCACTTGGTTTCAGCAAAACTACACAAAAAACACAATAAAACAAAAGTTTATTCCTATTCCTGACGAAAGTATTTCATAATCACTCTGTTCCAGCAAAACAAAACAAAAACAAAACAAAACAAAACAAAACAAAACAAAACAAAACAAAACAAAAACAAAACAAAACAAAACAAAAACAAAACAAAAGCATATTCTCTTTCCTCATGAAATTATTTCATAATCACTCAGTTCCAGCAAAACTAAACAAAAAACACAATAACACAAAAGCGTATTCCCATTCCTGACAAAAGAATTTCATAATCACTCGGTTCCAGCAAAACAAAACAAAACAAAAAAACTAAAGTGTATTCTCTTTCCTGACGAAAGTATTTCATAATCACTCAGTTCCAGAAAAACAAAACAAAACAAAAAAACACAACAGAATATTCTCATTCTTGCCGAAAGTATTTTATAATCACTTGGTTCAGGCAAAAGCAAAGCAAAGCAAAGCAAAACCATATTCTCATTTCTGATGAAATGATTTCAGAATCACCCCGTTCCAGAAAAACAAAACAGAAAACAACAGCATATTTTCATTCCTGCTTAAAGAATTTCATAATCACATTTCCAGCTCATCTCCATTCCACAAAAACAAACAAACAAACAAAAAAATAAAACAAATAAAAACAAAAAATAAAATGAAATTGCATGAATTTTAGTTGAAAGATGTTTGGATAAACAAGCGCATTCTCTGTGTTGCCATAAGGAATGCTAAATCTGTCATTTACCGTAAACTGACGGTTTATCTTTGCAGATTAACTACTGTCATGACTGAGCAACTGAGCATTTAGTTAAAACTAGTTAGCTAGCTAGCCACCTGAAAATGAACAAGATTTAATGGCACAGACATTCTCTCTATCGCCCTCTACTTTTGTTGTCTTCAACCCATTTCCTTCCTCCCAAAAAACCTAAGCTTGAAGACACCTTTGCTCAAAATGAGGATAAAGAAATTTTAAATTCACTGAATTTGAATTAAGACCAATTTACTTCAAAGCGAGCGTACAACAACAGCAAGGCCTTTTACGAAAATGTGAAGAATGTATACGAGTTCCAGTGAGGCTCTGGGCCTTGAGGAAATGGACAGACCCAGAGTGCCTGTGTGTGCATTGTTACATCTCTTTGAGAAAATGCTGCCATGAAATGTGCTATTATTTCCCTCAGGGCCTCAACCATTTCAGATCTCCCTTGCACACACATACACTGGTGACCGGCTTGCGTGCGAACTTGGTGTGTCAATGTGACATGAATGTGACTGTGGTAAAGAAACCCATCTCTGGTCCCTCAGAGAGGCTGCAAGCTGGACTCTTTTTAACCAAGGCATACACAAGCAGACGCCCCACAATAGAGCAAAGGTCAAAGCTCGCATGATCGGGTAAAGCTAATAGCAGGAATACACTTCCTCCTAATGTCAAGCTTATGTGGCGACAGCACTGCTAACTGACATCATCCCCTGCAAACACAATACAAACATGTCTTTTCACGTCGATTCATGTGATTTTACTAACCCGATTGTGTGGGAATACCATCAAGATGAACAGCAATCTGATCACTGAAACCACTTCAGGAGGTGGATTTTCTGAATCATTAAATCCGTCTATAGACAACTCGTTAGTGTCTTTCCGAATGGTATAGATGCACATTGAGTAGCTGGTCGGGTGATTTGAAATGAATAGCCTAGGGTTATGTGCAAATATCCAGGCATTATTAATTGTTTCGTCTGGAA
Organism: Labeo catla; assembly: GCA_012976165.1. NCBI lineage: Eukaryota > Metazoa > Chordata > Actinopteri > Cypriniformes > Cyprinidae > Labeo > Labeo catla. The sequence continues at coordinate 221,461 of VONZ01001017.1, read as the reverse complement.
AAGGCATTAAAGCAAATGGGAGAATAAATCAGGAAACATAATTTTTCTCATTAAGTTCAATGGGCTGTTTGTTAACGCCATGGTTTTCACAATTTGTGCAATCAAAGTGTGACTTAAATAAATTTATTGTGCACACAGGATACAAAAAGTCAGATTTTTTGTTTGTTTTAAAATGAAGAGATTAGATTAGCATATTAATTACTTAAAAGGTGAAGCATGTAATTTTTTTGATGCCAAATACTTTTTTTCATCATGGTTATGCATTCAAATTCATAAAAAGTATGATCACGAGCATGTTCGAAAGTATTGCTCTGCTCAAGCTAATTGATTTTCTGTCAAGCTGAGACTTCTTTCTTTCTTTCTTTTTTTGAGCCAATTATATGAACTGTAATTGCCATTACTCCACTGGAAAGAATTGATATTACAATGCTTATATTATTTACAATACAGTTTTTCTCAAATGCTAAAACACAAAAGCCAATCCTCTAAACCAAATGACCAGTTGTCTAAACACATTTACTAAATCTAGCCATCATTTTCCAATATCATAAACACATTTCACATGAAGACACAATTCACAAAACACAGTCCTCCATTCTCATAAATCTAAACACATTTTTCCTTGCTAAAACACAAGTTGCAAAAGAACTCTGCTCATATTCTCAAATTAAAGCTCATGTGATGCAAAATGCTTGCCACAGTCAGCAATATTTGAACACAATGAACACACCTGGCGTCATTCATTACACACAACGACTCAAAATTGAAGACACTTGTTGCTAATGCTGTGACCACATGTATAAAAGCAAGTTCAGAGTGCACAGTTTGCTGAAGATTCCAAACAAACACAATGGATGAAGGCAGAGTCAGGGGAAGAGGAATTTGAGTCAGAGGAGGGAGAAGAGCTGGCCATGGAAGAAGAGGAGCAGGCCAATGAGGAAGAGGAGTTCAAATCAGAGGAGGAAGAGGAGGAGGCCAACAAGGGAGAGGAGAAGGTCCAGGATGGAGAGGTCCACTGGCATGCTGTCCTTGGGTCTTACAACACCCAACGTCTCCTCACCTTCCTAGAGGAGCTAAGAGACATCCTCCTGGACCGCCAACAACACCATCCTGGGCCCGCACATCACATTTGTGATCATTTGGGACAATGTCCGCTTCCACAGAACAAACCAAATCAGAGAGTGGTTCACCACCAACAGTAACCAGTTTTTAAACGTCTGTCTGCCACCCTACTCCCCTTTCCTGAACCCTATAGAGGAGTTCTTCTCATCGTGGAGATGGAAGGTTTATGACAGACAACCATACACTAGAGAGAACCTCCTAAGGGCAATGGAGCTGGCCTGTGTTGACATCCCAGTGGAGGCCTTCCAAGGATGGATTCGCCATTCCAGGGCGTTTTTCCCGTGGTGCCTGGCAAGAGACAATATAGCCTGCGATGTGGATGAGGTGATGTGGCCCGATGCAGCTCAGCGACATGATGCCGCACAGTGATTGTGGTGTGAATAAAGTAAATAAAAAAAACTTCACACCCTGATCATGTTTTCAAGAGTACTGTTGTGTGCAATAGATTCTGTTTTTGCATTGAGTTGTGTTACAGTAGTGTACATGCAGTATTTTCTATAGATTTATACTCTTCATATGAAACTCACAAATCTAAATGCCTAATCCTCTGCAGAGATCTAAGAAGATCCGTTACTGTAAAGTTTCTAAAAATATGCATTGGCAGTTATGAAACAAAGAACCTTCTCACAAATTGAGCATTGTGTTTTCTATTGTTTTGCTGTAGTGTGTAATGATGTGTATAGTGTTTACATTTTTGAAAGCTTCGAGCTGCTCTTTTGGTGTGAAAGTTTGAGTTTTGAAGTGAGAAGGTGTGGTTGTGTTTATGTAGCTTTAGAAAAGGGTGTTGTGTTTAGACTTTGGGGAACATGGAGGAAACGTTTGTGAAATGTGTTTTAGCATTTGAGAAAAACTGTAATAACCGACCACAAAAAAAAAAAAGTAGACTCATGGAAAGGAAGGGTTTAGTGAGACTGATTCTTAGAACTGCTTTGAAGAATCAGTGGAGAATCGCTGAAAATTAGGTGATTTTAAATGCATATTTGGAGAAAACAAAAAATGCTGTTTGACCTTGCATGCGTGTAAACCTATTGTAGGAGATTTCCAAAACAACATTAGTAACCTTAAAAGTGCCATAATAGAGGCACTTTAAATTCCTGGAAAAGAAAATGAAAAATGCTACCTTTAATGGAGACCTATTATGCCCTTTTTACAATATGTAATATAGGGATGTTTATTTCAGTTATTTTTCCTAACTGACAGCCGATGCTCGTTAACTGATTATTAATCGTTAACCGAGTTTAATTATTTTAGAAAGGATAAGTGTCTGTGAACCATTAAAAATACCAAAGTAATTTTTCCTAACCGACAGCCGACACTCATTAACCGATTATTAACCTTTAACCGACAAGATGATTTTAAATTAGAATGTAATTATTTTAGAAGGGATAAATGTCTGTGACCCATTAAAAATACCAATTTTACATGCGCTAAAAGCAGCAAACAACAGAACATGAGGATTTACATGGACACATCACATGCACACCTGCAGCGCATAATAAATGAATATGCCTAAACGATAAATATTTTTACTTAATTAACAAAATGCAAGAAAAAAATGTGCAACAAGTAGCTAGTATGCAGAGTTTTGGTTCACCTTTGTGCCACGAGAAAGGAAGACGACTGAAAGTGGCATCCTATTTTTTTATTATTTTACAAAAGCACAAAGATTTGTTTTTATTGTGAATGTACACAAATACAAGCAAACCATATACAGTTTTGATTATCTGTATGACTAGAAGTAGTCGTTTCTGCTGTTGGAAGGAAAAAAAAATAAAAATGCTCAAATCAAGTGATTGTGCCAGTACCGGACGCGCACGCATGGTTAAGCATTGCTAAATTGACAACGCAGCCTTTCCATTATCATAATAAAATACAGTCAGCCAAACATGGAAAAATCACAACGCTTAATCGTTATCAATACTGCCGTGATATTATGCCAACAATGTGTTTTATGTGGATTTTGGGATGTGAGAAGTACAAGACCAGGTTAACATGATAAATAATACTTTGGCATTCAAATACATCTCGAATATGGAAACATTTGGATTTGTGTCGTATGAGAGACCCAACGTTAGTTTCAGTTTCGCTTTAGCCTAAATGAATTCATTTTGGCTTGTTCATATAGCCTAGCTTCTTATATTTTTCATTCTTGTTCTTTTCTGAACACTGTTAAATTGATTTTTGTGGAGTGAGGGGAACTAAAATAGCCAAGCCCATGTTTATAATGTTTGTAAACATTTCGCGTCGGCATCGGGTCTGTTTCTAAATGTAACAATAAAATGCGACTTAACGTTATAGGCCTACACGATTTATCTTTTTTTCTCTTTCAAAAATGCACTTTTATTTTATTTCAACCATCCAGCAAACGTTTTAAAACATTTTTAAATTACTAAACAAAAATTAAATACCAGTTAACCAGTTAAAATGAGAATCCCTAATGTAATATACGTCTCAGGTGTCCCCAGAATGTGTCTGTGAAGTTTCAGCTCAAAATTCCCCACAGATCATTTATTATATAATTTTGAAAATGCCTATTTTGAGTGAAAGGAGAAACACACCGTTTTCGTGCATGTCTCTTTAAATGCAAATTAGCTACTGTTCCCCGCCCCCTTTTCCAGAATAGGGCTGTGCCTTTACGGCTCGTAACTCGATATTCTGCAAAAAAAAAATTTTTTTTGGGTTTTGATTATCATGTATATCGTGCTGAAAATATGTGTTTTAAACCATATCAGTTTAAAGGGGTCATATGATGCGATTTCACCTTTTTAACTTTTGTTAGTTTGTAATGTAGCTGTGTGAGCATAAACAAAATCTGCAGAGTTACAAAGCTCAAAGTTCGGTGCAAATAAAGAAATAGTCTTTTACAAAATAAGCATAGCGTGGCCTACAGAGAACAGCTGGTAAGACACTACAACAAACTATTTCTGGGTTAATGACATCATACAACCAGATAACCCCGCCTCCGGGAACATGCAACGAAGGGTGCTTAAATGCTGCGCTGCTTTGGAGAAGAGGAAGACGACTAGGGGTGCACGTATAAAATCTATTCAAATGCTGCATGAATTGCGATTCTGTCTTCTAACCATTCTAATGGATTCACAAGTTTCAAAATCAATGTTCTAAAGCAGCAGTTCTCAATCCTGTTAACTCCTCTCCCCTCCCCTGCTCTGCACACGCTCTGCATCTCTCTCTCTCAGATCAGCTCAGCTGCTCCAACAATGAACTGTTCCACTTATACACTTATTTTCACACAGTTATGACAAGCGTTAAACACGAACGTGTATGCGGTTGGCGTTCTGTATTAAAGCTTTAATCATGATAAAACTGTATATTAAAAGCTAGCAATAGCATAATAACAGCGTTTCTAAAAGTATGAAACAACAAACAAAAACATAGGCCTACCATTAAGAGCTGTGCTTGGACAAGTTCTGCACGATCCTCTTCACTAATATCCTCTGTGTCTCATTCGGTCTCATACTGATAAGCAATATAGACAACACCGTTGTTTACAATACAACTGGAGCACATGCAGCTGATGAGGGGTGGGTCGTTTAGACGCGCACTAGAGAAGGTTTAGCCAATCACAACCTCCAATCAGAGCCTATTGCGACCTTCTGAGGGAGGGCCTTAACAGAAACAGGAAATCGACCGGCCATTTTTATGGCAGTGTAAAAGCAGTGTAAAAAAAAGTTTAATTTTCGAAAAATAATGTGATTTTTTTAAAAACGAAGCATAAAGACATGTTGCTTTGCACCCCATAAACACAATCAAGCCTTCGAAAAGATCCACCCCTTTAAACTTCTGAAATACAGTAGAGTTTTCTAAATGCACACACAACCCGAAGCACGCACACAGAAAGCGGCTGTCACATGATATGTAAGTACTAAACTAAGTTCTCTTTTATGTCTTATTTCGCTTAAACTGTCAAATACACACAAGTTTAAGTTAAAAACACACAGGAGTTAGAAAAAAACAGTCATGTCTATGTTTACATGTTTATATTAGTCTTGCCTCCTTTGAGGCTGGAACTCTAAATAGTGTTTTCTGAGTTAAGTCAACGAGAGAACAGTTAGCATGCCTCGCACAAATTTTGCCATGGTGTTAAAACTGGTATATCGCTTGCAAAAACACAATGACGGCACCGTGGGTGGAAATGTTCAGATTAAGTGACGGCAATATTATAATAAGATCCCTTTTCTACGTCGCATTAAAGGCTTACCAAAACAAAGCTACTGGGATGTCTTTCATGTTTTCTTGGTTGGTAGATGCACCAGGCATCCAATTATAGCACTTCAACATTTAAAAAGTCAGATTTCATAATATGTCATCTTGAAATTAATAAAAATGCTCAAATTTTCAAATTGTAATGCAAATGTTCATGCACTATTAAAGTGCATGATGGGCTAAGAGCATGAAATCGTCTTGCTTTCTTTCTCAATTTAAAATTTTCGCTTTCTCTTTCCCTCTCTATTTCATTCATACGTTCCCATTTGTTTGGATGCTATGCCTGCTAAAAGCCTTCCACGCCAACTGCCTCGTGTGACAGAAATGCTTTGTGCAGCCTTTGGAACGAGGAGCAGAGAAAATGAAACGTACGCTGCTCTGATTGCTAACTTAATATACGTCAAGCGCTGACTGACAGGACAACTACAAGAGCAACCATAAGGGGTTCGTTCTGTGTGCCGCAACGACCAATGACGTGCCAGCAAACAGTGTGTAGACGAAAAAAAAGGGACGGAGGGGGGGGGAATCAATTTCCGGGGCACTGTAGAGCCAGTTAATTCTGCTTTCATTGAGGGAAAGAGTGAAAGAGGCAGTCTAGTGAGTTAAAACCTCTCAGCAGGGTCTGACAGTGACATCCAGAGAGACTGGACAAAGGCTGCGTTTCAGTTCGCTTCGGTCTCGGCCACTCCCCTCCATCAGAAGCTGAACGCTTTTTCATTTGCCTCGAGAGCACTGGCACGGGTGAGATGGTTCAACTAACCATTTACAGTTGAGGTTTAGCAGCCCATCTGCAACACAACTGGTGCCAAGAATAGAGTAGCTGTGTTAGTTTTCTGCGAAGGCAATAAAATTCAGGTGCTACTGAGTTTAATTTCACACATTAATTTATTAAATTATTTATTTCTGCCACAGGATTAAAAAAAAAGGTAATGACTTTTTATTAGGTAATGAGGTGTGACATTTTATCTACATTTAGGTTCAGATCTATCTTAAACCTAACTTCACTGTCATTGTCAGAAAAAAACAATGTGGCACAAATTTTTGTGCTCCTCTAAGATAGAATAAAAAATAAGGGAGGCTGATTTTCACACGGGATCGTTTCTAATATGCTCAGCTCCTTCCGTCCAACGAAATGGGAAACACATCGATTGATGGTTGGTTTTGTGTTTGCAGGAAAGAGCGATCAATAACGATGCAGATGCTTGTTTATTGTTGGCACTGCCACTGAGCTAGAGAAATAAAATTTACCATCTCATGACACTGGGAGAAACATTCCACTGAGCTTCAAACATATAAACCACAGTTAAACAGCGTTAACTCTGAGTGAGAGTGCTGTGGTGGCAACACTGTTTACTGTCAGACTTCTGAAATAAAAACAACGGTGCTGCAAACACTGTGACTGACAGCTGTTGTCATGCTTGGAAACTCTCTACCCTATAGTAGTATACTGTAACTTTAAAAAGAGAGGAACAGGTTAAAAGGTTAAATACAAAAATACTATAGAAAGATTAGTTACTGATAATGCCACTATATTAGTATATTTATATAATCATGTATTGTATCTGTTTACATACAGGGAATGAAGCAACTGCATGGTTTCATGAATAAAAGAAAGAAACAAACAGCAACATAAACTTTCTGCTGAAGAAGCTTTAAATATCTTTAAATATCTTTTTCATATGTAAGTTTTTTTAGTCACTGAAATACAAGCTGTTCTGATTACACAAGCGCAATGTTTTTACTTCATCTACAAGAGAACAATTCATCCTACAGAACATTGCGCACTCTATATCTGCCCGTTTCCAAAGGCAAAACAAATTACAGTTTCAATCTTACTGTCTAACTTCAATATCTACTATATACTGTAAGTACATGTACCTTCCGGTCGTTTCGGAGAAAAATCGGAATGTTTTTATAACTCACTGTTTACGTATGTATGAGCACAAAATATTCAGATTCAATAAACACACACACACACAAAAAGCATATCATTCATCGACGAGTGAATCCTACTCAGAATGCCAGAATAGATGTGCTTTTTTCTTCTAAAAATAAATGGTTTTAGAATTGCAGCATCAACGGACCAATACAATAGTGCAAAACAATACTGTACGGAATTGTCAATAGCACGGCTGTTATTAGTCAGGGAAAGTTTTTTTTATACAGAAAATTAAAAAAAACTTCTAGAGTATGAGAGACTTTTTCCACAGGATTTTACTTTCTTTTTTTTTTTTTTTTAATGGAGGTGAAAAAAATACAATATAAATTAAAAAGTAATATATAAATAAACTGAAAAAAATTAAATGCACATATAAATGATTTTAAAATTAAATTAATTTAATGTAATATTAAACATAAAAGATGTTTTATAAAACGCAAGTTCAGCATATTTTTTAATGAGGCTTCACTATTAGGCAAAAGTACTTTTGAGTTAGACTTCCCCTGCATTCATTAATTTATTGTAACTTCAGACATAGCCTTATCATAGTGGAAAACTTTTTTTGGCAACTATACATTACTGTTCAAAAGTCTTGGGTCAGTTTTTTTTTTTTTTTACTTTTTAAAAAAAGTCTCTTATGCCTACCTAGGCTGAAATTACAATATTTGAGCAAACATACAGACAATACAGTAATATTGTAAGGTATTATTACAATTTAGAATAAGTGTTTTCTATTTTAATATATTTTATAATGTAAATTATTCTTGTGATGACAAAAAGCTGACTTTTCAGCATCATTACTCCAGTCTTTAGTATCACATGATCCTTCAGAATCACTCTAATATGCTGCTTTGGTGCTCCAGAAACATTTCTTATTATTACTAGTTGTTTAAAGTAGTTGTCACTTATTTGAAATAGAATTTGGTAAAGATAAGTAAGCCTGATGGCAACAATGACTGTATGATTTTGAGATAGATCTTTTCAAACTGAGAGACTCATATGCAACTTTTACAGAAGGTTCAAACGCTCACTGATGCTCCAGAAAGGAAAAAAAAAAAAAATGCATTAAGAGTCGGGGGTGAAAACTTTTAGAATTTGAAGATTAGGGTAAATTTAACTTTAGTCTTCTGTGAAACATGTAAGTATCCTATGTAGCTTCTGAAGGGCAGTTCTAAGTGGAAAAAAATATATTTAAGCAAAACAAGAAAAATGTACAAATCTTCATTCTGTTCAAAAGTTTTCACCCTCGCCTCTTAATGCATGGCATTTCCTTCTAAAGCATCAGTGAGTGTTTGAACCTTCTGTAATAGTTGCATATGAGTCCCTCAGTTGTCCTCAGTATGAAAAGATGGATCTCAAAAGCATACAGTCATTGTTGGAAAGGGTTCAAATACACAACAATGCTAAAAAAGAAAAATAAAAAAAAATATTTTGTGTTCTAAAGAACAGCTGGCAGTTTAACTGTTCAGGACAAGCAAGGGACTCATGAACAACTATCACTAAACAGAAAAAACAGCTGTGGATCATTCAGGTAACAACACAGTATTAAGAATCAAGTGTATGTAAACTTTGAACAAGGGCATTTTTACAAATTCAACTATTATTTTCTCTTGTGGACTATATGTAGGCACCTTTTATGTGAAGTATCTTATTCAGGTCAGTACTAAATGAAAAATAACATACATTTTTAATGATCTCCCTTTTATTGCTAAAATAATTAACGTTTTGCAGATTCTGCGAGGTGTATGTAAACTTTTGACCTCAACTGTAGTTGTAAAAGAGATGACGCTAAAAATCAAACTGAAACATCTATGAAACAGAGTTGACAACTCTCCCATTATCTTAGGTGTACGTGACATTTTTCAGAACTACAGTTCCACCAATATCTAGCAAGTTCCAAAACACTGTGAGAGGTCAAGTTATGTCAAACCCTCAGGCTATCCCATAATCCCTCTTAAAGTGGTTCACTCAACCTCTCGATGACAAAGCCAGTCAGCAGATCTTGGCACGTAAAGAAGCTTATTTAACGGATGTGGAAATGGCACCTTCCGCTCTGTCTGTCTCCATCCATCTTTAAATAGCACAGGGAAAATAGACCCCATCAGGCTTCGGTCACCTGCCAGTTGTTTTGCTAGACTCCTACAAGCAGGCATCTCAACATATATGACCTACACTTAATTCATGTTGAGCGGGGAACCATGTTGCGACCTCATCTGTTGTGGCAGGCAGCACTTCCTCTCTCCACATGTAGAGCTAGAGATGTCCTGTGTGACTGATTGAGAGAGACATGGGGCATCGTAACCTTGGGCTGAATGGGCCAAAGTAGCATAAGACAGCAATTATGAATCCTTACTTTCGTAAGGATTTTAAATAAAGATATTTAGCTTTTCAAAATTCCAAATTACATGACAAAAATCATCCATTACATTTAAGGTAAAATAATCAGACTACTTTTAGATTACTTTTGATCTAATTAATTTCTCACATTGATTTAAATAAGATAATCTTGTATCATATTGATATAAAAATACAAAGAGAAAGAAAATATATTTAATTTGTTGTAATTAACAACATAAAGTGCATTAAACATTACATTACATCAAAGTTTCCCAAACTGGGGTTCCTAAAGGAACTGCAGGGAGTCTGGGAGTTTAATAAAAAGCTAATAATTAATTACATTTAAAAAAATGTTAGATTAAAATAATTTTAAAATAACATTAATCAAAACAAAACACTTCCTAATAAAATGAAATGTTTTATTTGTTTACCTGCATCTCATGTGAACATTAACCAGTGTTCAGAGAATATGCAAACGTGATATTTAATTTTATGTAAATATTTATTTTAAAATCTCAGAGAGTACTTCAAGTCAATATATTAGGTGAAAGAGGTTCAGATGAAAAGATAATCTGAAAAGAGAAAATCCTTCCAAAAATTAAATAATCCACTAAGTGATCATTCAAATAAAAATTTATTTATCAGTAGTTGATTCAATGTTGAAGTGCTTCTTAAACCTGAAAAGATTTTTGTAAATCCAGTGGTTATTTGCTGTGTGGACTCTCAATTTTCTGTGTAATTATAGCCACCACTACAGTACATATGTACAATATATATTACTCGCATATTAGATTTGATCGCCACAATGTGTATTTGCTTCACTTCTTATCAACATTTATGGTCAGTTTTTTAACCAACTACTACATAACAGCTTTTCAAGTGACGTGATAAATAGAAAAACAGCATTTTCAACTGGACCACTTGAACTTGAAAATGCCACTTGTGTTTTTTCCCCGCTCTTTATAAGCAGTAGTTTTTAAGTGGAGCAACTTTTTTATTACCCAAAGGCATTTCTTTGAAGTAAAGATTATTCTGCTTTTCAGATGCTCACTACTACTCCTCATGAGATTTAACTTTTCAACCAAAAGCGACACAAAGGCCACATGTCTCTCAGAACGCAAAACTTTCCCTTTAGTGTCTCTAGTTAAGACAAATACATGCCTTGTTTAATGATAACGAAAACAATTACTACAAGTGCTAATTCCTCAGACTTCAATTATTCAATAATGTGCTTTCTGATGACAACTTGACATTACATAGCCACAAAGTTCATATTTAAGTCTTTTTTGGCTAACGCGCATAGCCTATAGCCAAACACATTTTTGTTTGACTTAATGGACTGGCATCAACAAATCCAATTTAAACCTAATTCAGAGTTAGCAAAAGCCATAACAGAAAATCTATGCTTTGAGATTAGCAAATATGTCACAAGTAACAGTTTCCAAAGGAACTTTAATTTCTTTTCTTTCCCAAATGTTGCAGACCAAGATTATTATTCTGCACTGGTCACTGGAGAGTCACTAAATTCTAGTTTTCGTTCTTCATGAGAGCATCTGATTTAGACTAAAATGAGTCCATGTATCTGGAACTCACCCGTTGCCAGATAACACATCTAAACTTGTTCAATCAAAGGTGCGATACGGCCTCTGCAGATCAGAGCCATCTGCGGTCATGTGTTTTCAGAAGGACTATTACAGTGAAACAGTTTTCAATGAAAAGCCGGTTGAACTCAAGTAGAATTCAATTATAGCGCACAATGGAGAATCTTTTCTTGAGAACCATCACGTCTGAGCGTCCTTCAGGCGACCCTGATACAAACGCATACAGAACGAACATTACAACAGTGCCTCATGATACTAAAGGAGATGGGAACGCATGTCACCCGTGTCTTACGGTTATGACACGAGCGGCAGGAAAGCACACTGTGGAGGTCCCGTATATATTGTCAAGAAAAAAAGCTCTGTTGTGTTCATAGCTTTGCCTGCCCACGCTTACACAAAGAACTATACATGTACACATACAGTACTACAAAACTGTCTTAGAGAAAGCATGTCATGTAATGGAAAAAATAGCATTTTTAATAGCAGAAAAAGGAATGGAAACACCAATAGTAAACACAGTACAATGAAAGATGTTACTGTACAGTAAAATACTGTAAATATGATGAAAAGGTCACAAGGTGGACACAATTTCCTGTAAAGGCCAAACCGTAAACTTTAACATACAGTACAGCCTATACCATTAAATATACTATACAGCCATCAAAATGTCATCCCATAATGCCTGAGACATCATAACATATCCATCATCAGAAGACCATGGCTGTGTTTTCATATATATCATGAACACACTTCTAAACGCCTCAATCTTACCTCCACTCATCTTGGAAAATGGCAAAATGTTTGTGTGTCGCATTGCAAAGTGTTGCATTGTACAAGCTAACATTATGAAAGCCATCCATTACTCCACAAAATAATAGACATATATAAGTGGCAGTGATTTAGAGTGAGGCTTTGGATAAGAAAACTGAATTTTATTGGACATTCCTGTGTGGAATCTTCAAATGACTGATGTTCCCGTTCCAGCGGGTGTTCCGAAACATGACAGGCAGTTGTTTGTCTCGAAAGCATTTCTCTCCACAGCATGCGCTCTCATTTCAGAATTGCCCTTCACCCTACGCCACAAAAACACACAGATTCCAGGTATCTGACTGCGATGCCATCCCCCGTGCTGCCTTCCTCCACAATAATTACACTAAACAAAAGCCTCAACTGAAAGCCAAGCATTACAATCAAGTGTAAACAGTTTAAAGAAACTATAGTTTTGCAAGTCTTGTCTTATTCAGTAGGTTGGTGTGGTTTAGTGGTTTCATCTTAGAGCCAAAAAAGCTGCATTCATACGTGCCATTCATTTTATTCAAAATAAATATTGGAATATTATGCAAATGCTGTGGTGCATGGATACGATAATCATAAAAATTGCAAAAGCCACTGTATTACCATCACATTACCATCAGTATTATAATATGGTGTCAAAATTCAGTGAAATTTATGGGCTCCCATTATTTTTCCCTTGAGCAAGACATTTGGCTCCAGGGGAAACTGTAGTGCTTATTGTAAAAATGCTTGATAAGTCACTTCGGATAAAATGTCAGCCATATGAAACATAAGTATCAAAAAAAAGTAAAGTACTGTAAATGGCTATTCAAAAGTACAAGGCGATCAAAAGCATTATAAGCAACATTATTAAAGTGAATCTTTTTAAGAATCTACAGTAGATAGAATTGGGCTGAGAAGACAACATTCACAATCAGCCATTTAAATATTTTAAACATAAAAACAAACATAAATATAGCAATTAAGAGGCCAATCACAACAGGAAAAATAAAGAGCTAATTAGTAATCAGTAAAGACCACGGTTCACCAACCCTGCTTCTGGAGAGCTACTTTCCTGCAAACTTAAGATCCAACCCTTGATTAGCTGGTTCAGGTATGTTTGATTATAGTTGAAGCTGCAGTATGGCAGCTCTCCAGGAGCAGTGTTGGGTATGAAGAATTTTTTTTTTTTGACCAATAGGTGGTGCTGTGCTGAAAATACTTGTGTACCCTCAGGTCATGATTCTTAAAACACATACCGATTTTGGTCAGAATCCGTTACAGCGTTGCGGAGATACAGACTCATGGTCATTTTTGCACAAACGTTATCAAATAAGTTAACGCGCTGTCCAAAAATGGTTTGGTATATCAAAAGACTTTTGATAACTTTTCGGCAGAATGCTCTGACGATGATCTGTGCCAATTTTGGTGAAAATTGGGCAAAACAAGGTAGAAATGTGAGTGCAAATGATGAGACTGTCTGATAAGACTGTTTCATAACATTCCCATAAGCGATTCTAAAAGATTCTTAAAATTCATAATCCACTAAAGCATTTGTAAAATACAGCATTTTACTACAAAATTCAACATTGTCCATGCGCAAAATGGCTGACATAGAACAATTCCCAAAACCAAATCATTTTTATACAGTGCATTAATGAATTTGAAGAAGTGTGTGCAAAAATGGACATGAGGCTATACTAAGATTGGTCAGAATCCACTAAGTGTTGTGTAGATATAGTCTTAAGACCATTTTTGCATGAATTTTGTCAAATTTGTTAAAGTGCTTTGCAAGAACAGTCTGGTCTATCGGAAATCTTTTAATAACCCCAGCATTGTCTGAAGATGATCTGAGCCAATTTTGGCGAAAACTGCACAGTCTAGGATGAATTTGATAAGGTAGATTTATGCGTGGAAAACAGAAATATTAGTGCAAATTTGACCTGTTGGTGGTGCTAGAGAGTTTGAATTTGAGACTCCAAATTTGCTGTGGTCAAAGATAAGACTGTCCTCTATCTGTGTGCCAATTTTTTTCCCGTAAGTGGTTCTAAAAGATTCATAAGATTCATAACAATACACTAAAGCACAAAAATCGAAATGGTCCACACTCAAAATGGCTGACATAGAAAAATTCCAAAAAAACGTTTTTGTACAGCACATTAATGAATTTGACGAAGTTTGTGCAAAAATGGACTTGAGGTTATACCAAGTTTGGTCAGAATCCGCTACAGCATTGCGGAAATACAGACTTGTCCATTTTTGCACAAACGTCATCAAATTTGTTAACGCACTGTCCAAAGACAGTTTCGTATATAAATAAGCTTTTAATTAATTTTCACCAGAATGCTCTGAAGATGATCTGTGCCAATTTTGGTGAAAATTGGACAAACTGTCTAGCATTAATTCGATAAAGTAGGTTTATGAGTGAAATATGAGTACAAATTTGACCTGTTTGTGGCGCTAGAGAGTTTGAATTTTGAGACTCCAAATTTGCTGTGGTTAATGATGTGACTGTCCTCTACCTGTGTGCCGAATTTCATAACTTTCCCGTAAGCCAGGGCTGGGGAACGTTGATCCTCGAGGACCGGTGTCCCTGGAGCTAAACTCTGCAGGGACGCCGGCTCTCCAGGATCAAGGTCCCCCACCCCTGCTATAAGTGGTTCTATAAGATTCATAAGAATACATTAAAACATTTGTAATATACAGCATTTTACTACAAAATTCAAAAAGGTCCACAGTCAAAATGGCTGACATAGGACTCCAAAAACTCCAAAAACCAAACCGTTTTTGTACAGTGCATTAACGATTTTGACAAAGTTTGTGCAAAAATGGACATGAGGCTATATACCAAGTTTGGTCAGAATCCGCTAAAGCATTGTGTAGGTATAGCCTCAAGTACATTTTTACACTAATTTCGTCAAATTCGTTAAACATGTTTTATGAGAACGGTTTGGTCTATCAGATGTCTTTTGATAACCATTTGCCAGCCTTTTCTTAAGATGATCTGAGCAAATTTTGGTGAAAATCAGATAAACCATGTAAGATTTTTTGCAATTGACCTGCAGAAATGTAAATTTTGGTGTACATTTAACCTGGCATGAGCCAAGAAATCAGAGGAAGAAAGAATTTTGCTTAGCAGAAATATGAGTGCAAAGTTGGCCTATTGTTGGTGCTAGAGAGTTTGAGATAGAGACTCCATATTTGCTATGGTTAATATTGAGATTGTATCATCCGTGTGCCATATATGATGTAACAAGCAAGTATAAGAACCAAATTTGTCATGTGAACTCAAGTGTATGAATGATCAGATTTCTTCCACTGAAGCAGAAAATGCCCTTTCGATCGTTCCTAAATTATCATAAACCATATTATCATCCAAATTTCGTGCCAAAGTTTGTACAGCTCGAGTGCTGCTGTTTTTGCAGCAAATGAATGATATTAAATACTGAGAGAATCTCAATTTCATGCTGATTTTGCATTCCAACTTTAAAATTGCCATGCTGCTAATATAATTTGCAATGAAAAAGAAAATATTTAATAAAAGCTAACTCTCAAGACCTGGATTCCACTGTATATAAACTTTATAGAAAACCACCACAGTCTCTTCACCACATGCAGTTTTAATGTGAACCTCAACATTCATATCCAAAAAAAATACATGTAATTACCTCATACAACGCTCATTTACGCACTACAAGAGTGGAATCTGCTTTGAATTAGTGCAGCTGTGTTGGTTAAATTGCAGGTTTAACATTTGATAAGCAGCTTGATTGTGCTCATTATGCGTTCAGCGTGGAGGATCGTATTCCTGGTCCTTCTCAGCTATGAGCTGCTACCCCTGCAATCCAACAGCCGTGGGTGAAGAGCCACGAATCATTAACTGACGCCACTCACGATGATTATTCTGGACCTTTCTGCTACATTTCCTTGAAAATCTCCCGTAACTTCTTAGTATACGTTCATGTGCTGGAAAGGATTTGTGTGAGGCCGAATGGATGTGTGAGAAATCCACCGTCAGATTCGCATGGACAGACACATTGTAATAAGTCTTGCCTGCTCATGCTGCTGTCTCCTTCACAGTCTATCATATTGTTGTGTTGCTCGACATGAAGAGCACATCTGTTGCTCGTCGAACATCTGTACGCATTTGCATATTAATGAATAATTATGGTAATTTGATTGCCACTGACTCCTTGATTCCTGTGAAGTAAAATCTGTCTTGTGTGGCCAGCACTGGTGCATAAATTACAATTTCTGCTCTTCGATTGACTATCAGTAAAGTGTTTTTAGATATTCGTAGATGTTAGTCACCATGTGACAACAAGCTAGTCTGATTTTCAGCATCTCTTGGCTTTCTTTGTCCTCTCTCTTTTAGGAATGATGGATGATCCCAACTCCATCATAGGGCATAGAGCTGTGCAGAGTATGTCTAAATCAATCCCCTGAGCTCTGAGACCCTGAGGGCACAGTGGCAGGCCTGAAACACCTTCAAATCACTCTGCATTAAAGCAACTCGAAATATTCTATTATAATGCAGCACAAATGCTTGAACCAGTGTGAGCTGTACTTTAAATGGTAATGAGTTGAATTTATATAACGAGGGTTTCTTTCTTCTTTTTTCAGTCTTGGAGTACTCAAGACAAACCAGAATAGTAAGGTGAGTTCAACACCACACCAAAAGTGAGGTAAAGAGTGATTTAGCTGATTCAAAATGAAAGGATCAGTAGGGAGGCTGGATTCAGAGGTTTGTTCAGAGGATTTTAGCCAGGAGTCTGGGGTGAGCACCTGTACAATGTGGCACAAAAAGAAGTCCTCAGGTGGAATGCAGCACACATGCTGGAATCTCATTAATGGACTTCTGTTCTTTCTGTTTACTACTAGATAAATCAAGCAGATTCTACAACAGAAAAACACAAACTAAATAATAACAACACATAATATAATATAATATAATATAATATAATAATCAGTTACAAGGTTCCATTTACATTTTTCTATGTTTATTTATTTATTTAAACCTGAATAGAATGAAATGGAATAGAATATAGTAGAAACATTTTAATTACATTACATATTTATTCCCAATGTAAATTAATGTATTTTTTTAAATAAATTAATTAGGTTTAATCAATACATGTAACATTTAATATAGTCAAGCTTTTTCCCTCTCTTTTATGCTTTTACAAATATTATTATATTATTTTTAATATAATATAATAGAAGTTACAACGTTTCAATTACAAAGTATGGTTTTTTCTATGAATATTCATAAAGTTTTTAAAAAATTGTTTAGAATAAATTAATGTATTTACCATATTTATCATCTTATTCATGCTTTTGTATATACAAACCTGGTGTGTCTTATTTATTTATATATTTATTTATTTATGTAAAAATACGCTGAATAGAATAGAAGTTACGTTTCAATTACAATGTATGATCTTTCTATGAATATTCATGAATTTTTTAATAAATTATTTAGAATAAATTCATGAATTTAATATATGTATCACCTCAATCATGCTTTTGCATATTCAAACTTGGTTTGTCTTATTTATTTATTTACTTATTTAACAAAAAATAACTTGAATAGAATAGAAAGAATAGAATAGAATAGAATAGAATAGAATAGAACAGAATAGAATAATTTTAAATACTTGAATAATTCAAATATATGTTTTTTGCAATGTATATGAATCTATTTTTTTAATAAATAGATTAGGTTAAATTAATACAATTAATATTTAATTTAGGCAAACTTTTTCCTCTCGTTCATGCTTTTGCATGTTCAAAAATTATATTTTTAATATAATATAATATAATATAATATAATATAATATAATCAGTTTAAAATGCTTCAATTACATTGTATGATTTTTCTGTTTATTAATGTATTTCTTAATAAATTAATTAGAATAAATTAATGTATTTAATATATTCAATAATTTAACATCTCATTCATGCTTCTACATATTCAAACTTGGTGTGTCACATTTTGTTCATATTATTTATTTATTTAGAATCAGTTTTCTATGTCAATCATTTGATTGATTGTTTTTTTAACACGTAACAATAATTGTTTTTTTAAATAACTGTTTTAATTTTAAATTGTTTTTTTCAGTGTATATTAATGTATATTTTTGAATAAATCATGTCAACTTAATACATTTAACATTTAATATAGTCAAGCTTTTATGTTCTCGTTCACAATTTTACGTAATCAAATATATTTTGAATATAACATAATATAACAATATAATATAATATCATGAATTATTAATGTATAATTTAGGATAGTTTATTAATTAAATTGTATGTATTAATGTATATACAATAGTAATGTTTGAATTAATTAATATATTTCATATTTTGAAGAAATAGGTTTGGACAAAAGAATGAGTGTCCTGTAACTGTAAATGTAAATTAAGCTGCTAATAAAATGATCTACTAATGAGGCTTGTCAAAAACTGCACCAAAAGAAATCAATATCACACAAAAGCACACAGGACTGATCTTTCCCTGAATTGTAGTTATTCACAGATCTCGTCTCTGATCTCATCAAGAAAAATGAGAATTCAGCCTGCCTAAGTTTTTCTAAACAGATTGCTAGAGCATATGGGTTGTAATGAATCATATTGTACAGGAGAGAGTCATGGGAATGCAGTCAGAACGAATCACTGGCTCATTCACACAAGACTCCGTTACACAGACTAAATGTGCTTCCACAATTCCACTCAGGCAGCACGGAAAGCAATCTTCACTTCTAAAAACACCAACAAGACAGACGGAGACAGCGTGGCTGCCGTGCGCTCCGCAGACGACAAGAGAGACTGCGGCGATGCAGTGACACATTTGCCTCTGAACATGCACACGGCTTGCTAGTTTGAGCCCTTGTCAGGTTGCTCTGTGATGTAGACGGTTTAATCCGCTCTTATTACTGGCTGCATTACGGTATTTCCCCTTAAACCACGATAAGTATATCAGCAAAGGCAGGAGATGGACCTCCAGTCCAGGAATAACCCAGCTTGCCTCCATCATCCATCAAAATGGCAAAGTACAGCACACAGGAGAGACAACGTCCGCTCTAGTTAAGAAGCCAGGGCACCTAAAGGATTAGTTCACCCAAAAATCAAAAGATCAGTCATTTGTACTCGCCCTCATGTTAGTCCAAACCCATATGACTTTATTCTTTTTTTTTTCTGCAGAACACTAAAAGAGATATTCTGAAGAAAGTACCAGTTGTTATTTTCTTCCAATTACAGTTAATCAGATACACTACTTATCATGAAAATGCCAAGAACAGCTACTGTAGGGATGTCAAAATTGCATAATGACACCAAATTATTATACTGTACAACTACAGAAGACTTAGAATATAGTGCATGAAACATATGAATACGTAGAAATATGGCAGTCAAGATACAACAAGGCAAAAAAGTATATAAGTATTAGTATTTACTCCATTAAATTGAAAAGAGGGACCCGGTGCATCTACCAACCCAGAAAACTTGAAGGACACCCCAGTAAATTTTTTGAGGTAAGCCTTTTTTTGCAAGCATGTGAAAAAACAAGCTGCTCAAATTTTGCTCCCCCGTGATGAAAAAAGGGGATCTTATTACAATATTAACCACCCCTTAGGCCCTGTTTACATTAAAACTGTTTACATTTAAAACTGCGTTTTAAAATTAAAACGATCCTCAGCTACACTAGTGTTTTCACTGCGTTTCAAAAAGGAAGGAAATATTGCTATGGCTGCGGCACCCGGGGAGCAGTTGGGGGATCGGTGCCTTGCTCAAGGGACTCACCTCAGTCGTGGTATTGAGGGTGGAGAGAGCGCTGGTTATTCACTCCCCCCACCTTCAATCCCTGCCGGACCTGGGACTCAAACCCGCAACCTTTCAGTTACAAGCCCGGCTCCCTAACCATTAGGCCTCAGCTGCCCCTCAGCTGCCCCTCAGCTGCCCCTCAGCTGCCCCTCAGCTGCCCCTCAGCTGCCCCTCAGCTGCCCCTCAGAAACGATCTCCGTCTACACTACACAACCGAAAGGGCATGTCACATGACCATTCATGCAGGTACAACCATAGATATGTAAAGGTAGATTCCCTGTTATTTAGATGTCGGATGCGTCTATGTGCTTAGAGCAGTCGAATTATGCATCTACCTATACATATCTATGGGTACAACAATGACCATGATGTTATTGTTTACACGGTCATCAAAGATATGCAGAGAGAATGTGGGCAGCCATGCCATCGTTTTCAAAGGTCTCAGTTTTGGTCCATTTATACTGAAACGCAATCAAAACGGGGTCTGCAGCGTTTTCAAAAGTACTGTTTTCGAGGGTCAAAAACGCCGGAGTAGTGTAAACGACAGGCGTAACCGTAGCAAAAGTTGTCATTAGATGCACAGACAAAAACAGAACACTATTTAGAGTCCCAGCCTCAGAGGAGACAAGAGAGCAGTGCATTTATTGATTTATTTACTGAATATTATGCTGCTGCCAAACAAATCTAATATAAACACTTGATTTCTTTCCCAGCTGTTTACCTTCACAGCTCACAACTCCTGTGTGTTTTTAACATAAACTTGTGTGTTTTTGACAGTTTAAGTGCAATAAGACATGAAAGATGTGATTTCGGATGTGTGCGCTCAGAAAGCCTTAAAACTAATATGGTTTAAAATGCATGATTTCGGTGCGATAGACATGATAACTAAAACCGAACATGATTTTTAGCAGAATATCTGGCACAGGCGTGTTCTGAAGAAGGGGGAAGGGAGCAGCAGCTAATTTGCATTTAAAGAGACATGCACAAAAACAGTGTGTTTCTGTTTCCACTCAAAATTGTCATTTTCAGAATAATATAATAATCTGTGGGGTATTTTGAGCTGAAACTTCACAGACACATTCTGGGGAAACATGAGACTTATATTAGATATTGTAAAAAGGGGCATAATGTGTCTCCTTTAACACTTAACACACATCTCACAAACAGTGACAATCAACAAACTTAAAAAGATTAGCTCTTAACTAGAGATCGACCGATATATCGATTTACCGATATTTTTCCCGATATTTAAGCATTCTACCATAACCAGTAATAATCAGTCATAAACCCCATCTTGTGGGTGTTTTGAGAATTAACAGTAGAGTATAGTTCTGTGTAAACAGCGCTTTGTCAGAATCTAGAACGATACAATATTAGTGATTCTGATATAACATACCAGTTTGGAAATGCAATAAAATACGATGTTTTGTTTGTTATATTCCAGTATTTCAGAGAATATTATTCAGTGAATTAACATTATCCAGTTAGCTATTCTTCACTCTTTGTATTAAACAGCTTATAAACCTACTAAAATTGTAGTTTAAAATGAAGTTGATATGACTCCTGTCCTTTATTTATTTTCTCCAGTTGAAAACATTAGACATTCTACATTTGTTTTGCTTAGTGTTGCAGCTGATGCATTTTATAAATAGAAAAAAGTTATAAATAAAAAGTTTTAATTGTTGTAATATGAAGATTAAGGAGGTAAAATCACAGTGAAGTATGGACTTCGCTCAGTCATTTATTTACTTTATAACAGTAAATAAATATCAGTTCTGCATATCGGTTATCGGGCACATAAACATGCAAATAATCAATATCGTTATCGATTATATAAAAAAAAAAAAAATCAATAATGGTCGATCACTACTCTTAACATCAAAACACAACAAATACCTAACAACTTCTACGTAATATTTCAGGTGCAAGATCCCCTGACACACATGCACACACTTACCCAACAGACTCTGGCTGACAGGAGACATAAGGTGGGAGATATAAACATCATGCTGGACAAGGGAGGAGACAGAATGAGCAAAGGAAGAACGACAGAGCGAGAAAGAGGGGCAGGAGATAAGATATGAGACAGACCCTGGTGAAGGTTGATCCCGTGGTGAGCTTTCACAAGCTACAGATGTTTCATTCACACTGACAGCACATCAAGCTATTAAAGTGGAACAAGATGGCTAACTCTTCGCAAGGTGCCTTTGTAGATCTCGCAACACAAAATGTAAAACCAACGTATTCTAATTCTGTAATATAAATAGCATACATAAAAAGAAAGGATATGGCAAGGCGATTATGGCAAGGAATGCTAGAAAACAACCCTTTGTCACCTTTAACAAAGCTAGATTATGTTCTCTGCACACGTGTTTACCTCTAAGATACCCAGGTGGAGGTGGGTCGAAGCTTACCTGCGTGAGACCACCCTGTGGAGAATTTAATAAAGCGTAAAAAAGAGCGGCAGGGATTTGCACCTGCAAACGGCGGCAGATCTCCCCCCTCCGGACAAGGCCAACTTGTGCTGTTCTCAGATAAGAACTATCTGGCAAGTACAAGCCGGCTGCATATCTCTACTCTCAGATGAGGCATGGCTGCCATACTGAAGGATACAAGGGGCTGTACAACGCATTGTAAGTCTAGAACAGAAAAAAAATCACAATGTAGTACAAATTTATCTGACACCACAACCCAATTTCACATTAGAGAGGTTTGTGTGGGTTTATTTATTTGATTTATTTCTTAGTAGTAGCTAAATTTAAAGTTTTAGAGGATAGTTCCTCAACTATCCTCTAAACAGTTTTCAACTGTTTGTTCATTAAATGAAAGTCATTGGCCTCCAATAATATTGGCACCCTTGGTAAATATGAACGAAGGTGGCTGTGAAAATAAATCTGCATTGTTTATCCTTTTGATCTTTCATTCAAAAAATTCCCCATATTCTAACCTTATCACTGAAGTAAAACAATGGAAAGTGGGGGGAAAATCTCATTGTGAAATAAATGTTTTTCTCTACACTGTAAAAATCAATTTGTTGAGTCAACTTAAAATAATTTGTAACCTGGCTGACTTAAAATTTTAAGTTTATTCAACTTGAAATGTTAAATTATACTAAGTGTTAACTTAGATATTTGAGTTGAATCAACTTCAAATTTTAAGGCAGCTGGGTTACTTACCTCTCTGTTAAGTTTAGCAAACACAAATATCTAAGTTGTTACTTAGTACAATTTAACATTTCAAGTTGACTAAACTTATTTTAGTTGACTGAACTTAAAATTTTAAGGCAGCAGGGTAACAAATTATTTTAAACTGACTCAACAAACTGTGTTTTTTATTTTTTACAGTGTAGTTCACATTGGCCACAATTATTGGCACCCCATTAATTCAACATCCTTCTCTCAAGATAACAGCTCTGAGTTGAGTCTGATGAGTTTGGAGAAGACCTGACAATAGATCAGAGACCATACCGAATCTCTCCAGATCATTCAGATTCCAAGCTCCATGTCGGTGCTTCTTCTCTTCAGTTCACCCCACTTATTTTCTACAGGGTTCAGATCAGAGAACTGGGATGGTCATGGCAGAAGCTTCATTTTGTGCTCAGTGACACATTTTTGTGTTGATTTTGATGTTTGTTTTTGATCACTGTCCTGGAAGATCCAACCACAGCCCATTATAAGATTTCTAACAGAGGCAGTCAGGTTTAGTTTTTTTTATCTGTTGGTATTTGCTGGAATCCATGATGCTATGTATTGGAACAAGATATCCAGGACCTCCGGCAAAAAAAAAATTGGCCCACAACATTAAAGATCCAGCAGTATATTTAAACATGGACATGGGGTACTTTTTATCCCTGTTTGCACCAAACCAGTCTTGTGGGTTTGCTGCCAAAAACTCTTTTTTTAGTTTCATCTGACCATAAAAGCCAGTCTTTTCTGTTCCAGTCATTTCTGACAACTACATATGCTGGAGTTTGTTTTTGGATGAGCGAGGAGGATTTTTCTTGAAACCTTCTCAACAACATGTGGTGATGTGGAAGCTGTTTGACATATTTTTGACATATAACTTTCTGACCTCAAGACTCTAATCTCTAAAATCATCCTGTGATCCTCACTGTTGAAAAAACCAGCATATGATGGTAGGTAGGTTTTGATGCTGGGATGCTGTTTAGGTAGGTTTTGATGCTGGTTTAAGCTGGTCCTTTGCTGGTTTATGCTGGTCCTTAGCTGGTTATGTTGCATAAACCAGCTAAGGACCAGCTTAAACCAGCATCAAAACCTACCTAACCAGCATCCCAGCATCAAAACCTACCTACCAGCATATGCTGGTTTTTTCAACAGGGTGGAGAGACATTGGCCACTCAAACTCTCCTCACTGTGCGTTGATAGACATACGTCCTCTTCCAGGCAGATTTAACATCTTTAGCTGATTGGAACTTCTTAATTATTGCCCTGATGGTGGAAATGGGGATTTTTACTGCTTTAGCTCTTTTCTTATGGCCACTTTCATTTTGTGAAGCTCAATAATCTTGTTCTGTACATCAGAACTATATTACTCCTTGTAATGGAAGATTAAGGGAATTTAGCCTTTCTGTTGCTCATATTTATAATCATGCGGAACAGGGAATCATGGCCAGACAATTTCATGCTCCTACCCTGGTGAAAAAACCAGCATATGCTGGTAGGTATGTTTTGATGCTGGAATGCTGGTTAGGTAGGTTTTGATGCTGGTTTAAGATGGTCCTTAGCTGATTTATGCTGGTCCTTTGCTGGTTCATGCTGGTCCTTGACCAGCAACATGACCAGCATAAACCAGCAAAGGACCAGCATAAACCAGCTAAGGACCAGCATAAACCAGCAAAGGAAAACCTACCTAACCAGCATTCCAGCATCAAAACATACCTACCAGTATATGCTGGTTTTTTCACCAGGGTAGTCACCCTGGTGTGCTAAAAAAATAACATAAATATGAATGGGAATATACTTCAGAGATATTTTACTCATAAGAATTTCTAGGGGTGCCAATACTTATGGCCAACATGAATTTGAGAAAAACGTTGATTTCACAATATGACTTTCTCCCCACTTCCCTTGTTTTACTTAAATTAAAGGTTAGAATTTTGTGAATTTTATGAATGAAAGATGAAAAAAGATCAATGATGCAGATTTATTTTCACAGCCACCTTTGCTCATATTTACCAAGGTTGCCAATATTAGTGAAGGACATAGATAGATTATACTAAAATTAAGTACTATTAAATTAAATTCTGTCATAATTTTCAAATGTTTGTCCATGATATTAAAGTCAGTGGGATCCAAAATATATATTTGCGTTCCAAAGAAAAAAAAGAAACTCATTCAGGTTTGAAATCGACATGAGGATATAAATACTGGCAGAATTTTCATTTTTGCAGTGAACTATCCTTTTAATATCTATAGAAAATAGCACACAATGTGCCAAATGGAGTAACTGATAGAGTGCCATCCTTTTCAAAAGCAAAAAAGTTAAACTGCAGCTCCAGCTATTTTTTGCTTGAAAACCTTGATGGATTGAGAAAAAATGCATTTGAGTCTTCGAAAGGGTCTGAATCTCTTGGTTTGGCCTTGGCTAGATGTCTTAACCAATTTCACACGCATTGGACCTGTCAACAGAAAGAAAAGTACACCTTTTCTCTCTCATATCGCATATACGGGGCACAAGCTAAAAGCCTTCTGTGTTTTGTGTGTATTAGTGCCTGCCTTAGAAAGGTCAAGTTACCAAAAACAAAATCTGCACAATACTAACCACAATCGTATTCATTAATAGTGATGTGCATTTACATTTTTTAAAAGGCTTCTAAGGAAGAATATTAAAAGATTTCCAAATATGCACACATTTGCATCTGCTTTGACATCTTAACTGTAGATCAAATTGGTGTTAATGGTTTTTAACTCAATGCAAACTGCTATACTTTTAAGTCAACACGAAAACACTTGACCCTGATTGAATTTTCACAATCCAGTCAACTCCATTTGGATATAATTAAGTCTCCACCTACATTATTCTCATTAAATACTTCCATCAACGGTGTTATGAAATTAAAATGGTGTGCGAACCATTTCATCATTAATTAGCATCTTTCCAATTTTAGGTGCGAAAAAAGGCAAAAGTGCTAAAAGGGTGAGTTCACAGCAAATATTTACAAAAATAGAAAAATCATCATCAACAACCATGCATCTACAATATGTTTTGCCCATTTTATTATTTTCAAAACAAATTATGTGAGATGGTAGTTCTAAACTTATGTTATCACATCCAGCTGTCAATTCAAGACTGACTGAAAAAGAAAATACATTAAAGTCTACTTGAAATAACTGAGGCATTTAGTCCGTCGTTTTATAATTATCTCAGCAGTCATTTAAACATTTCGCTTCTAAAAGGTCTGTGAATTCAGTTAAAATATGAAAAAAATAACATGTCTTTCTGAAATCATGCACCAACAAAGTTTGTCCTCTTACATATTTTCTGAGCAAATTCAAAATGTTTTTAAAACAGTTCAGGTGTTCATTTTTAGCAGGATAAAAATAATGCTAATTAAAACATGTTTTTTAAAAAAACATCCATAAGAACACAAAGTCCAATTGGGAAAAAGATGAAAGGAAAATGCTTTTTGAGAAATGCAGAGGCAGCCAAACCAGTAAATGTACTGTATAAATCTTTGTGTCTTCAAATACCTTTTTGTGTCTCCGAGCTCTCCTCTTTTAAGAAAATAACAGTACATTTCTGAGCACTTCTTCTTTGACGATCCCTAAGTCATGATGGGGTAAAGTGGGAGTATTTTAAGCGAAATGGCTATTACTTAACCCGCAGGCCATGCACATAATGATGCACTGCTGTTTTCCTCTTAAATGTCCCTGACCATGCATTTGACAAGCGACAAGTAGCATTTGCTGTTAGTCAAAACGAGCCACTGTCAGCAAAACCACTGTGACACAATGCTGTACTCCAAAGGCTCAATTGTTTCTCAACAGGTTCTTATTGTTAAACAATTAGAACCATTTCAATTGAGTAATTAGGGCAACAAGTGTGCCTTGAGTGTCATCTTAAAGAAACACCACAAGTCTGACAGGAATGCATTTAAATCAAAGCTTAAGTGTGCACAAAAACGCACCAAAGACAGAACTGGTAATTATGCTTAAATGCACAGGGAAGGATGCAATAAAATCCAGCAAGCTAAGCACAATTGCACACAATTTGTCCAGGCGCACTAATGTCCAGTGCCACATCGTTTGAGGCACAGCGTAAAAGCCTTCCGGCAAACAGAGCATTAAGCCTTAGGGCAAAAAAATAGACTGATTTAAAGAGTTTATGAAATTCTTATGTTTGACATACTGTTGTGACAAGACATTGTCATGACTAATGTGGGTGAGAGATATTGAGCTGACATGGGCGACAGTCTAAGCCCAGTTTATGGGTTAAAAATACCCAATTTCTGCACACTGATGGACAGATGGAGTTTAGGAGTGGCATATATCAAAATCATAATATGCACTGTGGAAATCGTCATGGGACGGTTTAAGGCTAATAATATTCTTGGAAAAATGTGCAGTGCATAAAATTGTCATCTGATGGCATATTTTGTGGCAGGTTTGCACCTGTTAAAGGTGAGAAACAATTAAAGGTGATTTGGAGGTCGGGGGCAGTGAGTGACGTGTGTCAGACAGCTTTTTTTTTTGGAAACTAGGTCAAAATGCACTAAACTGTTCATACTTTTTTTTTTAGCAAACTATCATATAAACAAACACACTGTGAAAATAGGACAGTATTTATTACTTTTATAGTGACAGTTTGAACTGACTAGTCTAGACTGATCATGACTGAGAAACAGTCCCAGTTACCTAAAAGCCAGATTTCAAACATATATGAAATTAAATTCTGAATTATTATTCCCTAAATCGCCTCTAAACTCTAATTATCTGAAACACAGTTTAACCATTTATTAAGTGTAACAAAAAATAACATTTTAGGGCCCTATAAAAACAGATATTTTTTTCCCCACAAATGTTGTGCTTTAACATTCACAGACACTAGTCAATTATTGTTAACCTAAACTACAATGAAAATGATATTAAAACATTTCATAACCAGAAATAACAATAAAAACTAACATAAGATGTAACAATATATATATATATATATATATATACAAAAGACACATTTTCATGACCAAAACTAATTAAACATGACAAATGCCAGTGTATAGTAAATACTCTAGATATTGCTAAAAACATTTATGGTATCAGATAAACCATTAAGCTTGGCAGCCCTAAAATACTAAAACTAAAAACAAAATGTACTGAATAATTACAACTAAACTGAAATGGCTACTTGCACTAAGTATAAATAGCAATAGAGGCTATTTACATTAAATGTAAATAGCAATAGATGCTATTTAAACTAAGTGTAGACAAGCAATTAGATGCCATTTACACTAAGTGAAAATAGTATTTTTTTTCTTAACGATAGATGCTTTTTACACTAAGTGCAAACAGCAATAAATGCTATTTACACTAAGTGAAAATACGATATTTTCTCAGCGATAGATGCTATTTACACAAAGTGCAAATAACTATTTACAGTGAAAATAGCATGTTATTTAAACTAAGTGAAAATAGCATATTTTTTTTAACGACAGATACTATTTACACTGTGCACATAGCAACAGATGCTATTTATACGAAGTGCAAAATGCAATAGATCCCATTTACACTATAAGTGAAAATAGCAATTAGATAGCATATTTTCTTATTGATAGATGCTAGTTACACTAAGTGCAAATAACTATTTACACTAAATGAGAATAGCAATAAGATGTTTTTTACACTAAGTGCAAATAGCTATAAAGTCTATTTACATTATGTTAAAATAGCAGGATTTCTGCTATTTATAATATTTATTGCAAATAGAGACAATTACCTGCACCTCAGTATTGTAGTACATTCTAAAACAGTATGCAATAATAATGTATTGAGTGTAAATAATAGTTTTAATTCAAATTATTAAATGGAATTTTTAGAAAATACTGTCGTCAAAGATGCTATTTGAAGTTAAATGCAGATGTTCAAACAAACAGACTATGAGTGAAAACTGCTACTTTTAAAGCATAAATTCAATATTTCACTTTAAAATTCACTTTACAACTTTTTATAATGATTTAACTCAGCAATAGTGAGTCTGTCAATTCTCAGGGAAAAAAAAAGCCAGAGCCAAAAGGGAAAAGAGAGAATGAAGAGTTGTTTTTTCTTATCAGAATTGTGAGATTTAATCTCGGAATTGCAATAATAAAGTCCGAAGTTTGAAACATTAACTCAAATTTATCTTTTCTATTATTATGGCTCCATAGACTGCTACTTGAAAGATACCAGATAAGCTCCACCCACAAAATACATAATGACTGTTTGCAAACACTGAATTGGTTTATTTGATATGAGATTTGAAAAGGGAGAAAAAACTGAATCCAGGTCGATCACATGGAAAAGAGCACAGCACAGGCTTTATCATCTACACCACTGGAGCTGATGTTTACTGATGGTCTTTTATAATGTTGTCTAGCCCAATCACACACTGATGGGCGGAGTTAGCGTAAATAGCCTCTGCCAACAAGTCAGGCTGCACTTAGTGTAAAGAGACACTCTGTATATACTGTATGTTCCAAAAATTGAAATAAAAATAGATTAAAAAAAGAAGTAAACTATATGCCCAGTCCTTGGGTATTGCCAGTTTATTACTGGGTTTATAAGCATCCAATTTCATGCAGTACTTTGCTTTGAAAAAAAAAAAAAGAAAGAAAAAAAGCAGATTTGAGTATAAAATAGGTCTTGTTTTTATCTGAATTGACTGGATGATCAAAGGTAGAATAATGTGCATTGATTAAACATTCACAAAAGACCAGGAATATGTATTAAGACAGTAAATCAACTCTATTTCAGTGCTATCACTGCTCCATAACATTAAGGGATAAAAACAAACTTGTCTTCTCGTTATTGTTACATAAAGACAACCATGCAGACAGAATCGTTCTGACCTCTCTCCCTCCCACCGAGATTCAACCGACCCTCGTGCTCAAAAAAAAGAAAATCAATGAGGGTGACAGTGTAGCTATCAGTCTTGGAATCTGAAGGGTGAATATTCAGAGTATGCGAAACAGATGTGATATTGGTGTGCAAACGCTGGAGGACAGTGTCAGGTCAGTCCCCCGTGGGGAAAGTGACCTCATACTGACAGCAGTCACGGTCAAGTGTCCTGCAAACGGAAAAGGACACAACAGAGTCAGAGCACAAATTAGACCAAGATGACTGCAAGAAGTCGAACAGAATTACACTGCAGAATAATAATGACACCCAACGCACACATGCTCAGAAGCACAGGCCAAACAGATGAGCGCTGCTACTCTTTGGTACACATAATGTGTCTTACTTAGCCGAACTAAATGAGGAGAGTCCTGCATTGGACACTGTCCAAAGTCCAAAAGGCACTGAAACAAATCAAAGCTTACTGCAGACATTTACACCAAGAACTGAGTGGGACAATGTGTCTTCACTTCTAATCTAGTATGACTGATAATCCTGCTGGGATTTAAAGGTATTACGTACGCAGTATGATTCCAATAAAGTCTACAGGCCTGGACAAAGAAAGAGACATTAATAATCAATCCATTCTACTACCTATAAAAAGTATGAGGTGTTCAGCTGACAATTTTGATGTTTTAATTCTATTACAGAAGCACTTAATCTGGATTTATCCTTCACTGTGCATTATGGAAAAAAGAGAACAACTAGAAATGTATTAAGATCATAAACTGGGTCGATTTTAATTTCATATTAACTTTTAATGAAGTCTTAGATATTCTGAAAAGTAACAGTTCTATCACTGTTTCACAACACTGAAAACCTGAATGTTTCTAAAGACTTATTCAGCACACAAGTAGTAGGAACCATTTTCAAGGTGCTTTTTTGTCGTTTCTGAAGCTCAGCAATCTCAGTTCTCGTTCACTTCATTTTTGTGGGAAAAAATAGGTTGGACAATCTGTCGAATGTCCTTTTATGCTTCACAGAAGAAAGCATGACAGTGAGTAAATGATGACAGAATTTTCATTTTGACTTTTCAGAATGAAAAAGAAAAAAGAAAAACTCATTTATTCCTTCAAGAGACTAGAACAAAAAAGAAGCATAAATGTGAAATTGAGAATGACAGCACCTATCTGAAATCTGTTTCATATGACACTGCAGTACTTTCTTATCAAAAGTGTGTGTGTGCGTGATTAAAATTACATAAAATTGTGCATTACTGTAAATGTAAGCGTCCTACATTTCCTACTGCACAAAAATGAAAAGGAATAATTAGGATATCGAAGCTATAGAAGACCCAGATCCAGATATGTTTATAGATAAAAGATGGATACGTCAAAATTTGTGATTTCTCAGATCGTCGATATTGATGAGAATCTGAATTCCTTTGGGTAGATGAAAGAATTCGCGAGTGGCATACATGAAATACAGGCCATTAATTTCTAAGTTGACAGCGTCTGATCCTTTTGCAGGCTGTCTGCCTTCAGTCCGTCTCAAGACACTCTCCAATGCCTCCCAAACCTCTCATTTTGAAACATCTCCTATTTCAAATTCTTTCAACTTCTCTGCAGTATCTAACAGAAAGGTTTAGACTGACAGTTTTCAGACTGATACATGACAAGACTCTGGAAAAGTACAATATGTTTTAATTTAAATATATATATATATTTTTATATTTGTATATTTTATTTATTTTAGTTCTACTTTATGATCGATATGTAACTTTAATAGCTTTGTGCCTATCTATGCACGGCATTAAAGGATTTTGATGCACGACGTGGAGACCAAGAACCACCCGATGTGAAGCAGTTATACCATGGTCATTTGCCAGCATTGACAAGTTAAAGCTGTTAATGATGTATATTTGATTATTTGATTATTATTTAATATTTGACTGGAAGGGTAAGAACGACAGTTATTTAGTCAGCTAAAGCTCTTGCATCAGTGTTGTTAAATCCACGTTTTTTCTGTGGAACTGGCTACTTTTTACTCCGCGGCTTGGAATGTTGCCAAGTCCGTGGATTTCCCGTAGAATTGCTGCCATGGGTTGTTTTTCATGTCTGCGGGTTTAAGTGACGTGATATATAGCCCCTGGAATGTGTATTTTGGAACAGAATCCCAGACAAAAAAAATGTGTATTTTACCCCCTGAAACGCAATCGGGCTAATTTTGAGTAGCAACTGGGCAGGTTTTGTTGTTAAAACCTGGCAACCTTGCCAATAACATGATATTTAGCCTCTGGAATGCAAATTTTACCAGGGGAACACTGCTAAAAAACAACACAAAACAAAACCAAAAAAAAACCCCTGTATTTTGTAAGAATGTAACTTTTTACTAGGGGACCCCACACCGAATCATGATTGGGCTAGTTTTGAGTAGCAATTGGGCAGGTTTTGTTGTCAAAACCTGGTAACCCTGCCAATAACGTGATATCTAAGCCCCTCGAATGCGAATTTTGCTAGGAGAACCCCGCCCAAAAAAATGTGTATTTTACCCCCTGGAACTCAATTTTTACTGGGTGACCCTACACCTGAAACGTAATTGGGCTAGTTTTGAGTAGCAATTGGGTGGGTTTTGTTGTGTAAAACTGGCAACCCTGTCAATAGCATGATATTTATCCCCTTGAATGTGAATTTTTCCAAGAGAACCCTGCCCAAAAAAACATGTATTTTACCCCCCGGAACATGATTTTTATTGGGGGTCCTCACATCGAAATGTGATTGGGCTAGTTTTGGGTCAATTTGAGTACCAATTAGGCGGGTTTTGTTGTGAAAACCTGGCAACGCTGCTAATAAAATGATACTCGGTGCCTGGAATGTGAATGTTGCCGGGGGAACCCCACCAAAAAATGTGTATTTTACCCCTAGAACACAATTTTTATAGGAGAATCTCTCCAAAACGTGATTTGGCCAGTTTTAGGCTAGTTTTGAGTAGCAACTGAGCAGGTTATGCTGTGAAAACCTGTCAACCCTGCTAATAATGTGATCTTTACCCCCTGGAACGCGGGGGACCCACACCGAAACGTGATTGGGCTAGTTTTGTGTAGCAATTGGGCAGGTTTTGTTGTGAAAACCTGGCAAACTTGCTAATAATGTGATATTTAGGCCCTCAAATGCAAATTTTACCAGGGGAACCCTGTAAAAAAAAGTTTTTAGTTTTTTTTTAAAGTATATTTTTTCCCCAGAGTGCGATTTTTACTGGGGGACCCAACACCAAAACGTGACTGGGCTAGTTTTGACGAGCAATTGAGCAGGTTTTGTTGTGAAAACCAGACAACCCTGCTAATAATGTGATACTTAGCCTCTGGAATGTGAATTTTGCCAGGGGAACCTTGCCAAAAAAAATATGCATTTGACCCCCTGGAACACAATTTTTACTAGGGGACCCCACACTGAAACATGATTGTTAGCAATTGTATTGTATCAACTGTATCATGATTGGTAGCAATTGGTATCAATTGTAATTGAATTGTAGCAGTTTTGAGTAGCAACTGGAACGAGATTTTTACTGGAGAACCCTCAGAAATGTGATTTTGCGCCAGTTTTAGTTTTGGGCCAATAACGTGATATTTAGCCTCTCAATTGCAAATTTTACCAGGCGAACCCTGCACAAAAAAAATTTGCATTTTTCCCCCTGAATGCGATTTTTACTGGGGGACCCCACACCGTAATGTGACTGGGCCAGTTTTGAGTAGCAATTGGGCGTGTTTCGATGTGAAACCCTGGCAACCTTACCAATAACCTGATATTTAGCCCTTTAAATGCAAATTTTACCAGGGGAACCCTGGCCAAAAAAATGTGTATTTTTCCCTCAGAATGCGATTTTTACTGTGGGACCTCACACCAAAACGTGACTGGGCTAGTTTTGGGCCAGTTTTGAGAAGCAACTGGGCGGGTTTTGTTGTGAAAGCCTGGCAACTCTGCCAATAACGTGATATTTAGTCCCTGGATTGTGAAATCTACCAAGGGGACCCCGCCAAAAAAACATGTACCCCCATGAAATTGTTACCATAGGCCCCTTTCGAAACGTGACTGGTCTAGTTTTGGACTAGTTTTGAGTAGCAGTTGGGATGGTTTTGTTGTGAAAACCTGGCAACCCTGTATGGCGTTCTGCCTACTTCAAATCAGACACAGAGATGAAAGTTCACATTTACTTTAAATGAATAATAGCATTTATTTGAATTAATTATTGATCGATCGAGAGAGACAGAGAGAGAGATGACAGTTGTATGTGCTTTACCCTGCGTCTGCATGTGTCTACAAACAATGAAGCTGTGTCTAGTTACTTCCAAAACTGCAATTTCACCACTTTGTTGCTGCAGAATATAATGTAGCAATCTAGTATCTAGGCTGTTTTGTTTATAAAAGTTGTGGGCCAGCGTTAACAACAAGTTTCTGTGTGTGCGCAGCACAATCTCCAATCTCCTACCTCTCTCTCTCTCCCTGTGTGTGAGTGCGAGTTATGTGTGGATCAATTAAAGCAGCACATTAATATAGAATGGTGATTAAACTGGCTTGGAACTACTTGAGCTTTAAACACTTTTAATGCATATCTGCCAGCAAATCAGAATTGAGTATTCAGACTATTCAGACTACTTAATATACTAATTAAAAATACAACAATTATAATGATCTAACTTTTTGTACCAGATTGTCGCTAGACCTGAAATCGTAATCTGCTTTATGTAATCTCGTAATCAACTTCACTTTGATGTGTATGGATAGTTTCATTAAGTTTCAGCGAACAATCCACTCAATGGGACATCCTGTGCCGTGGGGCAAGACTATTTGTCACCTGTCTTCTTCGGGCAGGACTGTAAAATAGCGACAACCCTCCCTGCTTTTATCAAACTGGGAAGATGAAGCAGCAAGAGAGAGAGAGAGAGTGAGAGAGAGAGAGATGTATTATGCTCTAAGGTCATTTTGGCATCAGCCCCATGAGGAGATTGCTGTGGACAAATTGGTAGTCCAGCCGTGTGAGAGTGTGTTCCAAAAGCTGACTCCAAAAGCACTACAGAAAATAGCCACTTGTCTCCCAACAACACAAGCTTTCGGTAAATAGCATTTTTCATCAGTCTAGCTGATGACAACAGTTACGTCATTCTGAAATTCAGCAGGCAACAATTTCGACCGCTACATTCAGACTCCACAGTTCAAGAAGCGTCATAATATCTGTGGAAAAACCATGAGACATTACAGCCTGAGACGAACCACACGCAATCCGGTTACTGTATGCTGGATGCATATTGCACACAAAACTGGAAAGCACTTCTCGTTGAGTCAAGCCCACATCTTAACTTCTACAGAGTTGATAGATTTTTTTTTGCTACAAGCTAATGAATTGCTAAACCATTAAGTGTAAATACTCTGGCACATGAATATTGTAACCATAAAACAGCATCTGAAACCAGCACTTCATCATGGTAACACCACAGCACTTTTTAGAAACAGAAAGTAGAGTTAACAGAGATAAAACTGCCATTATTCTATATAGTTTGTTTGCACAATACAAAGCAAACAAACCTCTTTCCTTAATCTTCAGTTTGCCCTCACTGTCTTAAGGGAAATGGCTTAAGATTCAGTCTGGCGCCAAATAAATGAATCAGAGAGACAGTGGCATTAGGAGGCTGAAAAAGATGTTATCACCTCAAACTGAGAGCGGTAGACCACTGAACATTATGCTAGCACTGGGGAGGTGATAATGGTAAAAAAGGCAGAGCCGTAAATTTGATGAAGCCAGACAACATTAGTGAGGTCTTTTAATATCTAAAAAAGTCATTGTAATGTGTGGAAAAAGTAAGAGCAAAAGCAAAATGGTTTTTATTAATAGAAGTGTCCAAAATGTAGCAGTGGTAGCTATGGTGCATGGTCATCCACAATTACATACATAATTTTATATATACAGCATATCAAATATATTATACAACTATATATGGTTGCAAATAATGATCACCCTAATGTCACTCCAAACCTGTAAGACCTTCGTTCATCTTCGGAGCACAAATTAAGATATTTTTGATGAAATTCAAGAGCTTTCTGACCCTGCATAGACAGCAACACAACTACCACGTTCAAGGCCCAGAAAGGTAGTAAGGACATCATTAAAATAGTCCATGTTGCAAGAATACTTTTTGTGTGCAAAGAAAACAAATAAAATTACTTCATTCAACAACTGAGAGACTCATATGCAACTATTACAGAAGGTTTAAACGCTCACTGATGCTTCAGAAGGAAACGCAATGCATTAAGAGCCAGGGGTTGAAAAGTTTTGAACAGAATGAAGATGTGTACATTTTTCTTATTTTGCATAAATATCTTTTTTTTTTATTATTATTGTTTAGTACTGCCCCTCAGAAGCTACAGAAGATACTCGCATACTTCCCAGAAGACAAAATAAGTTAAATTTACCCTGATCTTCAAATTCAAAAAGATTTCACCCAAAATTCCACCCGTTAATGCATTGTGTTTCCTTCAGTCCCCTTCGAGTCCCTCAGCTGTCCCCGAAGTGAAAAGATGGATCTCAAAATCATAGTCATTGTTGGAAAGGGTTCAAATACAAAGAAATACTGAAAAACCAAAGAATTTGTGGGACCTGAAGGATTTTTCTGAAGAACAGTGGGCAGTTTAATTGTTCAGGAGAAACAAAGGACTCATGAACAACTATCACTAAACAAAAAAAACACAGCTTTGGATCATTCAGGTAACAACACAGAATCAAGTGTTTGTAAACTTTTGAACAGGGTCATTTTTATAAATGTAACTACACTGACCAAAATTGTAAGCACAACACTTTTGTTTTTGCCCCCATTTTTCATGGGCTGAACTCAAAGATCTAAGACTTTTTCTGTGTACACAAAAGGCCAATTTCTCTCAAATATTGTTCACAAATCTGTTTAAATCTGTGTTAGTGAGCACTTCTCCTTTGCCGAGATAATCCATCCACCTCACAGGTGTGGCATATTAAGATGCTGATTAGACAGCATGTTTATTGCACAGGTGTGCCTTAGGCTGGCCACAATAAAAGGCCACTCTAAGTGCAGTTTTAGCACACAGCACAATGCCACAGATGTTGCAAGTTTTGAGGGAGCGTACAATTGGCATGCTGACTGCAGGAATGTCCAACAGAGCTGTTGCCCTTGAATTGAACGTTCATTTCTTTACAATAAGCCATCTCCAAAGGCATTTCAGAAAATTTGGCAGTACATCCAACCGGCCTCACAACCGCAGACCACGTGTAACCACATCAGCCCAGGACCTGCACATCCAGCATCTTCACCTCCAAGATCATCTGAGACCAGCCACCCGGACAGCTGCTGCAACAATCAGTTTGCATAACCAAAGAAATTCTGCACAAACTGTCAGAAACCATCTCAGGGAAGCTCATCTGCATGCTCGTCATCCTCATCGGGGTCTCGACCTGACTGCAGTTCGTCGGCGTAACCGACTTGACTGGGCAAATTCTCACATTTGATGGCATCTGGCACTTTGGAGAGGTGTTCTCTTCACGGATGAATCCCGGTTTTCAGTGTACAGGGCAGGTGGCAGACAGCGTGTATGGCGTCGTGTGGGTGAGCGGTTTGCTGATGTCATTGTTGTGGATCGAGTGGCCCATGGTGGTGGTGGGGTTATGGTATGGGCAGGCGTATGTTATGGACAATGAAACACAGGTGCATTTTATTGATGGCATTTTGAATGCACAGAGATACCGTGATGAGATCCTGAGGCCCATTGTTGTGCTATTCATCGATGACCATCACCTCATGTTGCAGCATGATAATGCACGGCCACATGTTGCAAGGATCTGTACACAATTCCTGGAAGCTGAAAACATCACAGTTCCTGCATGGCCAGCATACTCACCGGACATGTCACCCATTGAGCATGTTTGCAATGCTCTGGATCGGTGTATACGACAGCGTGTTCCAGTTCCTGCCAATACCCAGCACTAGACCAACATTCCACAGGCCACAATCAACAACCTGATTAAGGTGTATGTAAACTTTTGACTTCAACTGTACGTGCTATTAAACAATACTTCTTTTTCAAAACACTTTTGCAAAAGCGACAGGCTTAGGATGTCAAAGTTTATGACCTGCCTACAATTTTCAACTGTCAAACTGTAGGAAAACCCCTGCACATATTAGAAATGCACAAAACGCTCCCAAAGCTACATGCTGCAATGTTTCAGCAACAAAACAGCTGAAAAGAGAAAATTAAAACACCCTCTTTCTGACAGCAGTGTGAAACAAGCTAATTGTGGAAAAATATGAATGCTATTTGTCAAACATTGCATTACGGGCATGTCATGTCCCTGAACTGCCCCCCAAAAATGTCTTTATTAGTTTGGTTATGAGAAGCGGAGCTCTGTGATGGATCACTCAATCTATCTAATTCAGTTGTGTGAGCAAGAGTAATGGCAAGCCCAAGAGCCACATCATTTTCTAGCTCATCCCACCAGCTCCACGACTACCTGGGGAGGAAATGCACTATAATGACACAATAGCTCATTCAGTGTGACGCCTCGATGAATGCAAATACATTGCTTAATTCCTATTAAAGAGAGTTAGACTGTACATGGAAGTCTAATGAAGCTTTTGTTTTAATATGAGACTTGATTGAGCAGACAGATGAATCAACTTAAGTCAGAAGAATATATTAAAAAAAAAAAAAAAATGGCTTGTTAACCATAATATAATTGCAAGTTTAACTGTTTTTAATTAGAAAGTAATAAAAATCTACTCTTAACATTATGAGGGGACTTCCTGGGGTCCAGTTAAAGGGATAGTTTACCCAAAAATGAAAAACTGTCATGAAATACTCACCCTCATGTTGTTCCAAACCCGTAACACCTTCTTAATTTGTGTTTTGAAGATGAACGAAGGTTTTACGGGTTTGGAATGGCACCAGGGCGATTAATTAATGACAGAATTTTCATTTTGGGTAAACTATCCCTTTAAGCTGTACTTTGGTAGTAGTTTTCATACTAATTTCATTTTATATTTTGTTGTTAATAAGCCTGTAATTTGGCATTCAAGTCAAATCTCAATTGTTTACAGAGTCACAACTGTTACAATCTTCACATTATAGCCAAAAACAAATAAATTGTTCTTCATAAAATCAGTAAAATCTTATTGCATAAATAAATGTAAAAAAAAATAGAATAAAATAAAATAAATTAAATTAAATAAAAAAATAAAATCAATTGTTTTAAATACTACAAACATTTAATAAGCTTGCACTCCAAATAAGTATACACAAATAAATATCAAATACATATAAATAAAATACATACACACAGTACCAGTCAAAAGTATTTGAACAGTAAGATTTTTAATGTTTAATAATTAATGTAAAGCCTGCATTTATTTGATCCGAAGTACAGCAAAAACAGCAACAATTTTGAATATTTTTACTATTTAAAATAACTGTTTTCTATTTGAATATATTTTATTCCTATAATTTATTCCTGTGATTTCAAATCTTTTGTAAAGCATCCTTGCTAAATTAAAGCATTAATTTCTATATGACACTGAAGACTGGGGTAATGATGCTGAAAATTTAGCTTTGATCACAGGAATAAATTACATTTTAAAATATATTCAAATAGAAAGCAGGTATTAGTAAATAGTAATATTAGTTAATAGTAAAATAATTCCCATTATTGCTGCTTTTGCTGGATTTTGGATCACATAAAAGGCTTGCTGAACAGAAGAGATTCCTTTAAAAAAAAAAAAAACAAAACACTAAAAATCTTAGTTCAAAATCTTTTTGACCAGAAGTGTACTGTACATACATGCATACACCAAGCTATGCTCACCAAGGATGCATTTATTTGATCCAAAAATTTGTTACATTGTGAAAAATTATTACAATTTAAAACTGTTTTCCATTTCAAAACCTTTGCATTTTAACATATTTAAATATATTTATTATTGTAATTTCTTCCTGTAATGGCAAAACTGAATTTTCAGCATCATTCATCCAGTCTTCACTGTCACATGATCCTTCAGAAATCATTCCAACATGCTAATTTGCTTCTAAAAACACATTTTTGTATTATAAACACAATCCAGTGTCTTAGACTTCAGTTTCTATGAAAGACACCACAGTGCGCAAATATATGTGGCTATTTGCAAACACTTGGTTTGTATTCAACAGGAGAGTTTGTGTCTGTGCTATCAAATAAGTTCTGACTATTGTGACATGAAATGATACAGTATGCCAGCAGCAAGGACGCTTTGAGGCAATGCAACTCCAGGGGCTAAATTCTGAATGATTTCGATCTGATTACATTCAAATTTGAGCTGTCTATATATAGACTTTGTGATTAATAGAGAAGACATAAAGGGCATGGTGGAGTCAGGTTCGATTAAGTATCAGATGGTTCCCCTCTGCGAGGAGCAGCCTGCAGCACCGGCGCTGGCAGGGTTATCAGCACGCGGCCCTCTGCATTTCAGCACGTCTGCGAGATAAGTTTGGGCCGTGACAAATGAAATGCGGCAGAGGGGGGAAGGGAGAGAGACTGAGAGACAGAAAAGAGAGAGTTTACCTGCTACAGTGCCTACACTCACTGTAGTGGAAGCTCTTGCTCATGCACACATCACAAACTCTGAGGGGGGAAAAGTGTCACATGCTCGTCACAAAACGCACAGAGCGCTGCCAGACACAGCGTATCGGTGTTATAGCTGTTCCAAGTGTCTAAAGATGAAAGTAACAGATTATATATCCTCAAACAGCGGGTGACAGCTTGCTGCAGTGCCAAGTGAAGAATCGCTGTGAACATTTCTTCCAATATGTTTGTTTGAAATCCAAATGTTACTTCGACAAACTGTCTTTCGTGAATAAAGTGCCAATTAAAGGAGGACACAGAGCTGAAAATATCTGCTAATTAGGGAGAGGCTGTACAGGTAGCTCACAGGTCACTTATCACCAGACATAATGTAAGGAGTAGGGAGAGCGCTCCCTGAAAAATAAAAGGGAGGATCAAAATAGTCGATATGGCTGCTGTAGGAACATAGATAGATAGATAGATAGATAGATAGATAAATAGATAGATAGATGTTTTAATTTATAACAACAACAACAACAATAATAATAATAATAATTATTATTATTATTATTAATTATTATTATGCTTTGTATTAATTATATACAATATAAATTTAATTCATAACAAACTGTTTTAATTTATAATAATAATAATAACAATAATAATAATAATAATAATACAATATCTAATTTTTTTTTTTAAGAAATTAATGCCTTTATTTAGCAGGGACACATAAAATCAATCAGATTGTTTTGGTAACAATATTAAAGTCTTTACTGTCACATAAATGACATGAATTATTATTATTGTTGTTGTTGTTGTTTTAAATTAATTATTTTCACTCTACATATTTTAATTTATAGCACAAAATGTTCATTTACAACAATAACAACAACACTAATAATAATAATACCTAAAGTTTGGGATCTAGATATATATATTTTTTTTTTTATTATTTGTTTGTTTGTTATATCTATCTATATGTATATCTATCTATTTATTTAATACTTATTTTTAGCAAAGACACAAAATCGATCATTATGTTTTCCAACAACAGTAAAGACTTTACTGTCACATAAATGACATATAATATATATATAATATTGTATTATTATTATTATTATCATTATTATTGTTGTTTTGTTGTTGTTATGGTTTGTATTATATTTACTATAAATATGTTAATTTATAACAACATTTTTCAGTTGTTATTATTATGGTTTGTATTATAGTTACTGTAAATATGTTAATTTTTCTGTTTACAACAGCAACAACAACAACAACAACAACAACAACAACAATAGACAATATCTAAAGATTAAATAAAATTAATACTTTTATTTAGCAACATAAAATCAGAATGTTTTTGTAACAATAGTACTTTACTGTCACATAAATGGTGTTTGTTTTTTACTTATTCAAAGTATCCTGAAATTTAAAAAATCAACTATTAAAGTTTCCTCAAAAATATTCAGCAACACAATTGTTGTTATTCATATAATTATAATATGTTGTAATTTGAATAAATATTTCTTGAGCAGCAAATCACCATTATTAAAGGAGAAGTCCACTTCCAAAACAAAGATTCACGTATAATGTACTCACCCCCTTGTCATCCAAAATGTTCATGTCTTTCTTTCTTCAGTCGTAAAGAAATTGTTTTTTGAGGAAAACATTTCTGCATTTTTCTCCATATAATGGACTGATATGGTGCCGCGATTTTGAACTTCCAAAATGCAGTTTAAATACGGCTTCAAACAATCCCAAATGTGGTTGTAAACGATCCCAGCCGAGAAAAAAGGGTCTTATCTAGTGTAACGATCGGGTATTTTAATAAAAATAATACAATTTATATACTTTATAATATTCCTGTCTTTTATATTTTTGATCAAATAAATGCAGCCTTGGTGAGCATAAGAGAGATGTGTGTGTGTGTTTGTGACATATCAGAACATAAATTTGTATAATGACATGGGTATGACATAGGTATTACAGGAAGGAGGTAAATTATGAGGACATTCTGAGTGTCCCCATAATTCAAAAGACTTAT
Organism: Labeo catla; assembly: GCA_012976165.1. Classification (NCBI taxonomy): domain Eukaryota; kingdom Metazoa; phylum Chordata; class Actinopteri; order Cypriniformes; family Cyprinidae; genus Labeo; species Labeo catla. Next base: position 178,937 of record VONZ01001017.1, on the reverse strand, counting down.
AAATCAAACAGAATGAGTTTTTAGAGAAAGTACAAATGCGCAGTTTCCTGTGAGGGCTAGGTTTAGGTGTAGGGTTGGTGTAGGTCAATAGAAAATATGTTTTGTACAGTATAAAAACAACAGAAGTCTATGGAAAGTCCCTACAATTCACAAAAACCAAGCACACACAATACAAAAAATACATACAAAAAGCTACAGGAGTTTCTAATGTTTTCGAATCAATGTTTCACTGAAAGTGGCCTTAGATTCAGATAATGTTATCATCAATCAGAGTGGTGGCAGCTTAGTCCGGTAGCTCTGCACCATGTTATTTTTAAGGTGGGTGGCAGTGGAGTCTGTCACGTCACTGTGAGTGACAGATGCCCAATCCATTGCCTGTCCGTGAATGTAGCCCCGGCTATTATACGCACCTGCTCCTGCCTCACTGAATCCACCCTCATTTATTAATCTCGTTACAAACTCGTGAACCCTAAAGCAGCCGATAAATTGTCCCCAGCACATAGAACCTAAATCACAACAGTTTTATAGCATGTAATACGTTTTTACAGCTTATAATACAAGAAATCTGTCTGAGAAAAAAAAAAAAAGAACTGAACAAATCAAGGCTTAGCTGTTATGATGGCTGTTAGTCTCTGTAAACAGACGGTCAGTAATTCAAGAGTATATACGTTCTCTCTGGCTAGGTTGTCTTGGAAGCAAAGTGCAAAAAAATGACTGACAGGACCACTGTGTGGGCTAAATTGCCAACCTCTATGCTGTTAAAATCATTGTAAGACCATTACAGACCCAGTGCCCCAGGACTCATAGAAAATGAGCCAATCGTGTGCCTCAAAGAATGGAACTCCACCAGTGCCTCTCATGAGGCAGGAGGCAGCGCCAGTTGTTATGACAGATTAGCCAGCAGAGACTTAAATCACCGGCTAATGGGCCTGTTATGGAGGGACTGGAGCGGTGCATCTGGCACCACATGCAGCTCGTGAGCTGCGTCATCTGTTACAATCTGCAAGTAGCCATGTGGAGATCTTCCGCACACCCGGATTCTGATTCACAGAGGCGGAGACGGCGAGGGAGCGCAAGGAAGGGTGATAAAAGTGATTTAAAAGTTTCACTCTGGCCAGGTGCAGCTCTTCACCCACTGTGCTTTTGCGCTGATAGCTACGTCCAAATGATTCACAGGTAGCTGGAGAGCCATTCTGGCAGAAGGACAAAGTCAGAGTTGTGAATGAATCACTGGGTGACAAAACATCGAAGAAGTTTTGACTATACAAATGGCTTGTGTGAAAAATAGCACCTGCGGTTAAAAAGTAGTGAGACAGGTCAAGTTTGAACGAATGTGCACATGCAGGTGACTCAAGCCACAAGTGCGGGCGTTTATTAAAGTTAATGGCTGCTGAGGCCGAGACGGAATTCGAGGTTGTCGTCGGGTGAAACGCAGTTCACGACCTCCTTGTGGTAACTGAATCATTACTCAGCGGTACGACTGCAGTAAGTGCCTAATCTTTCAAAACGGCTGACGCTTTATATATTGACAAAACCTTAGCTATCAGAATAAAGCGCTATGAAAAGCTGCAGAACTCAAAGTTATTTTGCGCTTGACCGTCTCTCGAGCACTTGAGGAGGATGTCTTTTGTTGACGAGTGTCACGTTTTAATCTTGTCCCCAGATCCACTTGTCTCCACGTGACTGGCGTTAAAATAAGAGCTCTTGATGCGTTTTGAGGTTAGCTATCCTCGCTGGGCTAATGGAAGTAGTTATTCTGAGAATATGTATCGGAGCTATTTTAAAATATCCCACTGTGGTGAGCTGGATGCTTCAAGTTAAGAGTAGTAAAATTCCTTTAAACACTTTCAGAGAAAGAAAAAAGGAGATCATAAAACGTTAAAGGAAAAGCCATTCTAGGTGCCTATGACTTTCTTCTTTCAGACAAATACAATCAGAGTTATATTAAAACATGTCCTGGCTCTTCCAAGTTTATAATGCCGGTGAATGGCTGTTGAGAGTTTGAAATCCAATAAAGCACGTAACTCCTTCTTAAAAAGTGCTCCACACAGCTCCAGGGGGTTAATAAAGGCTTCCTGAAGCAAAGCGATGCGTTTGCATAAGAAAAATAATCCATATTTACAACTTTATAAACTAACTTCTAGCTTCTTATTAGAAACCTCTGTCATTTTTCTTTATAAATTCTCATTTTGTACTTCTTATTTATGACTGGTGTTTTGTTTTGCTCTCTCCTCTGCATTTCCGTGTTTGTCACTTCTGCCACAGCGTTTGCCTACATGTTATGTCATCTGCTGGAACACTATTCTCTTGTGAAAGCGAGTACGAAAGTTAGCAGAAGCTAGAGATTATGGTTTATAAAGTCGTAAATATGGATATTTTTCTTATACAAACACATTGATTCCCTTATGAAGACCTTTATTAACCCCATGGAGCTGTGTGGAGTACTTTTTATGATGGATGGATGCACTTTATTAGACTTCAAAATTCCAACATCCATTCACTGCCATTATAAAGCTTGGAAGAGCCAGGACATTTCTTGTAATATAACTCCAACCATATTCGTCTGAAAGAAGAAAGTCATATACACTTAGGATAGGACCTGAGGGTGAGTAAATCATGGGGTAATTTTTATTTTTGGGTGAACTATCCCTTTAAATTTCAAATATTTAATAATATAAACTTCACAACTGATATAAAAACTAAATATTAAAACTCTATGTAATTCCTAAATAATTCAAAATAAAGCATTACAAATTAAAATCAATAATTTAATATAAGAATAAAAATATAAAAATTGTATATTATTTTATTCTATACACCTTAACTGCCTAATTCAAAATAAAACATTACAAAAATTAAAATCAATAATTTTAGAAAAAAATAAAAACGGCATTATTCCATTCAATAATTTAAAACAAAACATTGCAAATGAAAGTCAATCATTTTAATGTTATATTATGATGCAGAGTCTATAAAAAAATCATTTTGTGATGATATCATGGGGTAATTATCATTTTTGGGTGAACTATCCCTTTAGATTTCAAATATTTAATAATATAAACTTCACATTTGATATAAAAACTAAATATTAAAACTCTATGTAATTCTTAAATAATTCAAAATAAAACATTACAAATTAAAATCAATAATTTAATACAAGAATAAAAATATTAAAATTGTATATTATTTTCTACTATACATGCAGAATTAAATATCCAATAAAAAAAACAATAATCTGATATCGAAGATAACCAATATGGCCAAAAATAAATAAATAAAAAGCTTTTGGTATCATTTTCTCTCAGAAAAGGCTTGTATATTTCACTAATAATTACAAAGAAACAGCAACACATTGAAATTAAGTAAAAAGACTAAAACAGTATTTTCTTTAGTTTTTTTTTAGTTCCAAAAGCTTTTTTTCTTTTTTCTTTTTTAAAGTACCAATATTTAGTGCATTTCTAATAAATTATATGAAATATGCATGACGGTTGCAGTCACAAGTGTCCACCATCAGTTTTTCCCATGGTGATATCACATGGTCACTAAATATGGAGCTCAGTTTGTCCTTTAATGTGAGTTGGTATTTTTTGGTCACTTCACTTCTACTTCTAAAAAGTACTAGTTCACCTCTCCTCAACAAACCGCACAATTTTTATTCATAAGGTTAAGAATGAGCAATGGTAGGCCAATAGAACACATAATACAATTTGACAGTTAATAATTTAAAACTCAAAAATGAAACAATGAAAAATCAATATTAAATTCAACAAAAAAGGCTGAGAACCAGAGGGCTTTCAGGAGCGCTAAAGCGTGTCTGTATTCTGTCAGAGAATGACTGCTACTGCTGATATGTATTCTGACCCAATGAGTAGCCCACTGCCGCTCTCAAAACCAAGAACAGGCTGAAGTCGAGTAGAGCTCTTTCTTCACAGTTTAATAGGAAAGCGGACAATATTCCTCATGTTAGCGCTGTTCGGTGGACACAGCGTTTAGAGATGGGAAGTAGAGAAATGGATGAGCTCTATCAAAGAGAGAGAAAGAGAAGGTCACGACGGTGTCAAGCAGTCAATCTATCAGACAAGCAGGAGGAGGGATGTTCAATCCCACTTCTTCACCCTGCACATTCTTATTTGAACAAGAAAACGCCCCGTAAGACCTGCCCACGATTGGCCATTAATCTGTCACGCTGTCCTGATGAGACAGATCGCTAACGCTAATGCTACAGTGCAGGCGTCTTATCCAATAGGCACTTGAATAGCAAGAAAATCAAACAAGAATTCAATAAGCAGTAAAGATGGTCAGTAAAGATTAAATGACTGTAACGAAGCTTAAGAGTTAATAAGTCTTATAAAGTATTCTTTGCTTTCGGTGTCCCGAACGCTTAAGGCACACACATAAAAAGAGGATGAAGAAAAAGGGCACAGCACGGGGCGGCTGTCCAAGGATCTCTGGAGCTGGCGGAGGTTAAATATTGTGCTTAAGGACATAACACCACTGCAGAAAGGTACCACAAGTGGGATTTAAGGCAGAAACCTTCATGATAATAGTGTAGGACTTTAACCTACCATTCCACTGGTACCCCATAACAAATTAGAAAAATTACTATACAAACATAATAAACCATATTATAACAGTTTTATATTCTTATAGTTTCATTTTGTATATCTATCTATCTAGATAGATAGATAGATAGATAGATAGATAGATAGATAGCAATTTCTCTGAGACCTTACATATCACAATTTAAGTCAGGATGTCCTGTAAAGAGCCCGTTCAGGGATTTTCAGCGATACTGAATGTTTGGACGTTTCACCATGACCACTCACTTTCCTTGGACTTTAAAAATGGCAGACATTAAATTTGTGATCAAATTTAACACGCTTATGGAAATATGATAATATTTTGCAATGATCGTTTAAATCTGACAAATTTTTATTTTTTGTCATAAATCAACATCTCAGGAAAATGTTATGGGGTTTCAGATCAAAATATGGCTTTCTGTTATGAGACAGGACATCAATTTCATGTCCACTGTAGAGGACACCAGGATTTTATTGCACATTTTGGGAAACACAACAACTGAATAAGTTAACAGTAGATACTATTATGAAAATCTTGCCAATTATTACTCCCATTATTACAGGTCTTTTTTCATTATATGTTGCCCCAAAACATATTAATCTGCAAATTAGATACATGTCTATATACATTGTATCTATTAAAATGTATGACCATTTTACACACATTTTGCATAAAGAAGAATGGTATATCAAATTATTCTGTTATATCTTTCATAACACAGTTGAGAATCATCTTCATATAAACTTTGGTATAAAAAAAAATAATTGTTTTGGGATTAAAGCAAAAAGTCTTTGTATTTTTTTTTTTTTTTTAAACAGGACTTTTTAAAGTCCTGGTGTCCTCTACAGAGGACGTAGCATAAGATATAAATAAAATATTGTTTAAAAAAAAAAAATCCCAATATTTTTCTTATGCTCTAAACAATGTAATGACATAAAAAAAAATACAAAATTCACAAAACTCTTTTTCTGGTAGTGAAGCAGATAGAGTGAAAATTGTGAACATCTGTGAAATGCAGAAAAAACAGTAATATTGTAAAATATTATTGCAATTTAAAATAACTATCTTAATATATTATGAAATCTAATGTATTCCTGCAGTGGCAAAGCTGAATTTTTAACATTTTCAGTATCACATGATTCTTCAGAAATCATTCTAATATGCTGATTTGATGCTCAAAAAACATTTCTTCTTTTTTATACATTTTGAAACCAGTTGTGATGCTTAATATTTTTGTGTAAATGGTCACTTTTTCTTTCAGGACTTAAAAGAACATAATTTTTTAGAAATAGAAATCTTTTGAAACATTATAAACATCATACATATTTCTACTGTCACTTTTAATGAATTTTATGCATCACATTTGAGTGATAATGTTGGGAAGGTTACTTTGGAAATGTAATAGGTACCAGATTACAAATTACCCTATTTAAAATGTAATAATTAGTATAACTATTTAAATTACTTTATTATAGTAATGTAAATGATTACATTTGATTACTTTTCTAAATTTCTAATGAATGTTTTAAATTAAGACTTGAGTGAATTTGAATTAAGCTTATAAAATTTAATTTTAAAGCACAGGCACCATAAAATCACACTTTAGAACTTTTAGCAAAAGTTGCACCTACTTTTTTTAAAAAACTTTGAGATCATTCTGATTTAAAATCATTAGATATAGTTTAATAGCTATGATGATACTGTTTTTGAAATCAAATCTTTGCATTGCTAATAAAGGAAACAATGGCATCTAACAATGCCAAAAACAGTTCATCTTAAATAAAGCATATACATAAACCCATATAGGAAATAAAAAAAAGTTAATTGAATAAACGTGTCCTATTCTGTGTCCTAGAGCAGTCAGTGCAATTCAGGAAAGAAATCAATTAAATCTGTATGTGTGTGCACACAGACTGAAGTAGTTTAAGTCTTTGGTTCTTTTAATTGTGATGATTTTGGCTCACATTTAACAAAAACCCACCAACTGACTATCTTACAAATTAGAATGCTTCATAAGACCAATAAAAAAAACATTTTTAGTGAATTGTTGGCCTTCTGGAAAGTATGTTTATTTACTGTATATGTACTCAATACTTGGTAGGGGCTCCTTTTGCTTTAATTACTGCCTCAATTCAGGATGGCATGGAGGGGATCAGTCTGTGGCACTGCTGAGGTGGTATGGAAGCCCAGGTTTCTTTGACAATGGCCTTCAGCTCATCTGCATTTTTTGGTCTCTTGTTTCACATTTTCCTTTTGACAATACCCCATAGATTCTCTATGGGTTCAGGTCTGGTGAGTTTGCTGGCCAGTCAAGCACACCAACACCATGGTCATTTAACCAACTTTTGGTGCTTTTGGCAGTGTGGGCAGGTGCCAAATCCTGCTGGAAAATGAAATCAGCATCTTTAAAAATCTGGTCAGCAGAAGGAAGCATGAAGTGCTCTAAAATTTCTTGCTAAACGGATGCAGTGACTTTGGCTTTCAAAAAACACAGTGGACCAACACCAGCAGATGACACTGCACCCCAAAATATCACAGACTGTGGAAACTTAACACTGGACTTCAAGCAACTTAGGCTATGAGCTTCTCCACCCTTCCCTCAGACTCTAGGACCTTGGTTTCCAAATGAACTACAAAACTTGCTCTCATCTGAAAAGAGGACTTTGGACCGCTGGGCAACAGTCCATTTCTTCTTCTCCTTAGCCCAGCTAAGACGCCTCTGACGTTGTCTGTGGTTCAGGAGTGGCTTAACAAGAGGAATACGACAACTGTAGCCAAATTCCTTGACACATCTGTGTGTGGTGGCTCTTGATCCCTTGACCCCAGCCTCAGTCCATTCCTTGTGAAGTTCACCCAAATTCTTGAATTGATTTTGCTTGACAAGCCTGTCAAGGCTGCGGTTCTCTCGGTTGGTTGTGCATCTTTTTCTTCCACACTTTTTCCTTCCACTCAACTTTCTGTTAACATGCTTGGATACAGCACTCTGTGAACAGCCAGCTTCTTTGGCAATGAATGTTTGTGACTTACCCTCCTTGTGAAGGGTGTCAGTGATTGTCTTCTGGACAACTGTCAGATCAGCAGTCTTCCCCATGATTGTGTAGCCTAGTGAACCAAACTGAGAGACTATTTTTAAGGCTCAGGAAACCTTTGCAGGTGTTAATTAGCTGATTGGCATGTCACCATATTCTAATTTGTTGACATAGTGAATTGGTGGGTTTTTGTTAAATGTGAGCCACAATTAAAAGAACCAAAGACTTAAACTACCTCAGTCTGTGTGCATTGAATTTATTTAATACACGAGTTTCACAATTTGAGTTGAATTACTGAAATAAATAAACTTTTCCACAACATTCTAATTTATTGATGTACCTGTATATTATTGCCCAATTATGGCTGCATTTTCTTGGAAACAGTGACTTCCATTAAAAACATTAACATTACTACACAATTTAAGGCTTAAAAAAACATTACTTACAAAGTTAAAACTAGTTACTTTTAAAATATCATGAAAAATCCACACTTTCTCTGTATCTTCTCCATGGACCCCCTGAAGGTAATTTCATGATCTGTGGACCCCTGGTTGAAAACCCAGGGAAAATTTAAGAAAAATCCATGTTTTATGTATCCTCTCCACGGACCCCCTAGAGAACCTTCAGGGACCTCCTTTTGAAAACCCTAGGTATTGATGGATTAGAAACGCTTCAGTTGTTGCAAACGAGAATTTCACAGCAAACGAAACAGGCATGAGGGATTAAATGCGTTGTTGATATTTATGCAGCCTTTTTCTTCTTTCACCCCACTTACACATCAACTGTAATGTGTGCGCTGGGGAATCTCTCTCACTTTAGAGCAATTTACGCCAGTGATGGGAATAATTTGTACAGAGCGTCAAGTTGCCGTTTGAATCTAAATTCATTATTTCCGGTATTTCTCAGCTTTCTCCTCAGTATGATCCTCACCAGGTCGTGTCCATTTATTCCACAGCCCATCTAAGTGGATGGCATCTTGTTTTGCAGTTCTGGACAACTGTTGGAGAACAGGCCTGCGCTGGAGGGGACACCGGTGCTAGGCTGTTGTTCATCATCCAGTGCCATCCAAAGGGATACAGAGAGGAAATAAGCGCTCAGAGACCGTGTCCCCGTACACCCTGTTGAAAAATGCCACCGCGAGACCTCAAGGAAATCAAATGGCCCCTAAAGCTGTGATCGGTTGTGAACGGTTGGACACTGCCATTTTGTCTGTGCAAGATAAATGAGTGAGCATAGGCCTTATATTACTTGTGAACATCTGTGCTGTTTAGACTTCCTCAAGGGAATTTCAGCTCATAAAATATGAAGGAGGACCAGTTCTACTTCTCTACTGCGACTTCCAATTGTAACAGTTCATAGATATCCTTGTTCACTCACTCATTTATTTATTGTGTTTGTTTTAATATTTGTTTGGCAGAACTGTTTCATTATTAAGAGTGAACATAAAGCACATCCTGTTATTCAGAATGATGCAACAGCGATGTAATATATCCAATGCAATTGCTGATTCTTGGAAGGATTTATGTAAGTAACGAATCAAATATCTCTCCATAAATAATTTTGCATCCAGGGAGCATATCTTGACAAAAAACAAAAGAAGGTTTCAGACAGTGTGAGCCGTCAGAAAAGTTATAAAATCAGGCATGTGATTATGAAAACATGTTGTGGCCTGCAGATATACGTGCTGCATAAGGATTCTGCCACTCACGCCGTGATTGACCGAGAAATCCAGCATGCTATTAGGAAAATGGAGATGAGCTCAGAATAAGAAATTATAAATTACTGGAGCCTTGAAGTGAATGTAAATCAATCATTATCCATGTTTCTGCCAGAGAAAAGAACATTTTCAAGTTGAGTGGTAGGTTGCACGTGGCTCATAATTGGCGCGCAGGTCTGTTAATGCAATTTGCCGTAGACAATGGAATTAAATTTAACATTTCAAAGTGACAATCAATAGATTTTTATCCAAATTTTAGACAGGACAAATGGTGGTTAATTACGTTTGAGAGAGATAACTTCCAAAAAGCTTACATGTATAAATGAAATTTTACACAGTGATTGAACTATGCATATTCACAGGCTTTCACAATGCTCTGCATGAATCTGACAGGAATATTAATCAACCAATGTATAAGAACATGACTTTTTTCCATAACTCTGAGAATTACTTAACTGGGAATAGTTTTAGTGCCATTGGATGATATGCATTAAATGATAAGAACTGCAATATATGCAGATGTAAAAGGCAAGTTTGGTACAACATGCTTTCAGCGTTTCAGATTTGAGTAGCTATTAAATATGCATTTTTAAAGTAGGCATATTAAATGAAATATAAAGAATAAATGTCCTAAAAGTTTATACCTGGGGTAAAATATGGGGTAAAACCTTTCAAACACTTGACCTACCTAATATTATGTAGGCCTATGTGGTCATTTACATACTCATTTGCATATAAAAGAACGTTCTTTATGCCCAGTGCAAAATGGCATTTAGGTAGCAAACCCTGCCCTCTGTAACAACTGTAGATCCAGTTTAGTCCGATCTGAATTCAATCCCCAAGAGACCCGAAGCACTTCTACACTGACATTTTGCGCTCTCCTTTAATTCAGTACTCGTTTTCTCTTCTTTTATATTTTCTGCACCCCAAACTTTTCATTTAAGCTTGTGGAACTCATCAAAATCTGCCATCCTGGAGAATAACATCAATCACAGTCCCCAGCTTCTCCTGCAGGGTGGAGGAAATTGCTCCAGCGTCACTCTGTGGAGAAAGCACAACTTTAAGTACGACTCTGGGTGGGTTCTGACAGGATCTGCGGTTCTCATGCCAAGTGTCAAAAGCTCAAAAGTTCCAAGCTGTGCACACTAAACTGGATTAGAGAAAGAAACCAGGGCTTTGTTTAGGGTTACTTTACTTATTGACTCAGGAAGAACTCAACCGTGAAACTCTTGGTGGAGAGGAAGACATTCAATAAGCAACTATTTTGAAACACCATACCAGCACACATAAAAAATACTCTAGCAACCATCAAGCAGCACACTTGCAACCATAAAGAATCTAGCAACCATTTAGAATTTCTCTAGGAACTACAAAGACCACAGCAGCCACCTAATAACACCCTAACAGCAAAGAACCACAATAACACTCTAGCAACTGAGGAAAAACACACTAGCGACCACTCTTAACACCTTAGCAATCACCGAATTTCACCCTTACGACCATGAAGAACACTGTAGCACTGCTAGACTGGAGCTGTCCAAGGAAACACCCCTATTTTACAGCACAGTCAAAACAATAATTACTTTCACCAACAGAATGCGCTGCAAGCTATACTGATTACTAGTCGCGCACAGCTATAGCACTGTGTCAGTAGTCAGATGTCAGATCATGTGATTTTGACTTCTAAAATCTTTTCATGTCGTGAACAAGAAACATGTCAGACTATACGGCTATGCTAGCCGACCTTTCATCGCATGTACGCAGGCTTCTATTGGCCAGTGTCACATATGTGACGGAACTCATTGTGGAAGACGGAAAAAATTTCAATATCAATTTCAATAGCTTTCATACAGCGTGTGTCTTTCTTGCATGTAAACAAGGCACGTCGCATGTGTTCAACATCATAATGCTGGATCTGGGTCAGCGGCGGCGCTGCCACACGCATGCGTTGTGGTGTGAACGCGCATCCACAAGTGACGCCATAAAGACGAAAATGTGGAATAAAGTCGTTATTTTTGTTTTATTTGCACACAAAAAGTATTTTTGTAGCTTTGTAAAATTACAGTTGAACCACTGATGTCACATGGACTACTTTGTCGATCATCTTGATACTTTTCTGAGCCTCGAAAGTGGTAGTACCCTTGCTGTCAATGGGAGGGTCAGAGACCCCTCGGATTTCATTAAAAATACCTTAAATTGTGTTCCAAAGATGAACGAAGGTCTTACGGGTTTGGAACAACATGAGGGTGAATAATTAATGGACCTTACATATTTGAAACATATTTCAGTGCTTTCTCTAACAATTACATTGTTGGGCAATTATACTGTATTATATATAAATCAGGGATCAGGGAGCCACTATTAAAAGGGTCTCTGGATGCCCATTTTCAACAAGTGATTCTTTAGGGTCTTAATTAAACATCTATAACATGCTTTAATTAAACTTTGTCAGTAGTAGTGTGGATGTGTTCACAGCAACCTGTTTTGTTTATATTAAATGCTAATAGGCTCTGTTTACCCTTTCCACTCTCTTCTGTGGGGTGATGAGCTGTAATGTTTATTTTAGCCGCGAAACTTGATAGTTGCATCACAAACGATTTGCGCAAACTTAGGAGCATTTAGGCAGATCGGGGATCGGTACATTCCCTTCAAAAACTAAAGTAATGTTAATCCTCTGTGTGTTCAGCAGCTCAGATGTCAGGAGTAAATGACGACTGCTATGTTCATTATTACATCCAACAACACAGCACCTCAATCGCTTAGGAGACATTCTTGTCTACTCCTGCTCCGGCATCGACGCAATGGCGGACTCTTCACAACTCACTCAGGGCGGGTGTAAGGTAAGACGGCCGTGTCCATCAACTATTGTGGGAGCGGCCTTGGTCTGTGTGACATCACACAGCCAAGAAGTTAAGAATGGCTTGATTTGAAAATGGGGACATTAATTATAGGGATTAAATAAAAAAATCCACAAGGTGGATTTTTATCATTATAGGGTTGTTGTGTACACACACTGCCAATACACATTTATGTTCAAACATAAATGTGGGGCACTGAAATCGCTTTTGAATGGGCGCTCACTTTTTACTTTCACTTTCAAGATTCGTGATCACACATAATCTGTGTAATGTGGAGTGGCAGTACTTACCACACATTTGACAAGATTAGATTTTTGTCAGTGGTGCTCAGGATCTACGAATCATTCGCCATCATCAGTCATCTCAGTCCCAATGTCAGTCACCTAGTCATTCGCTATCAGTCATCTCTCCTTAATCTGTTTATGTGGTAAGAGAAATTTTATGTACTGTAATGCAACAGGCTACCCCTAGCAAGCGACTAAACATGTCCCTTTAGTGGCTCCATAGAACATGTTATTCGTTTTCCATGCCTTTCCAAATATGGATTCACTATTCGGGCACATCCTTACTAGGAGCCACCAAATGGTACACCTGTAACCACAAAGAACAACATAACAACTGCACAACAATGCTCTAGTAAACGCACACACACTAAAAAAAACACCTAAGCAATAACCAACGCGCTGCAACCACAAAGAATTCCAAAGACTATTGCAATGCTCTAGCCAAGCCTAACCTCATCCTAGTAACCATCACTATCGCTGTATCCAAAATATCAAGTCTGAACACCCTAGCAACACCACCATTTAATATTGTTTTCATCCCATTCCAATAAGTAAATGAATAAGAGTTGTTGGCTCTCTAAACTTAGCTGGAGTGGAGGAATTTTTAATTAAACGGTCACAGAGACAAAATTACATTTTTATGAATGCAGTCGGCTGGTATTTCTGAAACCACAAATCTCTATTTGCATAGAATTCACAAATGCAACTCAGCAATTATCCCGCTTCAAATGTGACACGAGAAAAGCTGTTGTTCCCATCCATGTGAATAACCAAATCCTTGAATTTACATGAGGTCTGTGATTGGATAAATCCCATGACTAACACACTGTTGTGACTGCTCAGAGGTGGAAATATTTGCAAACACATTTAATCATTCCTGTGATGGAGCTTGTTATAACCGGCTGTTATCTCTGAGAGGATGCTAATGAGGTCTGCAAATTATTCGGGTGATCATGACACATCGCATTTATCCAACAAAGTCTAGTGATTTGTGAAAACGATGATAGACAGATAAGACCAGTATGTGGCGAAAAAAAATAATGAGATGAACCTCAAGGAATGTAAAGTCCTGTCTATCTCTGACAGTCTGACAGCACGTTTCAACGGCCCTTTTGATGTTTCATATTCAAGTTGAAAAGCAATGCTCTGTTTGGTCTCATTGCTGTTTTGGTATTGCATGTCTGTTGAGTGGCCTAATTAAGCTAATAATGCTAATTATAGTGTTGCTCCTGAAAATTATGCAATTAACTATGAGTATCCTGCTATTCGCTTTCCAATCTAGAAGCCTCAAAATGAGGCTTGCATGCTGTACTTAAAAGATAACTTTGAACATTTTCTGATACTCCAGAATTCCCAGAATATCAAGGACCGAGTCACAGAGTTCGTTCCGGGGGATTTTAAAATGTATAATTGACTTCAAGTTAAAAAGCAAAATACAGTACTTTGAAGTGATTTGGCAGAGACATCT